>VZTX01008311.1:0-122378 GCA_013400915.1 Pardalotus punctatus | reverse complement strand
GTCTCCACGGTTGTCCCCGAGGAGTCCCGGGGCTGTCTCCGCGGTTGTCCCCGAGGAGTCCCGTTACAGTCTCCGCGGTTGTCCCCGAGGAGTCCCGGGGCTGCCCCCCGGTTGTCCCCGAGGAGTCCCGGTACAGTCCCCGCGGTTGTCCCCGAGGAGTCCCGGGACAGTCTCCACGGTTGTCCCCGAGGAGTCCCGGGACAGTCTCCGCGGTTGTCCCCGAGGAGTCCCGGGACAGTCTCCGCGGTTGTCCCCGAGGAGTCCCGGGACAGTCTCCACGGTTGTCCCCGAGGAGTCCCGTTACAGTCTCCACGGTTGTCCCCGAGGAGTCCCGGGGCTGCCCCCGCGGTTGTCCCCGAGGAGTCCCGGGACAGTCCCCGCGGTTGTCCCCGAGGCGCTCCGGCCGCGGGAGCCGCCCGGGCTGGGCTCGGCATCCTCCTCCCGTCCCGCCGCTTGTTCCGCCGCTCCCCGACCTCTCCCCCGGGCACTCTCCCAGCATCTTCCCAAGGGCAGGTGTTTCACCCGGCAGTTTCATCTCTGGTGTTTCAAAGGGTGCGCCAGGCTCCGGAAGTAGCGTTGGTTAAAAGAAGTGAGGAAGGCGCTGTCCTAAAATTCTTAACTTTTAACGATTTGTCTTTAGGCTATATGCGAAGTAAGTAAAATACTGTCGAGGGAAGGATGCTGGTGATGAAAATAGGGAAAATACCATCTTCAGGCGTCTGCTCATGCATAGCTAATGCTCTGCATATCAGGTGTTCAGGATTTTGAGGTTATGGGGGATTTGGTGGGTGGGGATAAGTGTTCCTCCAGCCCCCAGCATTTTCCTTTGTTTTTATTTGAGCATGAGACCTGTCCTTTATACTGATTGGTGACTGTTTCTTTAGCCTTACCTCTTTCCATTAAATATGACTCCCCTCCTCCAGCCCTAGGCAGCAAGGTCATTGGTGATTACTTCTCTGGCGCTCAGAACAGGCAAAAAAGACTCTCCCAGGCTGCCAGCAACAGGACTTTTGGGATGGATTTAAGCCGATTTGAGATATTCTGGACAACCCTAGTAAGAGAGGTGCTGTACCAGTGCTGTTGATAAGGGATTGATGACTGCAGGGGCTGTGGAGGTTGGTCAAGATCAGTAAATTCACTTAAAACAAGGTGAAAAGCTTACTGCACTACTAATGCAGCCTGGAGTGGACTTCAACAGTCCACAGCCCCTGAGGGACTGCTGTGTGCTCTGGAGTAATTCTCATTTTTAAAGCCTTCCCTTGAACAAAAAGAAAAGATTTTCTAGAAGCAGAACTTCTGTGTATGTTTAACTGCGGTGCTCTGTGCTGTGAGCCAATACGGATGTGAATGTTTTGAAACTCAGCAGATCTACAGATGCTGGCTGTCTCCAGAGTGATGGTCAGTGCCCTGAAAAGTGGTAGGGACAGAAAAATAGTCGCAGGAGTCACTCAGTGTTTTATTTTAATGTGCACTCTCAAGGGAGTGTGCTCTGACTTAGAGTCAATGCACATTGTATTACATGCAGCGTGCTTACTTAATTAAACTTCCAGTACCAGCATAATCTCAGTACACGTTGCATATTTGGTAAATGGAACCTTTTGGCATTTGTTGAATTTCAGACAGTTCTTTTCTGCCCGCCAAGACTTTCAGGCTATGAAATGTGAGAAAATACAGCTCTGCTTTTAGCAAAGATATGTTTGCCTTGTTTATACGTGTTATGTATGGGTCAGACACCTGCCCTCACCTTTGGCATTGAAAATTTGTTACCAAAATGGGGAACATTTAATCCTGGGTTCTGCATATAGACAGACTGACTGTAAATGATACAATAACCAGAGTCTTGAGACAAAGGATGTCTGGTTTTTTCACCAGCAGTCTCAATAGTGCCAAGAGCTGCAGAGATGTGATCCAGCAGAGGGAGGCAAACGCACACTTGTTACTGTGTCATGGTTTGTCGCATTTAGCACATTCATCTCTGTGTGTTAAAATGCTGATACTTGAAATGCTTATGAGAGTGTTCATTTTGGAGAAGCAAATCTTTTACTTATCTAGCAAAGGCTGTAGTGACAGTATTCCAGCCACTGCTTCTCTACATGCATACTTAAAAGCTTTCTGAAAGACTTCTGTTGAGAGAAGTTAAGGATAGTGAATTGAAGTTACGAAGTCTGAGGGCAGCTAAAATATTCTCATGTTAGTGGCAGTAGTAGTTGGTCTGCAGTGTTAGTGACAATAACTTCTCATACTCAGAAGCATTGACTGTGCATGTGTGTGAATTAATGCCCGAAGTATCTGTAAAAGCCACAAAAGCTACAGCTCTTCCATTTTTTTGGATAATTTTTTACATCAATTAAAAAAAAAAAAAACCAACAGATTTTCATCACTGGCGTATCATAAAAAATTATAGCAAGAAGTTGGATCTAATGTGTTATTTAAAATGTATATTAATAAATCACATTGTTGCACTCAGCTGAGATTTGTGTTGGTCTTCCAGCGTGGATACTCTTCCATCTCTTCAGTTTAGCTTTTTAGCTTAGTGGTATCTTTTTATCTCCGTTATCCTTTTTTCCCTCTCCTTTTTAGTTGATTTCCATTATGTTGTGATTCCTGGTTGATCCAGTAACATATCCTATACCAACTTCCCACTTTCAGCTCCCAAATTCTCAGCCTTTATTGCCTGTCATTCCTATTCTACAGCAAAAAATGTTGTATTTTCTCCTTCCTAGGGGAAAAGTTTCTAAGAATCTCTATGGGAGCTGCTGTGCTGTGCTCCCAAAACCTGTGTTTGCTGGCAGTGAGCCGTGACCCTCCTGCTGCCCTTGTTCCTTCCTGCTCCTCATGCTTCTTGCCTCTCACATTTGTGACATTTGTGCTGCTGTTTCTTAAGGAGAAGTAGAAGAGTCCCACTATGTGTCTGAACTATTTTACTGCCTCTAATTTGTCGCTTGTTTCTGTTTGAAAAGATGTTGGTGCTGTTCAAACCAATCTCTGTTTGGACGTGTGACTTCTACCGCAGCGTACAATAGACATTGTAATAATTTTAATAAATGTTTCGCATTTCTGTGGCAAGGTTTTGGTAGCGGGGGGCTGCAGGGGGGGCTTTTGGGAGAAGCTGCTGGAAGAAGCTGCTGGAAGCTTCTCCCATCCCTGATGGAGCCAGTGCCAGTTGGCTCCAAGGTGGCTAAAGCTGAGCCAAATATTATTTTTCCCCCAGTAGATTCTGTTTTGCCCATGACAGTCACTGGTGAGGGATCTCTCCCTGCCCTTATCTCAACCCATGAGCCTTTTGTCATATTTTCTCTCCCCTGTCCAGCTGAGGACAGCAGTGACAGAGTGGCTTTGGTGGACACGTGGTGTCCAGCCAGGGCCAACCCATCACAGTGATCTACATTATTCACTGCGAATAAAATGTAATTATTTTTCCCGAGTTCATCCTGGTTTCAGTTTATAACCTGTAGGATTTCTCAGTGAAATTGGTTTCAGAAGGATGCCACTCGCTTCCCTAATATGTGTCTGGCCTGCTACATGTGTCACATTACAATAATGCAAGCCAAGAAGTGGGCTATTTATAAAGTCTCAAAGCACTTTGCCAGCAAACTTGAAATTAACAGAGAGCAACTAATTAACAATTATACAACTTGAAAGAAGTGCTAATTAAAAAGTTTTTAAGAGGTGAATTTTCAATTGAAATACAAAATTAACCAGAGACTTAGTGCCTGAAATAAAAATTTGGACTGATTAACAGAAATGAAAAAAAGCACTAGCTGTGTAAGGAGTGAATTTTTAATTTTTTCTTCAGGTAAGTCTATACCATCTTTAGGATCTGAAGGAGATGCACTGTTTTGCCTATAAAGTATGAATCAAACTATTTTGCAGTGTTGTTTTTTCAGTCTTACGGTGTTTATGGTGTATTCAATCACAAAAACTGGAGATTTTGGCAGACAAACCATGACTCAACCTCTCTGATGAATTCTGTGCTACCGAGTTCAAAATGCCTGCCTTATTTGAAGAACACAATCACAGGTAAGAAACAAGGAACTTTCTGAAAGACAGGAGCTGCTTAAAGGCATTCAAGTCTGGTAACTGGGGAACCTTTTTATGTTTTGAGGTTTTCTTCCTCTTTGCCATTATGTCCTGTTCTTCTGTGCAGTGTTGGGAATGGGAATCTGGTTGCTTCAGGAGACAAAGTGGAGCAGGCTGCATACATGGATTAAAAGCAGCACTAAAAACTGATCTACCTGCAGGCTCTCTGAAAATTTGACCTGAAATTCCTTGGGTTTATGCATTTTATCTTCTGCCTGAGTATGTGTAGGGTGATGGAGAAGAAATGAGATTATTTTGATAGAGCGGAGTAATGTCTGCATATTAATGAGCAGGTAAATACTTTGATTGGCTGGGTTTGCATCTGAGTTAATGACGGGTGCTTTTTCTTTAAACATGAATCTTTGTCAAATCCTGATGGTTGTCACCAAATATATCTCTAGGATGACCTAGTTTCTGAAATGTGATTTTTCATAGTCTGTCTCTTTTCAGGAGACTACATTGTTTTAGTTGTGTACTCGGCAATTTAAAGGAAATAATGAGACCTCCTGTGAAATGAGAAAGCTGAATTCCACTGAGCATTAGACAAGAGATGTGGGTTCAGTGCTACTGGAATGAGTCATCACAGCAGGTGAGGTTGCTCAAAAAAGGCACAATTCACCACATAAAAAATTAAAGAGATCCCAATCCGTGCCAGCTTGGAAATAATAGAACTCATGAATAGTCCTGAAGGCAGACTCACATCTTGCTCCTTCCTGGCTGTTATTATGCCACTCTCCCAACACCTTCTGAGATTCCTATGGTAGAACCACTTAATCTTGGCTCAATAAGCACTACCAGCATTGACAATAATAGAGTTTACTTAGCAGTATTCAAATGGGTTCCATATTTTGTTTTTTTCCTGTCTTGAACTGAGAGATGTTGGGAGACAATCTGCATGTCGCCCAATTATTTTTCTTTGTGTGTTGGGAGCTGACACTATGATAAATCTATGCATTTTCAGATGGTGGTGTGATCTATGGGCCTGAAAATTTATTTGGGAAGTTCTATGGCTCCAAAATTCATCTGGATTTCACTGTGAATGTACATATGCTCATAACTTAATTCAAATAGGAATTAACAAAAAAGCCTTTTCAGGGGTCTGTGAGATTTGTTCTTTAATAGTTTACACTATAATTAGGGCCTAAGCACTGTGCTAACAGCTTACTACACCTTTAAGGGTCAGCATCATGTAGTGTTTTTTCAGAACCCTGTAAGTATTATTGGCATGGAAAGTGAGGTTTTTTCCACACTTTGCAATAATTACTGTAAAAGATAGTTTATCCTGGTTATCATCAGGATTAGAATTGCTGCAGTTTGGAGATGTGGATAGTTTCTAATTATGAGATCAGTGGAATGTGAGTGGTCTCTGATTCACTTGTGAGTCTCTTCAGGGCTGCAGCCCATCCTACCAAGGAATGTGAAATACCAGCAAGTGCAATCTGTGCTACTTACATTAACTAAGAATAATGGAGGCTGCCTCGTGCCAAACATAAAAGCACAGTGATTGCAGTTGAAACTGTATTATAATGGTATGAGGGGTTTCATTAAGAGTCATTTTCATCACACAGTGTAGCTGATTCAGAGCAGAAGTGTCATTCGAGTATTTCAGAGCAATGTGCCTTTGCTCACTCTTACTGGTGCCATGAATTGATGAACAGAAATTATGAGAAAAGTAACATTTTCTTTCAAGCCTGTTAAGGCTGCTTTATTAAAGTGTACAAAAGCGATATATAGCTCATAAACAGGAATAGCAACTGGTGTATGTTGACTGATTTTTTAACTTTCTTCTACTAAAATATATTTTCCTTGAAACATTAGTATTTCTAGGGCTTTTTACTGTTTAAGCAGGTGTGCTGCTGTAAATTTTCTGCAGCCTCTTTGAAAATTGTTTTCCTATCACTGCAATTGATTCATTTGAATAATAATTCAATGCCCTGATACAATGAAAGATGAGCTTTCAATTAATCCTGGGCCACCTCTGCTGTTTTCTTACTTTCAGTACTAAATTATAGCAAAAATGTGAACAGGTGATCAATTTAGGCACATGTTTGGAGGTAGAGGGAGAGAAAAAACATTGAAGACTTGCTGGCTGTTGCCACACACTCAAAAAAACATGAAAGGAGGCAATTCCCTGTGAAAATTACCTAGATGGAGAAATTAGAGTGGGGAGGGCACAAGGAGGACCTTGTGAATAGGTGTCCTGTTAGGAGCAGAGTGCTGCTTCCTAAAAATCAAGTATTATGTGCAACCTGGTGTATTCCAAAAGAACATGGAAAATCTGGTCACAAGAGTTTTTCTAAAACCTAAGGCTAAGTCCTGGAGAGGGAACAGCAGCTGTTGCTCATGGATGCCACCTCCCACCTTGCACTATAGGCTCCCCCCTGAGCTGAAAGGCATTGCTTGATTGTTCGGCAAAGAAGGCTGGAAAATTTAAAAAGTGGATAGAATCAGCTGTGAGGCAGCTGCATCAACAGCATGGCAGTGGCAGTGGGTAATTGTGTGCCTCGCTGTTTATTTGGAATCTCCTGCTGGACACCTGCAGCACATTTTCCTCCTTGGCTCTTGATAGAGTTCAAAATATAAATATTAAGCCAGAGGCCAAACCAAACCAAGCGAACAAGGCTGTGGCTAAGAGTCATTTTAAGGCTAAGAAGGTTTTTTCCTTTATAGCTCACACAAAAGTTGTCCAAAAATAATCTTTGTCCTGATTACAGCAAAAGAGCTCCAGGACTGGAGGGCTGTCAGGATTCTCAGCTCCCTGGAGCTGTGCCCGGGATCATCCTCTGGTGCCAGTGCCGTTGCTGGGGGTGGTGTTAGTTAAGGTATCATCAAAGCTTGATCATTTACAATTAATTGCTAGGTACTAATTAGTTAATGGGTGGCATCCTCTCAGTCATTTGCTAAAATTATAGGACTGCTGTCTATAAAATACCTTGCACTCAGAGCACATATTCCAGCTTTAAACCAGGTGTGCGATCCTTTTGGTAAATAAACACCTCTTGTATGAAGCTGCATCCATCCCAGTGACCACGTCTGCGAAGCAGCATAAAGCAGCAAGCCTTATCCAACAAAAACAGAGGAAATGCATCACAAGTGAGACAGGATGCACCTGGGAGAGGGTGTAATGAAAGCAAATGTGTGATTTCAGCAGATCGGGTGCTTCTAATTAGCCCTGAATGGTTCATTTTCGTGGATAAGTATAAATTCACATGGTTGGAGGCGTAGGGCTTTGATGGTGGTTTGTGGTGGTGCTCTTTGCTTTTATTGCCAGCAGATGTCTCTCTTGATTATCACGTAGCACTGAATTGAAATCTGATTTACTGTACACGGACGGAAGGGAAAAGCCTCCTTCCAGCCCTTCCCGATGAGCTGCAATCCTGCTCTGTGCAACAACGGGGCTTTGCACACAGACGGATAGAAAAGTATCGAGGTAAGGTATCCAAGAGTGAATGTGTGCAAATGTCACCCACATCTCTGTTGGCGACATGAGAAATAAGAATGGAATGGTGCACTCCAGGAAGGACAATTTGAGAAATACCTTGTTTGATTTGTCTGCTGAAGATTATTACAGAAAAAAGTGAGGGCTCAAGCAAAGCTTGAATACTCTAGCAGAACGAAAAATGTCTTACCTAAAGCTGAGAAAAAATATCTCTGGTATAATCATGAAATTACTCAAGTGCCTGTTTAGATAATTTCCCCCAGTTCATATTCTGAGCTGAAGTAATAAAGTAATCTAAGTAGGGGTGGCAAATAGATACTATAACCTTTTATATTTTTGACCTTTTACTAATACCAAAGCAAGTTTTTGAATGAGAAAGTGGAATTTGAGGAGACGTTTGAGCAAAGTGGAATTTGACTGAGTCCAGTGTACAGTACGGGAAAGCCTTTCAGGGGTGGCTGCTGAAATGCTGAGAAGATGAAGGCAAGGCTTAAGTTGCCTTTGATCAGTGGAGGGACAGGCCAAAGATGTGATGTGGCTGAAATTCCAGCTGTCCTGATGGGTGGCACAAAATCTGACATGCTGAAAATGAGTGAGTGCGTACCAGAGGAAGGCAGAGACGTCACAGTGGAGGTTCACTCAGTATGGAATAGAGTTTGGCAAGTAAATGTGCAAATTAATTAATTAGTATATGTTGCAGAAGAAGTGGTCTGAAAATAAAGATTAAACCAGACAAGGATTCACTGGGGACTTTGTCCTTATTAGCAGAGCCTGATGCTTCAGCCTGCTTCTGAGATAAAGGCTCACAGGAAGGATAAGAAACTTTGGAAAGAGAAGGGATTATTGTGTGGTGAAAACAGGGCAATGGAAAGGTTCCAGTTTTACCATGCTGAATGAAAATGGAGGTGGTGTGTCCAAGCAAGTGTGTGCAGCATTAGCAGGCTCTTAAAAATACACCTTCCTGAAATGCAAACACATTTTAGACCCAGCTCCCTCAATATTGGTCGGGATGGGATGTGGTGAGGGCAGAGATTCATTTGTCTAGAGGTGGAGCTGAGGAATTCTCCCCAGTGAATCCTCTTCAGGTGCAGCAGGAGTAGAGTGCTGGAGTGGAGGATCTCATCTGCTACCTGACATCAATGTTTAGCATAGCAGGATTTTTTCTTTTCAAACATACACTTCTGGAGAATCAGTTAGACATAAGTCTGATAGAATCCCTAAAGGAACCTACTGTGTGTTTTTAAAGTGTGTTTTTAATACAAACCCTTTAGGAAACTGTGCCACATCTCTGAAAGGATAGATACTTCAGAGAAGCACTGCTCGAAATAAATTCTTTTATTGTGTTTTGTATTACTTTTCAAGTTCTTTTAGTTTCTTTTATGAAAAGCTATTTCTCTTTCATTGTCAGGGTGTTTCTGAGGGAAATACGTATCTGATATCAACAGATTCCACACAGGGTTGTTTCAGGGATATGTGTGGTTTCTGAAGGCACAACTTCCATTACAGGGAAAATGAAAGTTCTCCTTTTTTAATGAACCACACAATATAAGAACAAAGAGGCCCTTGATAACTTTGCAACAAAGAAAAAAGAGGGTTTTATTTCCAATCCTGTAAGCAGAGATTTTATGAGTGTAGAATTCTAGGTATGCAGAAGGAAGAAAAACCCTGGATGGCAAATTACCTCTAAAATGAAGACAAAACGGGTGTCCGTTTTCCTAGCTGGCTTTGAAAATGCCAGTCATGGAGTTTTCCTTCCTTTAAGTTGCTTCCCTGCTCCATCCTGTTGCTTTGCACACCCCAGGAAACAGTGGAACATCTTTCTCCAAACACCAATGGATTTGTTGGAAGCTGTGTTTCTGCACAGCTGGTCAGACTTTATTCCGCTTGTGTGCATGTTTGTGTGTAGTGAATACTGCATAAAATAATGACTGTGGGTTTTGCTGATAGGAAAGGATAAATCATTGCTGATAAATAATTTGGTTAAATTGCTGGTCATGACATTAACATTGCTGAATTGCCATGCCTTGCTGGAAAGGGATTGGGAATTGCTGCAGGAAAAAACTTCTTGCTTTCACCATCTACTGTGGAAATCCAACTCATTTGGCCTTAAGTAATAATCTGCCTCTGGAATTAGGGCAAGAGAATAAGGACACTTCATTCGTAACATCCGTGGTTTGTCAACCTTGCCTGGACCTCATGTCGTTTTACCCTCTCTGAACAGAAATAATATGGATCAGCACATATTCATTGCTGCTGTGGATTTTATGACATGGGAAATTGTGTCTGGGCTTTTAAAAATGGATGGTCAATTAATTTATGGCTCTAAACAGCACTGCAGTTTGCAGGGATGGAGAAAATATTACTCAAATAATGCTCAGCATCTCTGCTGGTTGCATCTAATTGGCAAAATTAGAATTAATTTTGCCTTTCTCTAGTGCTGCACAGCACACATGTATCTTCTGTTTGATCTTGAGGTGTGTTCAGTGTCGAAAGGTTTGATCTGCCCTGGTCACTCCATGCACCCTGCTCTGAGCAGGCAGGAGGACGAGGTGGCCTCTGGTGGTCTCATCCCACCCAAATCATTCTGTGAGTGTTTTCTATAGTAAGAAACAGCTTTCTGTACCATTTCTAGTGATGGCAGCTCTGCAAACAAGTTGTACATTGGTGATCCTTTGCTACTTTGTTTGTTAATAAATTAAGCTTTAGAACTAACTTAAATAGTCAGTCCAAATATTCTGTTGTGTTGGAAGTGAGTGGGAATGTTTTTATTGGCAGCAGAAAAGTTTAGGTCAGACTTTCTACTCATAAATTTTCACTTATTGTCAACATAGCAAAATTCTTTTAATTTTTATGTAATTGCACTATTTAAAAAGATATCTTTTTAGAAAATTACCTTTTTCTAAGGGGGAAAAACCCTGCTGGAAAATAGTATAAACCCCATATTTAATATGAAATGTCTTATAAAATTAGCTTTAAGAGCTACTTAGATGGTTTAAGTCATTTATGCTGCTTGATATTAGAAATCAGATGTTTTTCACCATATGAGATTTTGTTTATGTTTTGGATTTAATTTATCAAGTTAAAGCAGATATACATCTGGATATAGACACTTCCATTTAAAACCCATTTTTGCTTTCAGCACTGCAGAAAAATATCAAGTTAAAATAAACCTCATTTAGCCTTGTAGTATTATTTATGTAGTGTCCTTAGGTATTTTTTGTAATGTTTGGTCAAATCTCTTATGTAGTATCTAAAGTTTATTTTTGAATTATTTGATGATGTAGTTCCTAAATGGCACCAGCAATGTGATACAAAGCAAGACACAAGAAATGCTAAACTAAGGATGCCATTATTCGAGGTTTCATTCTCATTAAGATGTATCTAGGTGAATAATATTTCTTTGACCTTCATTGTTCTGTGTTCTACTGCTCATATATAATTTTAATATTATTTTTATCAGTGTATATGAACTTCATGTGATACTATATTCCAGTAACTTTTGCCTTAATAGTTCTGCAAAATTTAACAAGTATATACAACAGTCACAGTTTATCCTGAATTGCAATTATTAGTCTGAACTTCTTTGTAATTTTAGGCTAAAGTACCCAAAGCTCATGCTATAAAGCTTTTTTTTAAGTGACTATGAAAATTGGTTGGATAATAGAAAAAAGATTGAAATACACACAATTGCACACGGTGTCTGCCTATACGATTAATGCAATATTTAGAATTTACAGCTGTTCTGAAGATCAAAGCAAACAGGCTGGTGATTTCTGTAGTTATAATGAGATACACTACCAGGAAATGTATTTTAAGGCTGTTGCTTCTCATAGGGAAGAACATAGCACTTGTAATGAAGTCTTTCCAGGAAAGAAGAAATTTGCATAGTTAATGCTGTGTTTTCCTTTCTGGGAATACACGGTCCACAGCAAGTCATGGATGTGTTTGGGAACATTAAAGGAAAGCTGAGGAAGCAGTGGGAGCTGTGTGATTTGAAGGTATGAGGATGGGAGAGGACCCTGTTTGCTTGATCTGCTCCCTCAGGCAGGGGCTGGATGAGAAAGACCTGCCCAGGATAAGAAAGAAATCATCTTGCTTTTTGCAAGAGCAGTGTGGTAGGAATAGCCTTGGAATATGGGAATTTCGGTTCAGATTTGGAGCAGGTTGCTGAGCTTTAGTGTAAGATGCTCCTGAGCACCTAAATATGTGCAGGGCTCTGGTTTTCCCTCTGCCATGGCTGGGCTGTTTGAGGCTTCTTGGGCCAGTTCTGCTGTGGTTATGGCAAACTTTCACTTCTGTTGTGCTCGGGAATGTGACACTCAGAGATGGCTTTGAGTCTGCAGGTGTGATCGATGTGAGTTTCTGTGCTCTTCTCTGCTTCATTCACACTGCAGTTACTTTGTAGTGCTTGTGCTGACTCCCAGGTTGGTGCTAGATGCATTTTAAGCAGTTACTTTTTTTTTTTTTTTTGTATTTTTAATGTGCTGTCTTTTTCTTTTAGTGCAATTAGGATCAAATGAGGTAACTGAAATCAGCAGCACAAAGCATGGAGGAAACCTAATACTGCTCTGTTCTGATGTGACATAGGCATGTTTCATTTGAAAGTCAATTGTTAAAATGTGTTAAATTTTCAAGAGCAGAGCCAGAGTCCATCCCTCTCACAATGCAGTTACCTTGTCTTCTTGCCTGGCTAGAGCTGGAATCTATAGTCATTTCACAGCACGCCAAGTTACTAAATCAGAATTTAACCTAATAGGAATTTACAGGAATCAAAAGCAAAGGATGGGATGGCATCAGCTACCAGTTCCATCTGAAAAACACTGTCTGCAAATCTGCAGAAAAAGATGACAAATGGGAAAGAGACAAAATTCCTGCCCTGTGCTGTGTATTTCACTCTACTGCAGCCCTTGCACACACAGCCTTTGCTGCTGTTTCAGCTGAACGGGAATAATGTGAAAATACAGAATACAGCCATTGTCATCCCCCTTTCCTTACAGCATAGCTCCCTTCTTCCTGAGCAGAACTGAGGACCAGTTGATATCCTGAGGAGTGTTATATCCGCTGCCCTGTGGGCCACAGATGGCTTTTGTGAGCGTTCCTGGGCTGTGGCCTCCGGGGGCACAGGGTCCTCGCATGTCTGGTGGTGGCTCTGTGGGTGACACTGGGGCTGAAGTGCTGTCCCAACGTGGGAATGAGCCACAGCCTTTCCTGGTCTGATTCCCTTCCCAAGCAGCGTTTCTGGGCTCAGTGGGATCTGAGGCCACTCCACTTGAATTTTGTGAGCATCACCTTGGATTAGAAGAGGATGAATACCTTTATTCCCAGATAATTTTCAGGGGGGTGCTGCTAATGCGCAGCTGTGATGGAGACTCTTTTCCATTTCCAGCCTTCTCTGCAGAATTATTCAGCCCTTACACTGGGAATGTCTCTGATTCACAGTTTTGCCCTTGCTATCCTGGTCTCTCCTACCCAAAGTTTATCATTCTCTGGAAAGATTGTTGGGAACCAGTTCCCAGCTGGGAGGTCCCGTGCCCCTGTCGCAGCCCAATTTTCTGTGTAGATGCACCCAAACTCGTAGAATTGCTTGTTCTAATGATTAATTTTCCTCTGTTTTTGAGAAGATCTTTTCCCTGGTCTTCTTTAATCTGTGTTTCCTTAAATTATTTCTAGACTGCCCCCCTGTACTCTAAGAGGTTTCCTCAAGTTTGTGTATTAATTTATAAGCTCCCTCTCACTGAGAGTGCATCCTGCAGGGTGAGAACTCTTTTTTTCAGTACAAGAGAGACCAAAAACTTTAAACAAAACTTTGACAAAAGGAGTGTGATAAAATAAGTATTATTTTTAAAGAGAAGAATTATTTCCCCTGTCTTCTGCTATCAGATTGCCAAATGCCTGATTTCCAAAACATAGAGAGTTTGCAATCTCTAGTACTTCGTAACAACTGCAGGTCCCAAAAGATCAATAATAAACAAACATTTATAGTCAAATCTGACAGTTTCATTTTTAGAAGGAACTCTTTGAGTGTAGAGAATGAATCTCTGCTGTTTAATTTAATATTTATTGTCTGGCTGCCTGTCTCCCTTTGCTTTAGTGATGCCAAGAACAGTGAGGTTTACTGATACTGTCTTCTGCTTCCTGATGCTTTTAAAATAGCAAAATATGGAAGGCTGGGCACTGGGCTGTGTTACAGATGTGCTGCTTGTCAGGTTTATTTTGAGTAGCCTGAACACAAATGATGTATTTCATCGGATCAAGGAAGCCACAGGCTTTGATAATTATAATATTAATAATGATAATGAGATAGGGGAGAAATCGCATTACACATTTCCTTCTCCATGTGCTAATTTGCCCCTTCATATTGGCAGTTCTTGTAGTCTCTGTGTTTGTGCAGTGTCTAGCACACCTTGACTTTGATATCACAGTATTTATTATTGATAACTCCAGCACCATCTTCAGGAATATATAACATGTAAGAATCAAATACATTTTTAACTCTTATTTGAAGGTCCTGTTTTGTTTCCTCTCAGAGATGCAAACATATCAAGGCACTTAATATTATGTGTTCTTAAAAATTCCAGGAAACACAGTTACCATCATCCATTCTAGATTTATCTAAGAGTAAGTGAATTCGGGAAAAAAAAAAGGGAAGGATATTTGTTGAAACATAAATTGAGTAAAGAATAGACTGTTGCAATACCAAAGATGTAACTGTTGATGTACCATTGTTAGGACTTCATAAAAAAGTACAGTTTATATGGCTTCTTTCTGCTTAATGGAGATAATAAATTATTAATTTCACAGCAGGTCTCTGCTGAATTAAAAGATGAAACAGCAATTTTGTTTGGTGACAAAATTAGTTACTTAAACCACTTCTGAACATGTTTTCATGACTTTAGCTGTTCCAAGCCATTGCTGGAAAAGTGCTCTTCATTTTAAAGACCCAAGAGATTAATGTTCTTTCTGGGTGGGTACTGTGCTCATACATATTAAGAGCTACATTTGAATATGGAGATGGGATCCCATATTTTCTGCATACTCTAAAGGACGTATGACAAATGTTGCCCTGTGTATAAATGACCCAGGGGAATAATGGTTGTCTGTGAAGATTTTCAATTTTAGAATCTGGGTCTTCAATGATACTATGGTGAGTAATGCTGAAGACATGCTTAAAATAGAGTAAAATTATTTTCTTTCCTGTTGTCTCTGTGAAGTGGGGGTCACCCTTGCTGTCTGTGATCGTAGACACTGCGGCCCCAGTAATCAATAATTATTGCACCACTTCTAGCAGGTGCCATCCCAAGGATCATGGGGTTTATACTGCTTTATTACCTAGATTTCTTGCTTGTTTCCGAAGCACACTGCTGGAGCTGTACCAAAAAGTGGGATGAAATGCCTTGTTCTGCCATTTGCTTCGCTGGAGGCAGGATTTGAACCTTTTAAGGGAGGTATTATGTGTTATATATACAAGCATTGGTTTTGTTCAACTTCTGCCATTGAGTCTTCTTTGTAGTGTTTAATTTGTAATTGATCTCTCTGTGTCTTATAAGATTAAGCATAGAAAGTATTAAGAGATATTTCCAAAGGCAACAGCAGAGGACAATCAAATAATTAACAGATGGTGGCAGGAGCAATGCAGAAAGTAGAATGGTCATCCCAGGCCTCTTTGAAAAGATCAGAGAATCCTCTCATCCTTTCAGGCTGATATTTATAGACTTTGCCTCTTGACTTAGTACACAGGTTACTGTGGGGTTTTTCTTCCTTTTTTCAGTTCATCTGAAAGTCTTTTTCTTCCAGGAGAGAACAAAGTTCAAGTAAAACATGACTTTGTACTTGACCCTCTCACCAGGTTTGGTGGATTCCTGGTATTCTCCCTGGGAGATGAGCCTGAGTCATGCAGAGCTGTTCTTTGAGTGAGCTTTTGAATCTGTGGGACAAGCAGGTCCATGAAATTTTAGAAATGACAGAATGGCTGAAGCCAGGACAGTACCTTTAAAACCTTTTATTGTCCTTTTATTTGGGCTGAGGCTTGCAATTAGGAGCATAAAAGTGGCTTGAACAGAATGCCAAATCTAAAAATGTGGTGCATTGAAAACAGAGTTAATTAATTTTATTGAATATTGATTCAGAAATCTTTGTTCTGATTACTCAGTTTTTAATTTTTTTCAGTCAAGATGGTCAGGAAAGAAGGAGGAGAGGTGTAGGTGTGTCAAACCTTTTCCCTTACTGTATGAATACTGCTCACCTTTTTGTCTCTTGGTATTAGAGAAAAGATCTTTATATGTCTCAAATGTTGTATTAATGTCTTTTTTATTTGCTTTTTTAAAATTTATTTGGACCATAATGGTATGCAGCAGGCTGGATTATGGATAGTGCTAAATCATGTACAAGCATTCATGAAAAAGCCAGTTCTTGGCTGAAAACCCCTTTGTCCAAGAGGTTATCACTTGCATGACAATTATTACTTTATTACACATACTCTGCCAGAAGTTATGTTTTCTGTTGTGTTAGAGCTCCCTGCTCTGCACCAGAATAACTTTGTGTATTACACATAATTTATTCCTACCCCAGGACATTATTAATAATTACCATAATCTGCATCACAGTGATGCCAAGAATTATCAGCTGTAGGCCAGAAAGCTGTTGTGCTCAGCGCTGTTAAAACACATCCCGACAGCAGTCCCAGGCAAGACAAGCTTTTCATGGAAAATCATCATGGCTGAATGGATAATGGGCAGAACTGGAAGCCAGCAATTCTTGTTTTCTAATTCTGCTTCTGCCACTGATTCTCTGTGTGGTTGGTGCCATCGGAGCTGCTGCTGAGCCAGGCACGAGTTTGCAGATGTCTGTACGTGGCTGTTTTCCGTGACATAAAATGGGATTAATTCAGTGCCACCTTTGGATGGAGAAGAGGAGCAGATAATGCATTGTATGGATAAGATAGCTTTGCTGTGAGCTTGTAGAAAGGAAGAATAACAGTGAAATTCAGGCTGGGGGGTCAAGTGAGGGGTCAATACTCATCCATCGGGACCCTGAGGTTATTTTCTGCAGAGCTGCTGCCCAGCCAGTCAGTCCCCTCCCTGAAAGGATTCACAGGACTGGTCCAGCCCACATTGTGGGATTGACATCTGTCTTTTTTGGACTTCATGAAGTTTTTTCTGAAGGTTTTACCTCCAGCTTGTTGAGTTCCCCCTGGATGGTTGCTCTGCCTTCAAACTCCCCCTTTTTTGGAGTCACCTGCAGGTTTGAAGAGAGCAGTCATAGGAATGGAAGCCCAGCTCCTCTCTCAGCGTGGGTAAAGTTCTTCCCTAGCAGCTACAAAAACACATTATTCCAAAACTCTCAGAAATTATGGAAACTGATAAAAACCCTCTGTGCATTTGTCCAGACTCCACGTGGGCATTGTTTCTACTCCAGCTTTTTGGAGTTGGCAGGTCTGACCCAAGGATGGGAGACAGCCCAAGCCCACGGGTTCGGACTGGGGCTGGGCTGCAATATTTCTGTTGGGGTATCCAGTCTGTTTAGAGCTGACAGGACTCTGAGAGAGCTTCAGTGACAGCAAAACCTGTGTCAGCAGGTAACAGGAACTGGAGTGGTACAAAGTGTCCCCGTGGGACAAATTTAGAGTGAGAAATGCAGCTGCCAGCTGTAGCACTGGGGGATGCCTGTGGTGTGCATGGCCACAGGCTGGTGCAATTTGTGCCTGCAAGAGGGGAAGGGTGATTTTAGAGAGGGGGAGCAGCTTATTTCACCTCGCTAGCAGCCTGTCCACACCAGTCCAGAGGTGATTTGTGCAGGGTTAGGAGTGAGACTCATCAGAAGTCTCAGTGGTAGCACTTTGCTCCAAGTGTTAGTCATGCTAAAATGAAATAAAAGCTGGATTATACCAACAAAACCAAAGGAAATGCACAATCGTATATACGACATGTCTGATCCTCCCTGCCTCCCTTGTGCTCAAATGGGATTTAAAAAAGAAAAAAGTGTTTGAGGGGAGAAGGGAAAGAGGGACATTGTGAGGGTTCCTGTCTGCACACAGTGGGGCGGTTTAGAAATCGGGTTAGTGCCTTAACTCTGCCAGTTTAAGCCAAAGCCACAGGGATATTATTTTTGACACTGCACAGTGGATTATAACTTCAGCTCCCATTACCTCTAATGGGATCTTTGCTTGCAATCTGCCACTGCTACAGCAATGAAAATTTGTCCCTTAATGCTATTTTGCTATTCCAGGTTTTTGTGTTTAATTATATTATATAATAATTTGTTACAGCATCTACACGATTCCTTTAGGAATGCACTTGAAATGCTTATGAATTTTTATAAACACAAGCTGTGTATCACTTTAAGTCTCTCATTGCTTTTATAAACTATTCTGCCTTAATACAGCAACATTTTTTTCTCCCTTGCTGGGTGAGCACCATCTTTTACAGTGTGGCCATTTTGAAAAGCACAAGGATACTAATACTGAGAAGCCCAAAGCTCTTGTTATTGCATTTATGACTTGTAAGGAAAAACACTCAGGTGTTACAGCTGGCTCCCACTTGAGTCAAATGCAGGGTGGGGAAAAAAAGGCAAGACACAGTAGGTAGAAGATTTATCTTTAGTGTTGGAATGCATTATAATTGTTATAAAATTGACATGAGAAAATGGATGTATTACCACATAGATTTTTTTTTTTCATGGATGTGCATTCAAAGTTTTATGTGAATTGGTTTACATTTTGCGGCTTTTTTCTCAGACATGCAAGTGCAATTAACTGGTGTGCACGATGCTGAAATTATGAGATCTATATAAAAATTACTGTGTCTGAATTATTCACCAAACTCTGTCCTTGTGCAGGCTGCCATCAGCTCTACAGCCCTGCAAAGCTAATTTCTCAGAGATACAAAAAATGAACACGATGTCTGTTGCTGTTTTCCTCCTGCAACTTTATTTTTTTATCTTCTCTCTCTCCCTCCACATGTATATATTTGGTGTGGAGAGATATTTGTATGTCTGGAGGTGAAAAAAAAAAGAAAGCAAGATTTATTATGCTCCTTTCCATTTGCTTTGGAGGCATTCTTGCTGGGGACACAGCATGTACTGAACAGAGCGTTCTAATTAAGTAGCAGAAGGCAGATCAGCCCAGTTACTTGAGACTTTGCCACAGATGCATTAATTGTTTACACATCACCTTTTTTTTTCTTCCCTCTTCATTTCTGAACCATCTCCACCCTACATTTATATATATATTTATATATATATATATGTATTGCCAGACAGCAAACTGATCAGCAGTACTCTCCCACCTTGTCAAAGGTGGGAAGCATTCCTACTCCTCCTGGCCAAGGAATTATTTTTCCAGCTACTTGTGTTTTTGGTAGTGGCTGTAGCCCTGGGCTAATTTTCCTTGGGTGTTGTTTGCGCTCTGGGTACAGTGTGTTCACCCTGGGGGGACAGCAATAAGTTGTCTCCATGCAACTGGTGGGGAAAAATGCTCTAATCTGAGCACTGATCCAAGGAGATCATGCTCAAATGTGTGATTTTTAAGCAGTGAAGAGGTTTATTTGTGGGAATTTTCCTCTGGAGCTGTCCTGCGAGGTGGGATGTGCTGGGGTTTCTACTTCGGGCCTCCAGGGATGCTGGAATTTCCCGATAGTTGTGTAGGGAATAATGCTGTTTTCTTTGCTGAAAGCAGGAGTTCTGTGGAAAATTCTCCTCCTTTGCCTCCCACTGGTGACCCCAGCTAAGACCTCCTGAGGAAGGACGTGTGATGTGTGGAGCTGTTTTATCCAGCCTTGGGTAAAACACAAACGTGTGTGTATTAACACAGAAATGCCCCAGCCCAGCCTGTGTGAGCTGGAGGAAACAAAATGATGCTTTTTTTTATGATCTGAGTTGATTTCTAAGCTCCCTCAGCTCAACATTTACATGCATGCTTTAAAAGAACTATTGAAATACTGGATGAAAATGCCTTCTAAAAGCAAGCCCTCTGGCAAGCAGAGAGGAGCAGATTTCTCATGAAAGAATAAATTTTTGGTGTGATTTCTATCTCGGTTTGACTGGATGGAGAGGTTTGGAGAGGATGGCTTCACATGATCGCTTAGTCCATCCTTGCTTTGTTTTAACTAGAAGTATTTCTAATTATTAATGGAGCACTAACTCAGCCAGGCACTGCCTACGGTGAACTGGGACTTTGACCACTTGGGAGTGTTCTCAAAATATATAAAAAGCCTAACTCTGGAGTCCAGTGCCAAGTAATTAACGTATTCCAGGGAAAGAAACAAAACAGTAAACTGTCATACTGTGTAAGTAAGTGTGGTATGATTTGTTCTTAGTTTTTAAAATTTGATAGATTTTTTTTCATGTGTCTGCCTTCAAAGAGGAAGGGAATTGTGTTTATATAGCTGAGGTAGAAATGGTCACAGCAGGTTTTGGGAGAAGTCAAGAAAGAACACACCATTATTCTTGCTTTAAATATATTACTTAGAACTTAATAAAAACAACAGTATTTTTTTTGTAGTTTATTTTATGTATTTGTGTGTGACAAAACCCACTGCATGTCTATATTTAAGCAGCCATTAAAGGAATTCTGTGAAATAGTGTGCTAACATATAATGAGAACTGATTTCAACCACAGTCTCCTCTAAAATGCTAATAAGTAAAGTGCATTTACACAGTGTCTATATATTATTTAAAGGTAATATACTCCTGTTGCACAGGCAGGTGTCTGCACTACATCAAAACCTCTTTATCTCTGCTTTGCTTTGCAAGTTACTTTTCTCCTTCAGAAACCAACATTTCTATGTATTACTTACATATCTAATTTTGAATATTTGCTTTAAACGTTCTATGTGGCATTAATAAATCTCTGTCTTCAGAGGGCTGATATTTTCTTAGTGGCACTCCTTTTCAATAGCTTCTTTTGGATGTTAATCTTAAATTGTAAATTAAAGATTAAAGATATTTCAGGAATTGGCAAGAATTCTGAATCATGTTTTATTGAGTGTGACATGATTTGACTTGATCACAGGCCCTGATGTTTTCCGTGCTCTAAGGAATACATAAATTATTGAAAAAAAACAAAGCACAAGGAAATTCTAGCCCCTAAAACTCAGGAAGGTAAGCAAATTCATGAGTATCACAGCTCAAGGAAAGCATTTTTAATTCCCTCACGGATCACTGAAGAGCTGATTTTCTGGTCTTACCTTGTCACTGTGGCTGCAGTAATGATTATGTCTGGGATAAACTACTAAGGATGTCTGTTAAAATGATGATTTGTTATTCAGCTCTGGAGTTGTTGAAGCTTTGGGGAACTAAAAGGCAAGATTTTTACTAAGTGAATCCACCCATTTATAATCCCACCAGTCTCAAGAATAAAAGTAGTTGTATTCAAGCACTGAAGAATAAAAAGTTTTCCATTTATATAATAGGGAAAAATTACCATTAATAATTTAAATAGTTGTTGTTTAAAAGTGAAAAAATAGGAGTAAGCACTTTTCCAGTATAATGAAGGTTCCGGACTGCAGGAGGTGAAATGTCAACCACAACTCTTGGAGTTCCTCTTCAGCACTAAAAAAACCACATTTGAAGATCTGCACGAAGGTGTTTATTTCATAAAATGTGCAGTATGAGATGAAACATTATTGAAAGAGCAAAAACCAACAGGTAAGGGAAATATATTTTAATACAATTCTTTCTTGTCAATTAAGGAATTGGACAGGATCATAGATAATTTATCAGCTCCATTCCAACTCACATGTCCCTGACACTGTATTTTCACAGTGTGTTAGAACAAAACAACAAGTGGATGAATTAATCTGAATTTGATTTTTAGTCTTGGATGGCTTCTGTTCTGCCTCTTTTCTCCAATTAAGATATCTAAGGGAAGTAAAACCACAATTCTAGCAATGGCCAGCTGCTTTGAAGGGAACTTGGAACAATAATTCATGTGAAATCATTGTAAAGGACTTAATGATTCAGTCCATTGTCTGTGAGCTTAATACATTTATGCCCTGAATCATAAGACATTCTTATTGATAACAATGTGTGGTAATTACTTATTAATCATAGAGAAATATTCTTTGTAGGAGCTTTTCAGATAAAAATTAGTCATTCAACCAGATCAAAGACTTCTGTACTGAAGACCTCTTCTCTACGGTTAATGGTTTTGATTTTCCTGTCTATCTATTGTCAAAAAGCTGAACTGAACTTAGGAAATTTAAACAACTGAATTGGATTTAACATTTGTAAATTTTCCTTTCTCAGATTTTTTTGTTTCAAATTTTGTAGTCTGCAGTTATTTACCAGCCACTTTATTGCTCTTCACACTGATTGCTCTAAATCCCGTGGGAGATTTAGGTACGTGGAATCAAAATAGAATGGTGTAATTTTCAGTGTCTGGATGGGAGACACGGATCACGCCTCCTTTGGGATTTCAGTCGCTGGTGTGGCTTCAATTATGCAAATAACTGAGGTAGCTGTGACTGACATTAATGGCAATTGCACCAGACTCATGTAGGCTGGATTTATTGGATTTATTCCATGCAGTGACGGGATTTGCTGACTCTCTATGCTGGGTTGGCTTTGGGACACAGCTAGGAAGGTGCCATGGATCAGAGACACTGAGGGGCTGTGCAGGTGGGGGCAAAAACACCCCATTTTCCAAAAATAGGAGCATATTTTTGGCTTTTGCAGTGGGGAGAGTGTTCAAAATGCGAGCCTTGTCTTCTCTACAAACTAGAACCATGCATGTTTTGTCTGTTGAGAGGGGAAAAAATGAAGTTTGGGATAGCTGTGGCTCCCAGAGGTACCAGTTCTACGGTGCTGGCTCGGGAGCTCACACACAGTGCCCTGCTGGAGCGAGGAACAGCCCTGCCCTCAGCTCCTGCCTGCCTGGTTATCACAAATTGATTTACAAGTGTTGAGCTAAACTGGTCATTTGAAAGTCATATTATACATCATGTGATAAAGCAGCATTTCTGAAATGCCAGAAATTGTTTAAATTGCTGTTTCTGAGAAGAGGAACACCTTTTTTCCTAGTGCTGAAAATGTGATTTAAACATTTTCTGTCTAGATAAGGAGACATCATTAGTTGTGAATAAAACCAGGATGTGCAAGATATCCACTCCTGCTTTTTGAGTGCTAATGCCATCTTTGAATAATGGTTTCTGCTGAAAATCTTCTTCTTAACAGTGTTTGTTCACATTGTATGCCCAGGCTTAGGTGATATTTCTCCTCTTGTCCCAGATTTGCTATATGTGTACTTGTATTTGGTGGCATAAAATGAGAATTTAGGGACTATGGGGTTTTTTCCCCTATTCATTCCAATTCAAAAATGGGACAGCCTGAAAGGAAAAAGACTTTATTTCTCTAATGGGCAGAAATGCAGATTCCAGCCAGTGTCTGAAAGTCAAGTTGAGTTTTTTAGCATCACTAATAACAGAGATCTGGCAGGTCAGATTCTGCCCTGATCTACACATCTATTCCATTCAATTATCAGATTTAATGTGATGGCAGGTACAGAGAAGTGGGCAGCGTTTCGGTTCTGCAATTGGAGCTTGGTTAACAATTCTGTTTATGCAGTGCTGAGCCCCTCCGCTGTTTCCCAGAGCTGTTTGTGACTTCACAGAGCAGAGAACACCAAAATTTGGGAGAAAAGGTTTTCAGTAGAGCCCACAACTCCCACTGTGCTAGGGCTGTGAGTGAGGAGTAGCTTGCAGAAAAAAGAATTTCCTTCCTTCTCTTGGTGAGAAGTCTGACCAGCCCTGAGCTCCCAAGGAACTGATGGATTTGTGCAGAACTCCTGAATCTCTGATTTTCAAGGATGCTGTGGCCTGTCCCTGCCAATCTAGTTATTGTAGGGCATTGTGTCTTTGTACCACAGGACTGGGTTGTTTTGTGTGGCATTAGCTATTTTCTGTCCTGGGGGTTGCATTGGCATCAAACTGGGAGAACTCAGGAACTCAGGAGGTACAGAATTTTTTTTTTTTTTTTTTTTTTTTTTTTTTTTTTTTTTTTTTTTTTTTTTTTTTTTTTTTTTTTTTTTTTTTTTTTTTTTTTTTTTTTTTTTTTTTTTTTTTTTTTTTTTTTTTTTTTTTTTTTTTTTTTTTTTTTTTTTTTTTTTTTTTTTTTTTTTTTTTTTTTTTTTTTTTTTTTTTTTTTTTTTTTTTTTTTTTTTTTTTTTTTTTTTTTTTTTTTTTTTTTTTTTTTTTTTTTTTTTTTTTTTTTTTTTTTTTTTTTTTTTTTTTTTTTTTTTTTTTTTTTTTTTTTTTTTTTTTTTTTTTTTTTTTTTTTTTTTTTTTTTTTTTTTTTTTTTTTTTTTTTTTTTTTTTTTTTTTTTTTTTTTTTTTTTTTTTTTTTTTTTTTTTTTTTTTTTTTTTTTTTTTTTTTTTTTTTTTTTTTTTTTTTTTTTTTTTTTTTTTTTTTTTTTTTTTTTTTTTTTTTTTTTTTTTTTTTTTTTTTTTTTTTTTTTTTTTTTTTTTTTTTTTTTTTTTTTTTTTTTTTTTTTTTTTTTTTTTTTTTTTTTTTTTTTTTTTTTTTTTTTTGCCATCTTAAGCCTGTCTGCAGGCTCTGGGTTCATCCCACTGAAGCCTTACAATACTCACTGTCTATGCCTGTTAACTTTTCAGCAAGAATAAAAGGTGTCTGGCTGAAACTTTTTGGCAGCTGAAGTTAGACAAAATGGATTTGGTGGTACATTATGGCACTCAGACTTGTAATGTTTGTTATTCTTCATGCAGATGTACATAAGAAGATTTTGGCTTATAAAGAAGAGGCAAAGTCATTAGTTTTCAAAAGCAGAGAAGAGACTGGCACTGTTGGCCAGTCTTCCTGTGGGAAACAGGATGCTGTAAAAACCTTACAAGCCAAAATCATCACAGTATGTATTACATGTGAGAGTCATCTCACCAATATTTGGTGTCCAGTATTCATAAAACCCTGAGCTGTGGAGATTATGCTCCGAGTGGCTCATCCATTAAGGCCCACTGGACCTCAGTGTGTATTTTTTCTGCTCAATTGACTCAAAAAGGTGTGACCTGCTGCACTGTGTTTTCTGTGTCTATCTCACTGCTGCTGAGTCCAGCCTGCCTCTGCCAAGCAGGGAAGAGTTCAGCACCCACCACAAGGTTCCAAGCACAGCTGGAGGCTAAACTGCACCAAAAACAGCCTTTCCAGGCAGCAGCTTGCAACCACAAGGGCCCTTCTTTGTATGGTTTTGTCTAAAGCACTCACCTGTCTGGATTGTCAGGACTTGAGGCTCTGAACGGGGTGAATGTGCTGCTTGAGTAACAGAGGCACTGGGAGTTTTCAAATTAGCACCATGGTTTGTAAAAGGGCATTTGCTTCTATTAGCTGTCACGTCTTGAAGTGAAAATAACTACTGCCAGAGCACACCACCGAATTTGCTGAGGGTTCAGAAAGAAGTTCAAATGGAAAATGGAAAGGTTGAATTGTTCTGTGTGCCGCTGATGCAGAGGGGGCTAAGCAGGATCAAGTGTTTCTCTCCTGCTGAGGTGCTGGCCTTGTTTCGACCTCGGTGCAGTTTGGAAGGGAATCAAGAAGGGAATCAAGGGAATCAGGTTCATGCCTGGCTGCAGCACTTCTGTGTGTGCTGTTCTTGTAGTGTATAAATATATCTTTGTCGTATTACAAAGACAAAGTTAAATTTCATGTGCTATTTTCTGCACTTCAGAGAAGATTCTGCGTGCAGGAAAAAGAAAAAAAAAAGAGGGGGAAAAAAGAGAAAGAAATGCTGCAGAACTCTGCTTCTCGCTCCTGTCCCACAGAATATTAGGGTGTGGGAGAATCAGCAGTGCTTGATGGAACTCACTGGACTTCCTGAGCCTCAGAGCTGGGGGTGGAATAATGCTGTGGGCAGAGCTGTCCTCTGCTGGTTTGTTACCCCTGCACTGCGGTGAACACGGCATGATTTGGGCATTTTTAAAATTATCTGTTTCTGTCATAGACAAAAATTGTTGGGCTTGATCATCTCAAAGGTCTTTCCCAACATAAATTATTCTGTGATTCTATAAAAAGGCTCCATTTATGAAAATGATCACATGGAGGCCTAAAAGGGAAGTGCATAAGATGGAAAGTGGGGCGTGGGAAGGCAAAGTGATGGGCTAATATTCTTCACCTGATCAAATTGGAAATTACATGAGAATTCCCTCCCTACCAAAAAAAAAAAGCCCAAACCCCAGCGAGTTCAGGAGCCATTGTTCAGGACAATCATCCACAAGTTTCATATTGATAGAGCATCTGAATTCTAATAATTTCTTTAGCTTTTCTATGAAAGATGCTTTTTCAGAAAAAAACAAAGTTTTACCTTCCGTTTTCAGCTTTCTTTTATCAAATCCAGGTTGTGTTAGAAAAGCAGCTGACTGGGAACAAAGGGAGAAGATTAAAAAGGGCTACCAGCGAGTAACTTTTTTCAAGCAAAAAGGGCTTTATTTTTAGATTTGCTTCCCTGCCTGTGAAAGAGATATAGCAAAAGGAAACAATGGATGAAAGTGAAAAGAATGGTAATGTTGACAAAAACGTGTCTGTATTCACCTTCAGGCCATGTGCGGGACAACCCGTCCGTGTGGGAATTTTGTGGTTATTTTTCTGCGAGGAGGGGATGTTTTTATGTCTGGGATTGCCAGGAGTTGTCCATAGCACAGAAATGGGTCTGAGGGTGGCCAGTGGTGGCCACCTCCCTGTCCCCAGCCTTTTGCCCAGGCTCCTCAGACCCTTCTGCCCCAGAACTGTCCTACAGCTGCCTGGGTTTGATGTGGTTTTAACTCTTCAGGGGAAAACACGAGGGGAAAAAAAGGAGTTTGTGAATAGATAGTGTCTCTCTCTGAATAGTTTTGCTTTTTGTTTCAAAGACAAACCGGGATGAATTCAAATAAAGTTGCAGAATGCAGTGAACACTGCTTTTTTCTGGCTGATCTCCTGGGAGGAGCCCACTCCATCAGGATGACTGCCTTTCCTCCCCCCTCATTAAGATTCTTCATTTCCCTTGTCACACTGGCACATTCTCTAGCAGAGGTCAGGTTTGCTGTGGAGGTTGTGATCATTTTCTGTTACAGTGCTATTTTCTTTTCCATCATGGAATCTTCCAGTGTGGAAAAAAGCAGGGTAAAACCAGACCTTTCTTGCCCTGTAAAAGCATGTTTGCATTCTTCTGTCCTTGTTCGAAATGTCTAATGCTTTATCTCATCTTTCTGTCAGTTCCCGAGTTGTCCCCTCTGCTTCCAGAGCTTGCTACTGATAATCTGCCTCTGCTCTGATTGCATTTTTTGGTCTCCCTTCTTACTACCCTTGTCTTCCAGAAGATAAAAAAAATCTGTCCTTTAGACCCAGCCATCTCCTGCAGGGGTTATTTAAACACTCAAAATGGTCATCCCTGAAATGGTCTTTTTCAGGACCTCCGTATTACAATGTATTGATAAGAATTCTACAAAATTTCAGCTGAAATAGCTGCTTGGCTAGATAAAGGCGTATTTTAAATGTATAACAAGGATATACCTTGCAATCTGCTTAAAATATTATTATGACCTGCTGTTCCAAGATTATAAATTAAAGAATTCTGCAGAACCTGTTCCTTCATTGTTTGGCTTTGTACCCACCAGTGCGCTTTTGGTGCCTTGTAAAGAAGGTCTAAAATTAAATAAAATAAAATTCATTGCAATACTGACCCAAAGAGGCCCTTTTGTTCAATTCAATCTTTTACATAATTCCTTCGCAGGTGCTTTTTAGTATTTCTGAGTTTACTTAAGTGAAAAGCTGCAAAAAAGCAGTAACAACAAACATAGGCTACAACCCTTAGTATAGAAGGCTTGCAAAAATATGTTTTTACTCTGTTCCTACTCAGGGGTTCAGACCTTATGTTCCCCAAAGAGCAGCAGGAGCAGAGGCTGTCAGGAGGTTTCTTTCAAGTGCCTGTTCCTCACCCAAATTAAATGCTAATGCAGATCCAGCCTCTCATTCCACTTTGTGCCATGCTAATCTTCCTGAGAAGCTGTAGCCCGTGGAAAATCAGCTCTGCACGACATGAAGATATTTCACAAATCAATATCTCGATTGCAGAGAAGAATAAGCGCCGTGGCAATGTGCTCTGCTCTCGTGTGCCCAGGCTGTAGATAGCCCATCTCCAGACAGCAGATCTTTCAGCTTCTGGGGAAAGGGATGAGATGGAGGCTTCAGTGTCAGACACAACATTTTGGAACAAGATTCTCACCAGAGATATGGAAAAGGAACTTAATGCTGTTTATTGACTCCGTGCAGCCAGGCTGGGCAGGCCCGTCCTTCACCGAGCTGGATCTGGAGATCTCAGGGCTTTCACTGAGGATTTGCTTTTCCTTCAACTCGTGTAAACATCACTCAGGAGACAGTATTTTATCCTTGTCATGCCAACGTGGATGCAAAGCGACTTCCCACGTGTTCTGCCCCCCTGCTTCCCGAGCTCTGCGAGGCTCCAGCTGGGACAACGCCATGGTGGGCACCCCTGTGAGATCAATTTGGTTCACAGCTGTACTCATTGTCAGCTGTGATTATTAGGGTTAATGTCATTAGTTTCACTTGTGCTGTTGGTGAGTGCCTATTGTTGTTGCCGCTGGCATAAATTCCCTTGCATAAGTTCTTTGCTGTTTATGGCCCCAAGTGCAATCACGGCAGGTAAGGGAGCAGCTACCTGAGGGAAGTTGGGAAATAAAGGTGGAGGTGAGCAGGTGGGGAAATTCTCTTTCATACCAAGTAAAATACATACTGGCTGCTTACTGGAAGAATGGAAAGAACCCCCACAGAGAAGATTTTTACCTTCAGATATTTTTTCTATCTAAAGATTGTGGGAAAAATAAGGTTTATTTCACTCAAACTAACTACTGACAAGTGGTGCCATGTGGCTAATACCAAATCCCAGATAAGAATCTGTTTGCTGTTGATATTTGCCATCTTTCAGTCACTGACGGCAAAAGCAAGCTCTTCTGTGTGGTGTTCCAGAATGCATTTATGTCTGTTTCATTTGTTATTTTGGAAAGAATAAGCAAGAGGTGGTAGGTGAATTGAAATGTGCCTTTCCCTCTTGCTTTTATGAACTGAGCAGGAAAGTGAGATGAATTGTAGTGAAACGTGAGGAATCTTCACACCCTTAATTTGCCATCTGAGAATCATAAGGTTTAAGCACAACAAGTAATGTGTGGGAATATGCCTTGGTGAAGGGGAGAATCAGCAATTTAAATTACTTTATTCATACAAAATTAAAAAGACTCAGTTTGTTCCACTATTGTAGCTTAATAGGGATGTGTGGAGTCTCAGATGCTTGAGATTTTAGGGGTGAGCATTGCTCCTGGAAAAGGGGTTTGTGCCATTGAGTGCCAATTGCCATATTTCTGTTTGGCACAAAATAGCAGAGGGCTTGTTATATATAGCATGGGTTTTTATCTTTATCTGAACTGTGTGTGCAATGTACGTGCACATCTGTCCCTTTTCCTGTCTGCTTTTGCTCTTCTTCCTTTTCTTTCCTCTCTTCTAGTACTTGGCTGGCTCCAGTATGTTTTTTCAGCCTTTTGCCAATGCTTTCGTATTTGCACCAAGTACCCACATTTCCCTCAAGCTGCTAAAATTGATTTAAAGCTGAAAAGATAAAAGAATTAGGCAAGACATATTTTCAAATTGCAATTGAAGATAAGAAGGGAAACCCCCTCCCTAAAATAATGGGGATTGTGGAGCACTAGCAAACTGGAAATATGTACTTAGCTCTTGATATTGACATTCTGCAGAAAGGGGCACTATGAGAAGTAGATTTTGTTTTTGCTGGCATGAAGAAGTCTTTTAACATAAAGAGAAGTCCAGTCAATAAAATTTAGTCTTTTGTCTATTTGAGGGTATGTGATTCTCATCAAAGCAGTATTCGATCTAGTATGGAAATGAGAAGCATGCTAGACTCTTGTACAGATTTTGAATTAAACTCAAGCACAGAGATTTGTTTTTAACGCACATGTCTGCAAGCAGAAATTGTCTCAGGCATTTTTAAATTCCCATCCCCACTCAGAGATTCTATTGGAAAGCTTATGAAGTGAAACTCTGTGAGAAGAGCAGAGAGAAAGTCTTTGTCCTCTTGTCCTTTTCCCCAAGCTTATTTTTTTTAATTTTGTGATTACGTTCTGTTAAGTTGTCACAGAATTATGACTTGCAATTTAGCATGCTCAAGTTCCTCTTGCAGCCATTCTGGTGCCTATGAATTGCTATCAATAGCTGCTTTTAATTTCCAAGCTAAGAAAGTGGCGGAGAGGAAAGGATCTTGCAAATGCTTCAACTCAAGTGCCAATTATGGCTCTCTCAGGAGCAGGGAGGTGGCGGAATGGTGACCGGGTCCCTCCCTTATCCAGCAGCTGGATTTGTGTGCTTGTGCCTGGTTTTGGCAGCTGGAGGAGCCGCAGTGGCAGGGCTGGCTCCAGCAGGCAGGGACATTGTGCTGCAAGTTTGTCCTGGCACGATGGAATTTGTTCGTTTTTCATCTCCAGCTCGTGTTCCTGGGAGCTGGTGGACTTCCCCAAGAATAGGAATGCAAAAGCAATGCTTTCAGTCCCAGCTTGGCTTGTATTTTAAGCATTCTATAAAGCCAGATTTTCCACATCCTCACATGATGTGAGTCTCCCCATCCACCCCTCTTTTATTTTATTTTCAGGAAAATACTATTTCTTTTCAAAGGAGCCACCTCCTGCCTGTGCCTCTGCAGCCAAAGCTTTGTAGTAAGGAGAAAATGTAGCACAGCCAGGAGCGTTGTGGGCTCCTGAAAGCATTCCAGTCAGAGCCAAATGAAAGGAGAAAACAATTCCCTCCCAGGTTTGATGCATTGCAATGAGAAAAAGGTGCTTTCTGCACTTTGTTTGAATGGCTTCTTGGCAGTCCAGGCCAGGGGCTTCAGGGTCTTGCTCCGCAGACCCAAACACAGGCTGCTGCTCCTCTTTAGGGTTTGCTGGAACGCTTGGTTAAACTTCATGCTTGATCCTTTTTCTTTTTTTTTATTCCTCTAAATAAAGGTTGTTTCACAATGCATAGAATTTTTAAAAGTCTATTTCCGACTCAGAGTTCTGCTCTTTCTTTAAGGACAATGCTGAGTTCTGTAGCTTTACATGCATTTATTTGGAACCTTCATTTTTGTGTTTTCATTAGGTAACATTTTAAAAAAAAAATATTTACTTGAAATTTTTCCAGCTATAAGCGTGCAAATAAAAATTTAACTTAATTGCAATTTAATAGTAAACTTGATTTAAGTAAATAGAAGTTTTTTTTAAAAAATGACACCTATTTTTCACTTAAGCTTAGTGACCAAAGGAAGTTTACTAAAGCTAGTGAATGAAATGTTTCTTTAAAGCTCTTTTTACAGGTAAGTTCCCATTCAAATTCTGGAAAAAAAAAAAAAAATAGGTGCTTTGACAGATAATTTTTATTTGAAGTGTGTAATTATTTTGAAATCTGACTGACACCCCAAAAGAAAGATTTGCTAAGAAGAGCAATTAGTTACCACCAATTTAAAAAATAAGAGGTATCTTAATATTGTTTCATTGTAGAGAATAAACTCAGTGCATATATGCATTAATATATTATGGAACATTGAAAAGTGTGCAATGGTTGTGTTGACATAAAACCAGATATTTGCTTTGTGCTTTTACCTGTAATTAGAAAGCAGCACCTTTATTTCTTTATTAATAATTTTGTTAACAAGTGTTTTAGTCTTAATACAATTAGGCCTTTCCATCAGTTACCATAAAGTCAAGTTTAATTTTTAGCAAGTTCTCCTTTTAATAAAGTTTGACTGCAAATATTTATACTTTTATTATTTTTTCCCCATGTTTTTAATGAAAACAGAAAGACAGAAGGACAAATAGAGTCATTGGGTAGCATACAGCCAATTTCAGTAATTGGTTATTTTTTAGTTTCTTTGGAGAAGATGGTCTGGTGGTCACCAGAAGAATAAAATTGGTTTTCCAATCAACTTTGTTAAGAAATTCTATTGGACCAGATGACGAAATGGGTATTGAAATGCACAGCATTAAGTCTGGGATGAGATATAAAATAATAAGGTAGGATAAGCAGAAATGTCTTCAGCTGCAGATTTGTGCTAGCTCTGTTTTGTAAAGCTGTCTCACTAAACCCCGTGCTGAGCACATGCTGTGCTTGGGTTGGGTGAAGAACTGGATGAAGTGGCTCAGCCTTCAGAGGGAGAATGTTTGGGCTCTGGCTGCTGAGATTCTGTGCTTGACTCTGCTTGGTTCTGCTTCTGCCCAGGAACACGTGGTCCACTTCGTAACCCTCTTTGTTTTAGGGGTCTTGCCCAGCTGTGTCAGGTAAAGACATCTCAGGGTGCTGTACCCAAGCTTCTCACATATAGAAAAGGGTGTGGTGGTCATGTGGAATAATTGTAGAACTCAATGGTGTAAAGCTGCTACAGAGCCCTTGAATGAAGATGAGTATAAGAAATTAATAGAGTGTACAGCCTATAGCGTTATTGGATTTTACTGAGCTGTTGTGCTCGGGGGACTCCTGGCAAAGACACTTCTGCCGTGGTTGCTGTAGAACGAGCTCCACAGCCCTCTGAGATGGGAGCAGCTAAATATCAAGGGACATTTCAAGGCTGCCTGATGCTATCAATATGACCATGAAGTGATTAATGCAGCTTGTTGAAGTCATTAAACTGAGAGATGCAGCAGGCTGGAGTTTACAGTATTGATCTCGTTTCAGTCCTGGGGAAAAGATATATGGAGGAAATATAATGGTATTATTATTGCTCATCGTAAAGCCATGTGCAAAGTGAACAGAAGATCTCTTAAACTTTAGTATTACATAAACTATATAAAGCACTCCAGAAACAAAGGTATGCTCATGCTTAAAAGCAGGGCAGATGTTTTATAATGGGAGCAAATTCTTCAGCGCAAATAATTACATTGTAAGTCACAGTTGTGATTTTTCCTTTATGCCACGCGTAAATGATTCCAAAGTTCCAAAGAAGACATAAACAGTAAAAAAGGAGCTGCTTTCTGTTGCAAATTGCAGGTGCAATGAAACACAGTGAAACTCCAGGAGGAGTATTGAATTAAAATTTTTTTCCTTCCCATCTGGCCTACAAAGGTCCACATCAGCTGGCTGCCACCTGACGTGACATTTCTTCTTACCCTCCGCCAGTGATTGGCCTCACTGGAGCAGCGCTGGTGGCTGGAAAATGTCAGTCCTTTTCCTTCCCCTGAAGCAGTGTCATTTTTCCCCAGCACAGAGTCACCGTGTCTGGGATGCTTTGGGAAGCCCAGGTGGGATGTGCTCTCTGGGGAGGTTTGGCTCCCTCCCTTCTGTGCAGCCATGAAACATCACAGAAATACTCAAACTAATGAAACATGGAGGGATTTCAATATTTCCAGATGGCTGAGTCCCTTGCAGTTTATACTGTTGTAACTGTACTGTATTTCAATTATTTCTCAGCCATCAGTATGCACAGCTTAGCATTTCTGGTTAACATTTGATTTCCCAATGAAGGAAGCAAAGGAAGTGCCTGCTACAAGGAAATACTTCCAGTGGGGCCTAAAAATATTGCCCATGAAAATTTTCTTTCTCAAAATACGGTATGTTTTTCTGGCACCTTCCAGTGATTATGAAGCTAATGAAAATGGAAGCTGTTGCATCCATCTGTCCTGGATATTGCTCTCTTTGGAAAGAGAGCATTGAGAACTGTGCATCACAACCTTAGGAAGAATATAGGGTGGATCCACACATTCACCTGTGGAGGGCATGGAGTGTGGGTCAAGTGGGATGACAGGAAAAAAGGGAAATCTGTTTTCTTCTAGGTTTCACTTTTTCAAGCAGGAAGCCACAGGAATGGATACTGATGTCCTGGTTTATCATACAGATTCAGGCTGTTAACTCCTGTGGTTTCCATGATTTGCTGTCTGCTATCAGCGTTCACAAACTGGGAGTTGTAAAGGGGGACGTTCAGAGTGATATTTTCTGGATATTACCAGTGTCACAGGTGAGTGTCGTGTTACATTGCTGCAATTTGCCTTTTGTTGTAAAACTTCTCATTCTCCCATGCCAACAGAGAATTCTCTCTGTATCCAGTCCCTTCATGCTTCAAGCCTTGACTTTGAGTGCTTTGTTGCCACGGCAACTCTGCGCCATCCTTCTGTTGCATTATTGCTATTCCTACAACTAAGGAGTACATCAAATAAATTAAACTTGCCAATCACATCTGAAAAAAGATATTGAAGATGTTTTCTGTCTGTTCCCACTATCACAGCAGGTGCAAGCAGAGTGCTGGTCCTGGACTGCAATCCCTGCCTTGTTTTCTTGGTCCTCATTACTTACAACAGATGCACTGAACTTGGTGGGAAATATTTGTTGGCTGAAAATAGTGACTTCCTCTGGATACTAAAAATGCTATCACTCTTATACTCTCAATTGTCAAGTATGTCCCTCTTAAAAATGTTTTTTGTTAATTTTTTGTTATTTTAAAAAAATTATTTGGAGTGTTTTGCTAATTTGTTTTTGTTAATTGATTCCTAGTCATGGAAGTAAATATATTAATAGGTTCTCAATCTTTAGTGTTTAAACTGTCTTGTAAAAGGAGTGAATTCCTTAAGTTTTTGGCCCCTAAGCTGAAGACCAGATATAGAACAAGACTTTTCAGTCACTTGCAAGTTGGGCTCTATCTACTTCATGCAAACATTGATTTTATTTTGCAAGGTGTCTGTCAAAAGCTGTGAATGCTGTTCTAGTCTGGCAGTCCACAGAAGAGAAAAAGAACAATGATCCTCTCAGGGAGCTTCCCAGAAAATACCTGCTCAGTGAATGTGGCTGACATATCATGGTTAAATATTGAGAAGTTTTGTTTACAGCTGGAAATGCCACAAATAGCAAATGTGTTATTTCTCTAAGACACTGATGTGGAGATGATTACTTGGCACCATTTCATAGACATGTATTTTGCTCAGCGAAACATTTATTTGACTTTTGTCAGACTATATAAAAATAAGGAAAACGAAAAAAAAAAATCCACACTTTATTCTTTAGCTAAAAATAATACAATTTTAGAAACATGTAATCTACTGCAAATTATATTTACCATAATAAGCCTGATAGCTGGAGGCTTTTGTGTATTGTTTGTAATTCGCAATCTGAGACTGTGCTGAACATGATGTAATTTGCTTGAAGGCCGTGTAACTCAAGGGAGGGAATACAAGGAATTCCAATATTCCCATCAACAGTAAATTGGTCTGAAACCATATTATTTGTTTCCATTTTCTTCTGAGGAAGAATAACAACTCTTAAACAGATTTTTCCCTCGTGTAAGCTAAGTCTATTGGCTTCCAAAGTTAGATAAATGTGTTTCTGGTATGATTTCAAAGGAAAAAAAAAAAAAAAGAAAGTGATTTTATAATTCAATAAAAATCAAAACCCATTTCTTTTTCAGACTAACATTGGCTTTTGTTTGCAGTGGTTATGAGGCACTGCTGCTTCTTGTACTTTGAATGTTCATGTGATGAAGCAGTGTGTCAATGATGCATTAAGTGAATAAATAGATGTATTATGAATTATAAAAAAAAAACAAAAGATTTTTTTTTTTTGTTTGTTAGGATTTTGTAAGCGATTACGTTTTAAAATTCAGACAGAGGTTCAATTCAGCCATCTCCTGCCTTACAGGCCATAAAAGCTTTCCCAGGTCTGAAAAACCTATTGATAAGGAAGAGTGGAGATGCCTGCACAGGTAATTATTCCAATTTCTACTTTGTTAACTATTGCAAGAAAGCAGGTGTGTAGAATGTATTTTCTGGACATTTAAGCATCCTGTCTTCTCCACCAGGGACAAATGAAACTATCAATATGCATCCCAAGTAATCTGTTTATATAAGAAAATTACTCTTTACTAGGTAATGAGGATTTCTCTTTTATAGGCTGGGCAGAGCAGGGAAGTCAGCTCTGGCAGTGATGAAAGCAGCAGGAGCGCAGCAATCCTCACAGATGTTAAATTTCTCCCCTGCAGAGAACTTTTTCTTCATTTTGTCCTGCCACTGGGGCTTGGTTTTGTGCGTGGGCTCTGTAAACCTTGCTGTGCGAACAAATCTCCATCAGCTGGGGGACACCAGCCAGGCTCCTCCATCGTTCAGGGTGGGTTGGTAAGAGAAGGAAGGCCCACATCTGAAGGGATGTTTTGAGCTGGTATGAGTCCAGTATTGCAGTGAAGTTTGTTCCTCTGGTACCACGAAGTGCAAGTTTGAGTGTGGATTTGGATGTGCTCGGTTCCATGGCTTCCGTTCCAAACGGTTCCACGTTGAGTGCGGAGTGCCAAACGCAGAACAGACACCAGTGTGCAGCTTTCCCCTCCTCCCCGGGGAGCTGACAAGTATCTTTTGTCTTCTGGGCATTGAAATTCCCAAATAAAATGCTGCATTAATACCAGCTTGTGACAATGAGAAATATTCCCGCTGATCTCTGGAGTCTCCACAGCCCTGAAGTAGCGATTATGATTCTGTTCAACGCCGCTGATGGTTTATTCTAAAATAAGCTATTTTCTTTTATCAAAGGAGGTGATAAGAAGTACAATAAGCTGTGATACAGCCACTGCTGTAATAAAGAATCTTGCTCCTGGAACCCTTCTTTAAACTAAAGTGTTATAAAAATCTTCTTCCCCCTAGACAAAGCAAACAATTAACGAATCCTGTGAAATAAGTGACAGCTCTGCAAGCTCTCAGGGCTCTCCTGGGAAAAAGAATTTGTGTTTGCTGTGGCTCAGAGCACATTTAAAAATAATTCAAGTCAAGGAATGGAAAAGGATGGAAAGAATTTTCAGGGCAAGTTATACCAGAGCAACTCCACCATCCTCAGTGTAACCAGGGCATCAGCAACTGCAGAAGGGAGAAGTTTCCCAGTTCTGCATTGCCAGCGTGGTTTAAGTATATTGGAGGTAAAACAAAGAGTTTCTTCCTGTTTTCTCTCATTTGTGTCTCCTTTTTGGCAAAGGAAATTCATTTTTTGGGGAGAATTTTGAGAATACTTACGAACTGTAGACTGACTGTGAGATAACATGGATGTTGAAGATGACACCAAGGGTGTGTCACGCAGGACCAGGACGTATTTAACTCCCAGGATAGTCAGGGGTATGTTGTAGAAGGTATTTGTCCTGCCCTAGGAGCCATTTGGGAAGTTGAATCAATCTCTGATATAAGAAATAATTTTTATGTTATGTTGGTATTATTGCAACTTTATCGTATTTTTGTAAATCTGTGGTTTTGAAAAAATGCATTAAATTTTACCTAGCAGTAAAGCTGAACCACAGAAATTTATCAAACTGTAGAATGCACCCTTCCTTTATGTGTGTGCTCCAGTAAACTGTGACGCTGACTCGTTCATGTGGCACTTCAAATAATTCAAGAATATGAAAAAGCTGCCCCTGTAGTTTTAAGTCAGTAAATTAAACATTCCTGGGGATTTACTGATTTCAGTATGGACCATTCCACAGGGTTTGGCCCCAGTGCTGGAGAACTGCTTGGAGTATTTAAAATTTATTGGTAGAAATGCAGCCAAAGAGCAATGGGGGCTGTTGTGGGAAGCTCACTTTGCCAGGGGTTTTTCTGGAAGAAGCATCTTCCTGTGGTCAGGGCTAGTCAGGGAATTCTCTCTCACACACAACCAGGTCTTGGAGGAAATACTAGAGTCCAAAAAGGACTTGAGGGTTTATTAAAAAATGAGGTGATGAAAGCTGTGGTTTTATAACACAATTACTTTTACTGATATTCAAATTGTGAGTCAGGCTGATGCACTCTTCACACCACAGACTAATCTGAATCAAATTCTTTACCTATATGATGACCTAAAAACACCCTCATATTTTTGTATGGCTTTGTTAATTTTTAGAAACAGGTCAAAGTAAGACTTTTTTAAGGCATCAGCTTATTTCATTTTTTCTTTTTACACATGCTTTAAATATATCTTTAGTGATTGGGTGCCTGTAAACCCCTACCTACCGTGGCAGAAGTTCTCTCTTCATTCCCTGTGTTTCACAGCCTTGACCCCTGCCCATTGTAACAGGGAAACCATTTTTCCCTGGAAGATTCCGTGATAAGGTTCTCAGTGTGTTTATGTATCTCTTTTATACCACACATTGCTAGAACTGCTCAGGAATTGTTATTTTCTGTGAAACTTATTCTTTTCAGAAATGTTCGAATTGTTGAAAACAGACTTTTCTTGGGGATGTTCCCACTTATGGGGCGAAAGAAGGTGTCAAAAAAGGTATCTTTAGACCAGATTTTGCAGGCAGAAGAGAAAAAAAAGTCCCTCCCCATGCAATCTGACACCTAAGGCACGTGATATAGGAAAATGGCATGGTAAGGACATGAACAAGGTCACTCACAGTGCAAATATCCTTCTGCTTGTAAAAGTATATTTTTTTCCCTGCTTGGGGTTTGGTTTTGTTCCTTTTTTTTTTTTTTTTTTTTTGTGTGCATGATAATTTTAGGATGTCTCAGTTTCATCTGAGTAATAATAGAAAAGTTTTTGTGTTTTCAAGAGGTTTCTCAAAAGGGCAAAGGAGTTTTTTGGTTTTTTTAAAAAGCTTTAATCATTGCACAATCTGTTAAAGGCATTGTGGCTTAATGATCAATCTCTGCAGGAGCCGTAAAGTACTTTTAAAAATCAGATTTAGAATGGAAAATTGTTGTGCTCTGTGCAAGCTCACGCTTTTCACAGCCAAGAAAGCGAAGCCTTGCTATTGAAGTCACAACTAATTGCCACTTTTGTATTACCTTGAGGTACTTGTGAGGTGTCTGACATCTGTCCCAGCAGCGAGACTGGGCTCTTTTCTACTGATCCCACCAACATCATTACCCCTAATGGGTGCTGCAGAGGTCTTTGTGTTTGATTAAAATGGGTGCAGGTGAGAATCCGCTGCCACACTGGAGTGGAATATTTAGGCTGAGGTGTTTATGGTACCCAGGCATGGTGAGGCTGCTCGGGGTGTCTGCCTTCACTTGGTGAGAGCTAACCCAAAACGTTGGAAGGAGCTGAAGGTGGGGGACCATGTGGAAGTAGATAATTGTGTGACCTTGAGAGCTTTCAGTGGGGCAGTAACCACGACTAAAACAACTGCCAGGAACTCAGAGTCCTGAGCAGCTGTATTCAGAGTCCTGAGCAGCTGTATTCAAATATCCCCTTCAGGTAAATCTCACTCAATCACACGCCAATATTTATATAAATCTATAATTTATATTCTGTGGTTAAAGTGGCACAGGTGACCTTGTATGAAAATACTGAGAACTGGCTGCATCAGAGAAACATGGTATAAAGACAAAATTATTTGTTTGGTTGATTAGAGGGATTATTTTATGTTTGCTGACGCTGACTGGCTATGCTCTGTGGCAGGAACTTTGTGGTTCCTGTGCTGTGGTAAGGATTTGCTGTAAGGATTTGGGAGGATGGAGTGAGGAGGAGCAAGAACCTGATGCTCTGGTGCAGCAGAGATTAACTAGGCTGTAATCCAAAACCAACCTGACAACTGCTGTGTCGAAATAAACAGGCCGAAAAAAGCATTTGAGGACTAAAGTGTGTGACCTTGTCCTTATCTGCAGCGAGGTAAACTAAGAGAGCAGCTTCTTTTAGCAAGGGATTTAATAAATACTGTTTTGGCAATTTTCTGAAAGCTACCCTCACCTAGAGGCCAAGAGTGTCCCTCGTACAACTCTGATTAAATCCCGCATTTAAGTGGCTTAACAATTTTTAGCAGGCTACAAGGATGTGTCCGTGGAAGCACTGGCTTGTCCATTTTTCCAGTCTTGATCCAGAGTGCACGTACTGGAAGTGCAGCTGGGGTCTGAGAGAAAGTTGCCAAAGGTGCAGGGTCGCTTACGAGTTGCCTTCCCTTAGATTTTTTGAGATTTGGGCACCCTGATTACGTCACAGACATTCAGAATTGTTCCAGTTTCAGGAATGGTAGAATTTTAGGTTAGTTTACTTAAACAAGTGGGAAAATTTTAGCTTAAATGGGATTTTTCCTAAGTGCGTTTGCTAACAACTAAAATCCTTTTTAGGCAAAATTAAAATCAATATTTCTGAAGTTGGTTTATGGTAAAACGTGGCTGTAAACTAGAACTGAAAATTTAGATATGTGTGATGTTTGAAAGTTCTTTACTAAAAAAAATTATCTAAATGATGTAATAGTGATAAGAGATCTTAAATTTTACAAGTGTTAGAAATTCTGTAATACAGAGCTGTGCTTGAAGAGCTTTTCCTTCTTCTAAAACTCTCATTGCTAATTCAATCTCTTTTTTTCTTCTTCCTTTTCTTGACTATTGTTTTTCCAAAGAGCATAGTGGAAAACCACTTTGTCCCCAGGCAAAGCACCTTCCAAAATGTACTGTCTGGGCCATTAATGACGATGTTAAGAAGCAGCATCCCCAGAACCGATCCCATGGAGGAATCCCACCAATGGCTGGTTTCCAGCTGGACACTGTGCCCCTGGTCACAACCCTTTGGACACACAGCCTGTCCAGTTACCAGTCCAGCTCAGTGTCCATTTATCTGGTCAGCAACATCCCCTGCTCTCTTCTTGCCCACCAAGCTGAGCCCTTTGCTGTAGAAATAAGACCGTGTCACTCTCACAACCCACGTAGACTTTGTGTGTTTTCAGTCTTGGGGAGTTAGGGAGGATTTTAGGTTTGAATTTGCTTTCTGAATGTAGGCAATTTTACCTCATTGGCTTAATTTGTTCAATTAATGGCTACTTCAGAGGAATAGAGTGATGTTTTCCTTCTTAGCTCACTAGATTTCAAATGTTTTTCTTTCTTTGAAAGAAGATCCTGCTATGACAAAAAAGCAGTTCAGTGTTTTAAACCTATTTCATAACATTGTGTTAAGACAGCAGAAAGTCAGTTTATTGTCTAAATAACCTTGAACCTTGAGAGGAGATGCAAGAATAGATGAAAAGAGAAGAGACTAGAATAGGGAGATCCAAGAGCTTAGATATTTGCTCCACAGGGTTGCTTTCAGCTCAATAAGTCAGAGAAACAGTGAAGGAAATTATTTTATTTGAATGAAGTGAAATCATTTAGGTCCTATCGACCAAACAAGGCAAAGGTTGACAAAAGAACCTATGGAAACACAGGGACAGCTATTTCAAATGTGGGTGTTCTTCGCTCACAGGCTGACATGATCAGAGGTTGCAGAATAAAGCAGTTTAACTTTTTTTACTGTAGTTTCTTGATTTTCTGACCTTGCACCTTTTTTCTGTGATGAAATTCATCTTAATGAAGGTTTTTGCTTTCAGTAGAAAAGGGTTTCTATTTTGACTAGCAGTTCTACATCGTGCGTATTATCTGTTGTGTGTGCAGCTTTGTCTCAGGCTGGTTTTTTTGAAACCTACTGTCTTCTTGATGCTCATCACAATACAATAATTTTAATGGATTTCAGGTTGAGCTGAATGCTCTATTTTGAGCTTAATTCCGTTGTCAGCTGAGTAAATTGTTGCCAAACGTTAATTGCTAGAGCAGGATTTTTCTTCAGCAGGTGTTTGTGTATCGAGTGAATCATAATCTTTGGGGGAAAAATAACGGATCGTGTAATTATAGTCTGCATCACAATGGATGGCTGAAAGGAGGGAACAAGTGGCAAATAAAATGTATGCTGACAATTACAATTGGTTGGTTCCCCCCCCCCCATTTCATATACACTGAAAATCACAGTGTTTTCATTGTGTAGCTCTGGAGTTTAGCTGTGCCACCCTTGTGTCTTACAGTTTGGTGTTTATTATGCCTCAAGCACGCCAGGGCTTTCGGTACAATATTGAAGGGTCAGCCAGGGGTAAGGGGTTTCCCACTATCGATATTGTGATGCAAAGAATTCCCAGTCACTCTCATTCAAAGCTAATTTCTTCTAAATGTGCCATCAAGTAATTGTGCCAAAATTTGGCTCTACGTGGAGCCGTGTATAAGAGGTTTTTTAAATTTAATTTCAGTTTCTTGTGACTTGAAATGTGTTAGAATCCAAGGCAAGAGTTGTGACACCATTCAGGGAATGTCTTCCATTCTTATGTTTATTTCCTGCTGTTCAAGTGTACTAAAATTCATTATGACTCAGTGCCTCAGTGTTGTGATTGCGCTGCACTGGTGCTACAATGCTTAACTATCTCGCTCCAGATGTCAGATAACGCAGACTTTACTTTAAAATTCTGTTTAATTTGGAACTCCTGTGCTTTTGGCAAACTCCAGTTGCTTTATACATTAACCTTCTATTGTAGTTTCTGTTGAGCACTCAAATATTTTTTTTATAATTATTATTTTGTTTTTTATTGCAGTGTTGTGTATTGCTGGAAATCTGTCAAGTGTAGGCACAGTTTTTTGTGAGCAGCCTTGGTTCTGCAGGAGAGGAAGGCATTAAATGTGTTCTGGATCATTTGCTCCTCCTCGTTAGGTGGGCAGGAGCAGCGGGACGCTGAGCCTGAGCTTGGGGATGTGGGATGGACCACAGAAGTTTGCTTATGTAGGAAATGACATTTAATGAGGTGTACCCAGAGCATTGGAAGGTGTATCTTACAATATCTGTCAGAGTGATGAAGGAGAACAATTTTCTCCTTTGCTAGTCTGTCACATGTGACCCAAAACATACTCAGAGATTACACCACACATTAAAACCTATTTTTCATAATCATCTTGTCAGAGCTAGCTAGTTAGACATTCAAGAACTCACTTCATAATTGAAGATCAAAATCATAATTTTCTATACATTTCACTGTTCTTTCCAAACTCTGTGAAGAGTCTCAGGGAACTCCTGTGTTTGGTGTAACCCTGTGAACGTAATGTCTGAAATAAAACGGGCAGGAATGGATGAGCCTCAGGCTCTTCAAACAAACTTGTGATTGAGCAGAGCGGCAGAGTCATGTCTTTGAGCGTGCTTTTAGGAATTTTGGTCTTCACCAGTGAGCTGGTGGGATGAGATTGGTTGAAAACCCATGACAAACCACGAGGCCAGCTCTTATTTTCGGTTTTGCTGGTGTCCAGCTGTAGCTGTGAAAATCTTCTCGTGAGATGCATGTATGAGACTGGAAAAGGCTCCCCTGTATGTTCTGTAGTGACGCTGCCCTTGCACCCGCGCAGGAAAAGTGAACAAAGAAGCCTTCTCTGAGCCTTCTAGCCTGCAGAGGAGCAGAACAAAATGTGCAAGGAAATCATCACGAAGGGTTTCTATTTCCTCAGGCAGCCTTTGTCGTGGCACAGGGATTTTGGTACAGTCTCCAGGAGCTCTCGGCATAAAGCACCAGGTCACAGCCTGCCTGTGGCATTTGATCAAATCTTCTGGAGCTCAGCAGTTGTGTTTGTGGGACAGAAGCCAGGCTCGGGGTGTGATTTGCTGATGCAGACACAGCTGGGCAGGAGTCAGAAGCTCCTGATGCTGTTACTCTGCTGTGCCATTCCGTGTTAGTGTGGCTGTGCCCCCAGGGGCTCTGGGTCTGTGGCTGGCAAAGGAGATTTGGCCTTGGAGCTGGAGGATCAGAGAGCTAAATCAGCTTTTTGAACTTTGAAAACCTCTCTGAAAAATCTTCCCCCGATGAGCCCTATTGTGTGCTTTCTGGATTTTGGGATTCTGCTTTCTGTATTAACGTACCCAGAACCTGCTTAGGACTTCTCTGAAGTGCAGTCTGACCTGATGAGTTCTTCAAGTTCTGAACTTTCTTGAATGAACAAAAGCATAGACCCTTTTGGATCAGCACAGAGATCTTAAATGATGATCTCAAAACCTCAGGGGCTCTCATTCTTTCCTAAAACTAAGGGAAGGATGGCAAATATGGGGCAAAAACAACAACAGGAGAAATTATTCTTCTGCTCTTTGGTGATTTTAAATTTACATCTGTTCGACCTTTTTCCTTGCTATGACTTTCTGATGTCTCACTAAGTGCACAAAAGAGGCTGAATACTTTCCTTTGCAAGTGCATCCTGAGGAGGTCAATTAATATTATTGAAAATCAGTGCCTGATGTTCTCTCCCTCTCTCCATTTTACTGTTTGCTGTGAACTGCAAACGCTGTACCTAAGGACACTAAAATCAGAGATGTCAATTGAGCTTTGTATGCAGAAGTCTGGCTCAGCAGAATCTCTGCTTAATGTCCTTAAGATTCCAGATAATTTCTCCATAGGCTTTTTCAAATGGCTAGATGAAAATGAATGTGGTTGGTTTTAAAATACTTTCAATTGAGAAATGAGCTGTCCCCTACATTAACACTGCTTAACTGTGTGTATTGATTTCTAACCTCTGTGTCATTGGCTGGCTGAGTATACCAAGGTTACAAAATGTGAATCCTTATTCATTTTTAATAAAAAAAACATTGCTTCTCAATGGCAAAAAAGACATAAAAGAATCACCTTTCATCCTCAATATTTAGAAGTTAAGGCCTTTCAAGTAAGATGTATGGCTATCAAAGGAGAAAACTGTTTGACTTTTTTTGCATAAGACACCTAAAATATTCATTCAGTGCCAGAGCCGTTACCCAGAAGGAACATCAAAGGGAGCAGGTCTCGTTAGGAGAGCTCTCCTGACTTTGACACATGCCTCCAACGTGCTGGGGAACTTTCAGCGCAGTGAGAAGGGATTTATCATTCCAACTCCCAGAAATGGCAGTGTGAGCTCCACGGGGAAATCACTGTTTTGAGATTCCCCTGCGTATTTATGAAGGTTTAATTGGGGTGGAAATGTGATTACAGCAAACATGGGGATTAATGCTTTTCCTCCATCACCTTGTGATGCTCTTGTGAGACTGGTTTCTTTCATTTTTTGATATCAAATATCTCTGATACCAGATATGTCAAATCCTGCCAGCAGGTGCCTCTCTGGTAAATGCTGGCATACTTGGAATTCCAGTGAATTAGAATTCCTATGTGCAGGGGTGTGCTTAAAGAATTACAGCCCACTACTATTTCTGCCTTACTTTGAGCAGTTTTTCCAGGGAAGCAGCGAAAATCGTGTTTAGTTTGGATAAATTAGTCCAGCCCACGTTGTCTTCTTGAGGTGCTTATCTGGCCTGTACTGTATTAAAGTTTGAGCATGTCATTCTTTTTCACAATGCACTTCTCCGGTAGGGGTGAGTGGTCGAGTCTCCATTTTAAAGACAGGAAAAAGACAGGAGAAGAAAAAGGAATAAAAGGATTAAAGGCAATTTTTGTTTTTGTTTTGTTGCTTTTTGGAGATTTTTTTTTTTTTAGAGACCCTTTTCTTAATCACAACTGCTTTAGTGGAGCCTGGTGATTATTTTGCCCAAATCCCTGAATTTAAGACTAATGAAACTGGCAGTCGACAGAGCTTACTGGGAAATGGGAATGGGAAAATGGGATCTTCCTCATGCTCTCTATTTGCTCCACGCTTCCATAGTTTCACTTTGGCTCCCTGGACTTGGAGAGGGGAGCTCAAGGAAAGGCGCAGGTCGGGCTGAGCTTTCAGAGCTGTAGCTGGGAGAAGCAGAGACCAAGCAAGCAGGAATCGGAGAATGAAAACTCCATAGATACCGTTTTTAGACTATCANTCAGAGCTGTAGCTGGGAGAAGCAGAGACCAAGCAAGCAGGAATCACTGAGTTGTAGGAGAATGAAAACTCCATATATACCTTTTTTAGACTATTGCTGAAATCCCCNGTTTCACTTTGGCTCCCTGGACTTGGAGAGGGGAGCTCAAGGAAAGGCGCAGGTCGGGCTGAGCTTTCAGAGCCGTAGCTGGGAGAAGCAGAGACCAAGCAAGCAGGAATCGGAGAATGAAAACTCCATAGATACCGTTTTTAGACTATCACTGAAATCCCCTGTGAATGCGTTTTGGGTTTTTTTTCTGATTATTCTCAGCAGTGACTGGTGACAGGTTGAGAAGCAATGGACACAAAAGGAAACACAGGGAGTTCTGTTTAAACATAAGAAGGAAAAAAATGCCCTTATTTTCCTGTGAGGGCAGCCAGACACTGACCCAAGTGGTCAGAGAGGGTGTGGAGTCTTTCTCCTTGAAGATATTCAAAAACCATCTGGATGTGGTCCTAAGAAACTGGATTTAGGTGGCCCTACTTGAGCAGGGGTTGGACAAGGCGACCTCCGGAGGTTACATCCATCCTCAGCCATCCTGTGATTCCGAAATAAAGGTATGCAGAGCCTGCACTGAGGGTGCCACACTCTTTAACAACAGAAAAAATGATGCGAGGTTTGCTCCTGGCAAGGTAGCTCATTATCTTTAGGAGTGCTAAGGTTACTATAGGAACCCAAAGGTTTCACTGGGGCTGAAAGTGACAAATATACAGTATTAACAACATAGAGCTGCCTGTTTTTATGTGTATCAATATCAAAACTGGTTGGTGTTAATGCTTCCTTGAGTCCTACTAAATTACATCCTTTTAAATTACTTAGTCCTCCTTCTTTGTAAATCCTATTAAGGGGAGGGGTAGGCCATAATATTAATTGTCTGAAAGTAAGAATTGAGAATTATCCACCACAAGAAGCCTTGGTCTATGAGGGGCACTCACTCTTTTGCACATGGTGGTGGAGTGCTCTAGTGTGGCAATCTCTGTGCTTTGGATATTCCAGAAAACCAAATTTTTTCCTGCTTGTGTCCATCAAAATTTTATTAGGAATTTTCTCATTCAGACAGAAATCTAGTCCTAAATTCCTGGTTAAAGACACTTGAAGTTGTATCTGTGTTAGACCTAGGCAACCATGTTAATTCGAGCTCTGTTTTGGGTGAAAGCTGCTATACATATACAAAAGCATAATTGCTCTGAAAATTGGTTGTTTACCTGCTGGATGCAGGCTTCCTGTGGGTTTTTCTATTTAAAACAGAAAACAACTCTTCTGCAAACTCTCGCAAGTGTCAGCAGTTTCCATGCCTTTAACTTTTCTCACTTCCTGGGAAGATGATGGGATTCACTTTCAGGAAGGCAAATAGAATGTAATCATCTTCCTGCGTCCCAAGGCTGCTGCCAGGGCTCTCTGGATCCTCAAACTGCAGTGAAAACTCGCTTTAGTGCAGGAGAACTGCAAGACTTTCTTGAGTGAGTGATTTCAAGAAATTGATATTAACCTTATACCAACCCTTGCACCACATAGTTGAGCCAGATAATTTAAATGCGTTTGGTTGATGGTAGTATCTGCTTGGGATGGATGTCATGAACATGCCCCATGAAATCCCTAATGTTTCCCAACATGGGGAGGATTCTGGGGTCACAGCTCGTCAGCTGAAAAATGTTTTTTGCAGCTCCATATTTCCAGGACGGCTTGCAGCAGCCAGGGTGACAGAGTGAAATTTCCTAGGAAATTGGGGGGGCAAGACCACATGGCTTTTGGGACTTTCCAACAAGTGGCTGATGTGAGCTGAGGTCTTGGTATTGTTGTAATATTCCCTGGCTTCTAATGCTGCTCCAGGCTGCCCCACATGGGAAATATGCCCAGGGTTTCACCCCTGGCACCGTAACATCTCCTGACTGTAGCGCACCCTGGATGTCATTAGGGAAATATTAAAACATACGTGAAGCATAAAATTTGCAACTTAGTGCATCTCTTGGAAGGTTTTGAATTCTGGACAGCAAAACCTATTAAAATTTAAGGAAAATATTACAGGTGGGTTTTTTCATACTGAATTTTAGTTTCAAATAGGCATGCACTATGCACTTATGTACACCCTGATGTACTGTCAAAAGAGAGGCTGTTTCTCTAGATTAATTCAAGTAGCTATTAAAAAAAAGTTCAATCCACTTCAGCTTTTCTGGGGTATTGCTTATAACCCTTCCAGCTATTGCTAGGCCAGCTGCCACGAAACAAGACTGTTTTCTGTTCTTAGGGAGATGTCGTTTAGTTTCTTTGCATTGCACCAAATATCAGGATCCAAAATCAGTCATTAGATCAGACAAAAGGTCCTTTGATCCACAAGCAAAAGGAAGTGAAGTACTTCTTGTAATTTTGATGAAGGTGCCTCTGTTCTTACCTTTTCAGTTGCTCGTGCTTAGTGTAAAATAGCAATTTCTGAAATTTGCCTGTATCTCATCATGTTGCAGTCACACCAGAGTTTGACCACAAGCAGTGCTGCAGAAAATATTGAAGAGAAGGCCAAATGTGAGCAGTAGTAGAAAATTGTATTATCAGGGACATGTATATGTATGAAAAGTTCTGCGTGTGCCGAGTCTTATTGCTGCTTCTCATTTTGTGCTTAGTGAAATGCTTTAGCTGGGTCAGGAAAAACCATATCCAACAATCCAACCATGACTCGTGCATGTTGAGGAAGGATTGTGTCCCTGTTTTCCACATGGATTTATCCCTCGTGCGGTCACCTGGGAGCTCTGCACAGATACAAAGTGAGGGATTCCAGGAAAAGCAAGTACATGATGGGAAAGAAAACATGGACATAATGCAAACTGTTTGTGAACAGGTAGGTTTGAAAAGTGTGGAACTGCTAAACTCACCACTTTTTCAAAGGGTTTTTAGCTTTTGCGTGATAAACTTTGCACCCATTTTTTAAACTGGCAGAGATGCTGTTCTGGTTTTGATAGGCTGCTGTGTATTGTGAGGGTTCCTAACCACCTCTTCAGGTGGAGTTTCAACTTGATCTGCTTCAGCTATTAAAATGCAAGATCAAACAGAGTTTTGAAGGCCAGGAGCACTTTAAAAAAAAAATACCCTTGTCCATATGGTATATTCAGATACTGTAGTAATGGCTGGTGGAGCAGTAGATGTTTAAACTTCAGCACACTTAGCTAAAACAGTGTCTTTTGTTAAGAAAATCGTTCTTCTTCTAAAACATTGTGCATTCTGTGATGGAATAGAATAGAAATTGGAAAAAAAGCTATGAAATCAATCCAGGCCCTCATTCCATGGAGGCAGTATTGTTTGCTGCATTAAAGTTTTTAGCTCTAATTTGAGCAGTTTTCAATTTCCCATACAATGGGGTTTCGGCTGCACCCCTTGGGAGATTATTTCACAGTACAATAACCCTGCTGTGATGTTTTGCTGATATCTGGCCTAAATCTTCCCTCTTAATTTCATCCCATTTTTTGCTGTTATAGCCCTAGGTATCACAGTAAACAATTCCCTTTCTTCCTAAGTGGTTAGCTCATCAAATATTTCTGGACAACTCCATTCCCCGTTAGTCCAGTTGTTGCTGGGTTAGTATCTAATCTTAAAATTTCTGAAAAGATTTATGTTTAAGCTTTCTGTGGCTGGTCCTTTTTCACTTTTTTTTCCATTTAAAAAAAATAAAAATTATTTTGCTGGCACCCTTATTTGTGAACAGCCCATTTTTGAGAGCTACTGAGCAACAGCATCATCTGGAGTATGTTACAGAGCCTTGCAGATTGGTGCTCTGACCCCATTCACAGAGATGGCAGTAGGTTTACCAGCTCTGTTTTTGTTGCCCTGCCCCATCCCCATTTGGGTTCCTTTCTCTCAATCTTACTGCTTTCCAAATCTTTCTTTTCTATTGCAGTTCTGGATTTTTTTTCTCATTAGGAAATTCAGGAAATACACACAGTTAAATGGACAAGTGTTTGTTGAATTTTTTACTTTTTGCTTTTTCTGACATCTTGCTATAACATGGATGAATAAATTACCATTTTTCATTTTACCATTCTTCTGTACTGCTAAAATACTGTTTATGATTCTCACATCAGTTGAGATAGTAAATAAAACAGTCTTGTGATGTGCCACTAGATAGATAAAATAAGTACTAAGTGGTAATGAAAATTATCTTGAAAATATCAGTGAGACTTTTTATCTTTCCAAATAATTACCCTCTAGAAAACGATGCCTTTTGGAAGGATAGGAATACAATTGAGTCTGTGAATGGGATTAATAGAAGTCTCATATCCCTTGTGATTTCATATGAAATGACTCTTTAGGAATTTTTTTTGGTGAGTCTAGCAATACTTTACTTGCTAGGGGCACTTAGTGATGTAAGAGTCTCAGCTTTCATTTTTAAAAGAATTTATCTTTCAGGCTTAATTGACTGCTGAGGAAATATGACTCTGGAGTTTCCAAAAATGCAAATAAGAGGAACAGAAGCCTTTTTTCTTGCTTAATTTACTGCTGCTTAAACAAGTTTCAAATCATTTAGGTTGACCTCAATTCTTCCATCTGACTTCACTGCTCTGTGGATGCTTGTGGTCCTCTCCTAGCTTGGCTTAGACATAGGTAATTGGCTCCATGTCCTTGTATGGTGTGACCCTATTTGGTCGCAAATAATGGCCAAATTTTTGTGCTGAAAGCAAAAGTGATCAGACTGGAGACACTTTGGCCCCAACACAGCTTCTTGACTTATTTACCAGGAGGCGTTCCTGCTCCTTACTCAAACCCCTCAGGCTCCTTCCTTGTGTTTTCCTGTTATTTCCCAGCACAATTCCTTCAGTCAGATGGAGATAGGAAGCGTTTTAAATGGTCACCACAATGGAATGATAGCAGCATTTTAGGCAGGTCTGTGTCTCAGTGTATCCTGCAGCTGATCCACCCTATCTTTTTTGTCCCAGAAAGAATCTCACGTATTTTCACTTTTTGACTCTGTTTCTTTCCTCTATTTTACCTGTGGCGTGAATCCTCTTCTTTGCCATGGCAAATTTTCCCTGGCATTCAGATTAGGTGAATAACTAAACAATTTATTAGGCTAGAAGAGTATGTATTTTCATCTTTCTATAACACATTTGAATATTCACTCTCTTTTTACAAGATGTTTTATCCTCAGTGATAAAAAAGAAGATGGAAAATGATGAAAAATTGATGAGTTTGAAATAAAATGTTTTGCACGTGTCATGAGATGATAGCACATAATGTTCCTCTAATGTACATATTCTTTGACAAACAACTGTGTATTTTACACAAGAGCTATAACTTGTATTTGTTTGCAGTACTAATTAGATGACCTACTTGTTGCATCAGGAAAAAACTGTTGCAGTTCTAGAGAAAAGTTCTTAAGGCCATCTACAACAGCTTGTATCATGTATTGCAATTTTCTCAGCTACTTGATGGATTTTCTGCAGTGATTTCCTGCCGTTTTTAAAGAACAGAATTGCAGATAATTCTCTAAGTCTGTGATTACCAGGTAATTTTGCACTCAGAGCATAAACCATGATTAAAGCTGTCACCTTCCACTCCTGAAGCTGTGGGGCTGCCAGGTAGACAGAGGAAAAAATACTTGTCATAGTCATGATCCAGTTCAAAAGACACAGGAAGCCACACATCAAAACTGTTTCAAGGAGTGGCATATGAATTAAGATGCTGGCAATGTTTTTTTTATAGCTTTGAAAGTTACTTCAGAAGTTTTGAGAAAGTTCATTATATTATTTGCAAGCTGTAGCATCAGCTAGGATTTCTTTTTGCTAGTTAAAATCATACAGAAATGATATTGCAGGATTTTATTATGTAAAGACCTAGCTGTTTGCTGTAAAGATACGGGCTGAAAATATTGCTTACTGTGGCTTTTATGGTATTTGGTGGCTGAGTAGAATTAATGCTTTGTGCACCTATGAATTACAGTAGTCAGATACATGGTTTCAACCTAGATGGGTTTGGAGAGATTTATTCTTGAATAGTTGGCTTCTCCATCTATGTGGAGCAGCATATACTAAATATCTGTTGATTTTTTATATCAGTGACATTTCTACTACATCAGTCTTCTCTGTTATCAGATGTGCCCATCTTTCCCCAGTTGCATTATTTGTTGTTTATTCATGATAAGAATGGTAACAGTATGACATGATGATCGTTAATATTTGTATCAACACATCAGGTTTTCGGAGAGCTTTTCGGAGCTGAGATAGGAGGACAACATGAAAAAAATTATAAGAATGTCTGCAGAAAACCCCCAGATGACTAACAAAATGTAAACTCCTAAGGCTGCTGGAAAAACAACCATTGTTAATAGCAAAGTTTATTAACAAGAAAAAAATAAGGGAATGGTTAAGGAAAAGATGCAAAAGCATAGGCCTAAATCTTAGAAAATAAACATTTAACAAAAGATGGGCTGGTTACATGAAACAATATTTGAAAATAAATAGAGATTTGAGATTAATTTTGAAATTACTCTGATTTGAGGAGTCTGTTAATAATATACATGCCAAATCAAGGATCCCCATATCATGGAGTACTCTAGACTTGGGTCTCTGTTTCTTTTCAGGTATAATTGGTGACAGTAAAACACACATGTATGCAAATACACTTCTATTATTACAAGAGAATGCTGTAAATTCTATTATTACAAGACAATGCTGTAAATATTCCAAGTTTGCACTCATTTTTGTGTTTTAAGAAATCCCCATAAGATCTGAGGACCTGATCACCCCTGGAAAAGGTGCTGTTCCCATCCAATATGACTGCCTGGTGCATCCTGGCAGGGGCATTTTTGGCAGCTGTGCTTTAAATATTTTTAAATCTTTAAATCTTTTTTTGGCCTTTAAAGGCCAATCTGTTTGAGTTCCTTGATAGTTGCCTCAAAACTCCACACAAACACTTATTTATCCCATTGTTTTAAAGTTCCTTCTGCATTTCTGAGATGACCAGAAGCACCTTTGGATAAAACATGTGAGAAGCTGTAATTTGTATTGGCACCTGCAGAAGACCAGGTAGGGATAGCAACAAAACTGATTTTCTGACTAAAACACGGATAGTTATGTGCCTGTGAGAATGGCAGCTACTTCACAGATGGGTAAAGCAGGAACACCATAAAATAAAGAGATTAAGCTGCAAATACTGAGGGTGTTATGTATGAAATCCTAATGAATATTCATATAATAACTACACTGACACTGAGTGCTAATCCTTTAGCAAATAACAATTAGCAGAGAGGTTGTAAAATGGATGCTAATTTGCACATAGTATCAAGAGCTAAGAAATATCCTGGCCAAACAAAGGCTTTTGAATCGGCAGAAAAATCCTGCACTGTGAATCAGGTTGGAAAAATGATGGTCTGAATCACAATTTCTAAAGAAGTTGTTGCAGAGGACCAGTCATTTGGGTGTAAATGTGCACAGTCCTCCTAAGTATTATCTAAGAAATTATCTAAGTATTATATCTCTATTATCCAAGCATTATCTGTCTGTTATCTAAATATCAATCCAGAAATCATCAGGAAGAACACACTGCTATGGGATTCAACTCATTCGCTGAATTCAACTGTAATGGAAGTAGTGTTATAGAAACAGGAATTCAATTTTCTTGCTTACCTCAGAGGTGCTTGGGAATGAAAAATGTGGCATTTTTGTACTAAGTCTGGTGCATAAATTACAATTATTAATGCACAGTGCCTGGTTTGTGCTGTTGCTGTTGGAGGCTGGTACCCACCAAAGCCACTCTATCAAACCCCTCTGCCACTGGGCAAATATCAACCAAAATTCAATAGATATTCCTGATTTTGATGAGTTCAGTCCTTTTAAAAGACTTATTATCTATGCAGATGAGCTGCTAAATGCATTTGAGAAGTTATACTCGTGACCGTAATTATTGTTTACTTATGGAACTGATGTGGAAAATGAAGATAAAGCCCAATGCACTGTATTCCATCATGAAGATACGCTTTTAAGCTGGCAGTTGTAGATGAATCACATCCTTTGGAAGAGGTGTAAATCTGAAGGAGATTGACCCCAAAGGACACTTGGTGTGTCCTGTGTCACACTGTTACCAAAAACAGGAGACAAGCAGTGTAAGAAAGGCAGAAAATATCAAGTGCTGTGCTTTCTTCCGAATAATACATCACTTTAGTGGCCCTGAATCATCATGCTTAATAGCCACTGAGGGATGAGATCTCTTCTTCACGAATTTATCTAATCCCTTTTTGAGCCCCCTTCAGCACCAACAGGGCCATAATATGGTTCTTTCCAGTGATTTCCATGTGTATCCACTCTGTTAGCAGTACAGTGTGCCCAGCAGTGTCTTCAACTGGAACTAAAGCACTTGAGCTTGTTTGGTTTTTAGTCTTTTCTTTATTCTTTATTTTTATTTTTTCTTTTTCTTTATTCCACCCCCCTTTTTTTTTGTTTGGTTTTTTTTTCTTTTTTTTTTTTTTTTTGGTGCATGCGTGAGTTAAACCAGTTGTGCAGTTTGTGCATAAATTGGTTAAAGCACTGAGGAATCACCGTAGTCGTGTATTTGAGCAATCCACTTGAGTATATGTGTGCTGTAAGGAAAGAAAAAAAAAAAATCTTGTTGTCTTTAGAGAAAGACCTGAACAAAGAGATATTAATTCTATCATCTTCCCTTCATTCTGCTCTCTCCCAGCTCCTAATGCAGTTCTGGTATCTCTTCTGCCCCTGTGAAATTAGTCTAATTATCAGTTAATGATTGAAACTGATGGTTCAATACCCGTGTTCTGGCATGCTCCAGACTGCTAATTCTTAGAAGCGTGGAATCAGCAGACAAACAAAATTTGACAAGGAAATAGAAACATTCTGAGAGACTTTTTGTCCATGAGAAGTGAAGTTTTGAGTCAACTAAGACTTACGACTTTGAAATTGGCTATGTTTCCCAAAAAAGGGGGAAGGATAAAACTGAAAACTCCTTTTTTTTTTTTTTCTTTTTTTTTTTAATTAGCAGAATCATGCGGTACTTAGGTGCCATTTACAAAAAAGAGAAAAGAGATATAATAACATCATATGTAGCATTGGGAAAGCTGCCTGACACAAGAGAGGCAGGTTTGTACCTCCTACCCACACAATTTGGGTCTTGGAGTAGCATTTATACTCCCAGTTTGAGCTGTGATTTTTGGAACTGTTGTCAGGCTGTGAATCAATTTTAACTGCAGCTTCTGGCATTAAATCAGCATAAAATATGGACATTAGGTGTTATTTTAGTTAGGACTGTTAGTAGTCATACTACTTTACTTCCTGGATGAAAGAATTTTTGACAACTGATAGGAAATTTTGTTGTCTTCACTGATGACTTTTAAAGAAATAAAAAGCCAGTGAATATTTTAAAAATAAACACAGGCCAAAATAGCTGGAAATTTTCATGTTCACTCCCTGTTTCAGGTGATTCCTGATAAACTGGAACGCAAGGCCTTAATTAGCTGGGCGCTACAGATGGGTTTCTTACAGCCATAGCCCTTTAAAAGTCAGAAATTAAGATTTCAGACCAGTGTTCAACAAATTTTATTATAAATTTTTTATCATGTTTTTCTTAAATTTAAAAGTTGAGGAAAAAACAGATATCAAAACCCAGATTTTTCTTTTAAAAAAAAAATTGATTCATTGCACTATAATCAAGTTAAATGCAATATTCGTTCTGTGCAGATGCTGAAAAAAAATTGAGGTTTCATTGAGATTTCTGATCTGTGCAGACAGTTAGGCATTTTGGAAATTCTTCCAAGAGAATCTCTGAGCTAAGGAGGATTCAGAGCAAACCTCGAGTCTCCTTTGCAAAGCCACAAGAGGGAACCTTGAGGGACAGCCAACTTTAGTTCTAGGTATTGGTAATTTAACTGCTCCTCCAGTAGTGGCTTATATTAAATTCAGTGTCCCTGATTCAAATAAAATAAGGTAGGAAATGCCACTCAGTAATTTCCAGGTAAGAAATAAAAAGATGAAAAGCTTTGGTATACACTAGTAAAAAAAAAAAAATTAAAGAAACCAAATTATAACAGTGACAAATCTTTTAATCCTTCTGTTAGCCCAGAGCATAAGCCAATTTATTTAAAAAAAAAATCCTAAAAATGTGCATGCCGCAAATATGGTTCAACATTAAAGTGAATTTACTACTCACTACTCCAGGTAGTGAGTATGGAGCTATCTTAGTGGAAATTCTGTGCCTTAAATTTGATTTGGGGAACACATGTTGTGTTTTGATGTTACCTGTATAAATCAGAGTTGGGGAAGATGTTTTCACTGACATCTGGAAACAGAAGGTACTCTTCTGCTGTCTTTATGACAGGAATTTATGACAATTGGTGTTACAGGCTTCAAATCAGCAATGATACAAAAATCCTCCTTTCAACTTATCCAGATGAAGAGCAGAATTGCCTAGATGTATTGAAATGAAAAAAAAGGTAGAAATTGCCTCGAGAATGTTAATTTCTGGATAGGAGTAAAATGTTTGAGTCAAATTTGCTCTGTGCAATCAGTAGGGTTGAAGTAGTGTAGAGACATGAAGTAAAAAATTCAATATTTCAAGAACTAATACCATAAGGAAAACAAAGCAGATATGGAGGTAATCTTTCCATCAGAAATTTTATTTGCTGAGATGTATCACCTTATGCAGACACACAGGAAGAGATTGCCCTCGCTAAAATACGATGATGTTTATGAAGTACTTACTGGACATGATATGACATAATATATGTGACAAGTTCCAGTCAGAACATAAATGTGAAATACGATGTCCAGGCAGGCATGCACTCATGGAGAGGGCGCTGCCCCTTTCCACTGCAGTGCCAAGAAACAAGAGTTTAACGCAGGTTTGTGACAAGCACAGCTTAGATTTTTAGTTAAAATGGGATGGAAATCAACCTACAGAGTGAAAGTGAGGAAGAGCAGATTCAAAAGAAGATCAGAGAGCAATTATTGTGAATTTCCTTTGTGCAAAGAGCTCTGTGTGCTGTGCTGTTGGACAACAGCAGCTAAAAAGACAAGGAGAGTGCAGCTCAATCCGATGGTGCTCGGCCAATGCATGCAAAAATTGGGAACATTTTCCCAGGGAGCGTGTGACAGGGATGGGACACTCAGCTCCAGCTGCAGCCAGGCTGCTGTTCTGCCTGGCACTTCCAGTGCCTCCTGGGTTTATGTTTTATGGATGTCCCTGCTATAAATAGCCCCAGAACTTGCCTGGGACGCAGCAAGGCTGCGCCGTGAGGAGGAGCGGGATTTGCAGGAACCCCGGAGAGGATGGAGGGCTGAAGGAAGGGATGTTAATCACCTGTGTTGGCTGCAGCAGGAGCATTTCAGATTTAGAAGGTGGCATCTCATTTTGCAGCATCTTTGTTGTTTTAGTGGAAAAATGGGCAAAGTTCAGTCATATCTTGCCTGTTTTTCCCACTTTGAAGGTCCAATTCCCTCACAGCGGTGGGAGCTCATGGTAAGGAATCTCTTGCCAGGCCTAGTCCATGCAATATTTCAATTCTGTAACATAATGTGGATCCCTAACTGTTCTTTTTGAAGACTTGTATAATGTGAGAATCCTGTTCACCTTGCCAAGACAAATTCTGGAACAGGATCTCCGACTGTGTTTTCTCTCACCTCCCTTTTGATGTCTACGATGTCTGTGCCTGATATCTGTGTCTGAGCCAGTCGCCTCAAGCTCCCTTCAAAGATAAGGAAAAGAAAAAACATTCTTAAGATATGGTTAATTTAAGTGTTCCCTTTTTTCCGCTGCCTATTAATGGAATTTAAAAGGAAGAGCTGAGATGGAGGCTTTTTTTTTCAAGTAGAACTTTTTTTTACATTTTAGATATTCACATTTGGCTGGATGAATCTCACGGTGCAAGGCAACAGCAGTATAAATTCTTTTTTATTTTCCTTTTATTTTTAACTTTTGGGTTGGAAATTTTAGCCTGTAGTAATGATAACACACATTAATCCAACTGTTTGATATTCTTAATATCTGGTGAATTATTAATTCAGTGGATAAGTTCTTTCATAGAATCCTATCACCACAGAATAAAGTATTTGAGATTTTCTTGTTGATATTCCATCACTACAACTTTTTTTTCACAAATCAGTCAAAAGTATAGCTTTGCTGATAATACCTTGTTATACCTTGCTATAAGTAATACATTAAATTAGGCACTAGAAATGCCTTGTATTTTGGAACATTTTGGAATTTTTGGATTGCAATCCAAATCTGATGTGACTTGGATTTATGCTCTACAAAATAGAAATAGAAATTGAAATATGGTTGGAGAATGTAATTAATTGTGTTTATTTCTAGGGAGCAAGGAGCAAGTCACTCAGAGCAGGGCCTTGAACAACTTAATAGGAGCCATCAAAACAGCAATGAGAAAATGTAAATGCAGAGATTTTCCATGATGTGCCAACCAGTTACCTGCAGATGCAGTTGTAAAAATGTTGGAGCACAAAGGATGAGAGCGGAATGCAGATGTGGAGAGTGTTTCCAAACCCAGAGGGCTTCACAAGCAATGTATGTTAAAGATGCAAGACGTTTCTTCTGAGCAAATACATGGAAAGTTCTACTTTTTATACTTTTTATTTCTTTTTTTTTTTTAATTTAAACAATTTCCTACAGTTATAATTTAACACATGTATCATTTGACATTTTCAAAGCTCTTTTTCAGAATGACATGTATCATTAGGACTTAGGTCTACTAATTCTTATTACATCTGTGAATGAAAATTTGATTAGTACATAAAGTGTTCTGAGGCCCCCTACAGATACAGAAATATCTGTGTAAATATGGAATAAAGGGTACTCTTTGAAAAGACAGCAGTTCTAGAGATGTCTTGAATTTCCCAAAGGATGCTGGGCTGTAATTTAATGGTCCCACAATTCTGTCTTTTTTTGATTGTAGGAATCTCTCTTACGGAGACCTCTGCTTGCTTGCCTCTGGGCATGAAATAGGATCCATTTAGATCCATTTAGGATCTTCCCAACTTCTGTCCTCTTTGTTCCTTGCTCTGGCAGGACTTTTCAAATCCTCTGCAGCGACAGGTTAAGCATTTTCTTTTAGATTCATTGTTGGGTCAAGGATCAGTTACCTGGAACAGCTACATGTTTGTCATTCATTCTAGAAACAAGATTTCCCAGCTACCCTTTTCCATCGAGTTAATGGTTTATTCCCATATCGTGTTAGTTATTTTGTGTTTGGGACTACTATAGCTAGGCCAGTTCTCTTTTTCAATCTATTTGTTCATGGCACACAGGCATCAGAATTGCAGAGCTGGAAATTGGATTGAAAAGGGCGTTCTTGGATCAAAAGTGAAACAAATACTTTTGAATGGGTATGATACGATAATAATGTTCTGCAAATTAAAGAAAGAAATTTTTTTCCTATTTGTGAGTTGTCAAAAGAGCCTGGATGTTTCTAAAAGATGTGCACAGGGGATTGGGTGTGGCAGCAGAAAATTCCTTCACTGTGCAAATTACCGTGAGATATTTAATTGCTTGACTAATTGGGTAAGACAGACAGGAATTAGGGTTATCTTAAAATTTGCCACACGTGAGTTAGTCCCTGCAGCTCCTGTCTCCATGTTTAGCTCTGAACCTCCCTGCACCCTTTGAACTCTTCCTTCAGAATTACTCCTCTAGGGTTTTCAAATTACTTCTCTAGGATTTTCTTCCACCCAAACCTGGCTGTTCTGCTTTGGAGTCTTTGTTGATGCTGTGCATGCTGATTTTCAGATTCAGAGCTCTGAGCTGTGTTGAATTTGGGTCTCTCTCCCCTAAAGCCATCACAGAGTGAGCTGAGGCTGAGAACTTCAGGCAGATCTAAGCCAGTGGAGCTTCTGGATGCTTTGTACACTGCATTAAGGGTGGGAAATGATAACTGAATTCTCCTCTTAGAATTCTCTAAGTTTTAAATGAATGAAAGGCACCTGCAAAGGAAAAAGTGAGCATTTCTTATCACAATCAAAATGACCAGAAATGAAGAAATAATCTTTAAACTATTACAAAAGCAATTTAGGAAGTTTAGACACCAAATCCCCCTTAAATGCAGCATTTTAAGGTCTGCATTTATTTTATTTTTAATAGGTTTATTTGTAAAAATGAACTGGAAACTGCTGGAAGTGTGAAATACCTCCTGAAAAAATTTAGAATATTCCAACAGTTTAAAGTGTAGAGTTTTATTTTTATCAGCTTGTGAATTGACAGCAGGAAAGTGTTGACATTTTATGCTATTTAATCTTTTGGACATCTCTGCTAAACTTACAGGTCTGTTTAATTTTGAATTGGTTGCATACCTAAATTTTTGTTTGTAAAGTAAGGATAGATTCTTAAACATATTGGATTGTTATGTTTACTCTAGTTGTGATCAATTCTGTATTTAAATCTTAACTATCCTAGATAATTCTGTTTCCCCAGGGAGATTGTCTTTTACAGCTCTGTGTGGATAGGGATAGTTCTATTTCATATTTAAATTGCTACATAGAAACACTGAATTAGAGTCAAAGGGAATGCAAGAGCAGACAGAATTTGCTGTTTCCCCTACTTCCATACTCACTTACTGCAGGTGCTTCTTCACCACTGTTGCATGAACTTTTTTTTTGTTAAGGGTCTACATTTCTCCTGAGTGGAATTAAACATCTCTGTTGAGGTGAAGGAACATCAGATTGCAATTAAAATAACAACAATCTTCCAACTAAAACATTAATGACTTTTTTTCTTTGAAGGCTACTTTTAACGTTCCAGAATAGGAAGTCATAAATCATAACCAAGTTCAACAAACAGTACAGGAGGCATAATGTTTATTATTAGCATCACATCACCATATGACAGTGACAGGTGGTGATCTACAAATGCCACCACAGTCATCAGAATCTATGTGGGCAAATGAAAGCCTTCAGAAAGTTCAATTTGATGGCAGTGTAGAACAATTCAGGCCTGTTATTGTTAGATAATAATAAGATAAATTTCAAAGTTAATATTTATGGTGTCTGAAAACATGTTTTTTAGATTACTGGTCATGTGGGATGCTGCATCCTGTATTTTATATTGATTTGCAAGAGGGCTGGTGCTGTGTGCAGACCTAGCAGTCATGTATTCTCGAGTTTCCTAAAATAACCCTGTGTCCTAATTTGTCAAGAGCTGGGAGGGAAGATATTTATATACAAGGGTCTCAATTAGGAAGTGTAAAATTATGTTTAAATAGAAATCTCTTTCAGAATTTCCCATTAATTTTATTATTTTGTTGAGCGGTAGTAAACTGTTTTAATTAACATTATTTTCAAAATAGAAATGCCTATTGACTTTATTTTTGATCTATGAGATGATGCACTCATATTGTTTACTTCTATAATGAAATATGATGTGAGTGTGGTGATAATAAACACAAAGATAAATTTTCAACTTCAGCATATCATGCACAAACAGGATTAGGAGTATTTGCCAGTTATGATCTGCCAAGAAAGAAAGAGTTTTAGATTTATGTGTCAGTAATTTTTTTATTTTTTTTTTTTTTAAAGTGAGGCAAACTAGAGATGCTTTAAGCTACAGAACATAAAATTAGGATTAAAGCAATGCTTTTATCCACCCGTGGTGGGTGCGAATATGTTGGGAAAAGATCAAGAAAGACCAGAAGGTGCTCTGCCACCTCCTCGTCCGTCTTGGGGTCATTGCTCTGCGCCTTCTGTGACATTGAGGGCTCAGCTCCATCACTTGGCTGGAGATTGCATTAAATCCTGAACCAGAAAAAAATAGAGCTATAACTTCAATAACAAAAGTATTTAATATCAGACTTGTGGATCAACTAATATTTTGTCTCTATTTGTATTAGGTTGGTAAAGTCCTCTTCCTAAAGCTGGTAAAGCTTCCTCTGATATGGAGTAAATTCGGGACCAGCTTCAGGGTTTCTGTTCCCCCTTAGATGCGTGAGCAGATTTACTACCGACCTATAAAACACTAACGACCCCCTTTAAGCCCTGCCACAAAACCGGAATTCTTTTGTCCTTAATTAGATGGCCTGAAAAGGGGGAAATTGGACCAAAAACATGTAAAATTGGCTTCATCAGAACAAAGTGGAAACAGATGCGCAACCCACAGTAACTCGATAATAATAACACCACAGTCCTTGCAACGCGGTCTTGGCTCGTTTGGATTCCTTGCTCAAGACATGGTTTGAGTCTTTCCCCACATCCATAGATTGTGGATGTAACTGCTGGTGATGCTTATGGGCGAGATAGTGTTATGATCGTAACCTTGTCAGACAGTAATTTTCTTGGCAGATGCTTTTCCCCCCTTTCCAAAGTGTTTTCTTAGAAATAACATAGAAATTTCTGTAAAATTTCTATTTTTGGAAATAATGCTAGTCAAGAAATCAGTGGTATTATATTGAAGAGAAATTCGGTGCGTTGATAATTTGGACCAGGGTTTCAAATTTGGCAGGGAATCAGGGATGTGGCGTTTGCTGAAAACACCCCAAATTTAACCAACTTATAAGGCTTCCAAAAAATGGCACTTTGAGCATGTGCTGTAAAGGTGTGTTAGGTGAGCAGCTTCAATCTCCGAGGTTTTTCATCTGTACTGGACATGTTGGAGGCTGGAGTTTCATTTTTTTATTCCCAGATGGTGGGAACTGAGGGTGGAAACTGTCCTGTCCATGGTCCTGGTCCTGGGGCTGTGACATCCCAGGGATCCCAGGATGACTTGAAATGGATGACTTGGGACCACGGAGTTTAACGAGTCCTAGCTTAAAGCAGATGCCTGTCAAAGCTTACAAAACTAGGCCAACCCCAAAAAACTGAAAATCCATTCTCATGGGGTGTTTTTGATAGCTCACAAAGTGCTATTAGCAAAGAAATGACAACTTTGTGTTGTTAGAACTTTCTGATTGTGCTCTTTGGGGTTTAGTGATCTGATTTCTAAACATTCCTAGGAGTAACAGAAGCACTGGAAATGTTCAATGTAGTTTTACCTTACAAGAATTACCCCTGAAAATCCGATGGAAGGCTTTTAAAGTGGATCCACAAATTAAAAGGCACTTTTGATCATAACTCCTGTCAGCTCCTCCTTTGCAAAATGGTTCTACCATCCCCTTACCTCGTGGAGGCTGTGAAACTGCATCAGGATTTGTGAAAAGTATCTTAGAAAATCCCATGAGTAAATGAATAATTTTATCATTAAGTAGATTATGGAGCTGGTTTGCCACTTAAAAAAATACTGAAAATACTTAATGGCCTCTTGCTTAATGAGAACAATTCATCTGTAAATGGAATTAGCCAATGATTCCGTGGGAAAACATGACCATAACAATATTGCAGTGCATCAACACAGGTTTTATGCTGCGGCTTGGCAGCTTTTACATGATTGATGTTTGCCACTTCAGTATTCTCCTAGCATTCCTTTTTGGGTGATGATTTAATAACTATCAAAGTGGGACTTTGATTCTGTACAAGGACTTGTTTTTGCATATTTATGAAGATTTCCTTGCATATTTGTGAATTTGATTATTCACTTGAGGAGACTTATGTACATAAATGGCTTGAAAAGCCTCGTCCACCAGCAATTTGTCAGAAAGTAATCTACTCTAATTTAATCTCCTAGGAATATTTTTAGGGTCAAATATAATTTTTAGTGCAATAAATTTGTGATTAGGCCTCTTAACATTCTGAACTTGTGTTTTCACTCAGACCTTTAGATAGTGCTAACGATTCCCAACTTCAGTACTTGGTCATGCTGTTACCAGAGCCTTAAAATTTTCCAAAGAATAAAAATGCTTAATTTCTGCCTCAGAGAAAGCAGTGGGCAGGTGCTGACGAAGTGTAGGTATATTTCAGTCTCTTTTGGAGGCCCAAAAGCAGATCTGTCCTGCTGACCATGAAAATCTGCATTTTGATTCCTCTACTGGCAAATTTAAACAGCTCCTTATTACCCCCTTAGCCTGTGCACAGATGTACTCTTTTCAGAGAAGGGGATGTGGCAAAATTATTGCAGCAATCTTGGAACCCCCATCTGCTAGAAAATCCCTGCTCTCCTCTCCATAAAAATATCACTGCTGTTCAAGTCAGCACCTCTGTGTGTTTATTACCTCACCAGAACCTCGGAAATGTCATTTGGATCTAGCAGAAAATCCGCAATAAGAAAGTTAATAGGACAAGCCTTGAATGGAAAAGCATTTTTGAGATAAATTCTAGGTTAGAATTGTTAATGAAATAAAAATTATATTATCCAAGAGTTTTGATTTCTTCCCTCAGAGCAACTTATCTTTCGTTTTCTCCCATTTTTTTCTGTACTTTGTTTGTCTTAGGAAGACAATAAACTGAGTACCGGGGTGTATGTGTGTGTGTCCCCCTTTTTTTTCTTTTCTGTGTTAACTACTCTGGATATCAACGGTTCAGAAACGTTAGTGATTAAACATGGAAGACTGGTGCTTTTAGACTCCTCTTTTGAGGAGGTTTTGAAAAACTATAGTGAAAAATTAAGAGGGAAATCAATTAAGGTTAACAGTGAGTGAACTCAAACAGATATTGCTTTTGATGGTTAAAGAAAAAGAAAGAAGGGCCAAATCATTCTAAATGCTCTTTTTCAGCAGTATTTCTGGACCTTGAACAAATGGATTTATATTAAACAAAGAACACAGTGAACAGAGAATAAAATATAATGGGATGTGCTTCAAAACTTTTCCCTGTGACTTTTTAATGAGGTCCATTTGAATTTTTTTGAAGGAGTGAAATAATATTAAATCATATAGGATAAAAATTATGCACCTTTTCAGTGTTTCTAGAATCAAAACTTGTAACCTTGCCANTTGGATCTAGCAGAAAATCCGCAATAAGAAAGTTAATAGGACAAGCCTTGAATGGAAAAGCATTTTTGAGATAAATTCTAGGTTAGAATTGTTAATGAAATAAAAATTATATTATCCAAAAGTTTCGATTTCTTCCCTCAGAGCAACTTATCTTTCATTTTCTCCTGTTTTCTTCTGTACTTTGTTTGTCTTAGGAGGACAATAAACTGAGTACTGGGGTGTGTGTGTGTGTGTGTGTGTCCCCCTTTTTTTTCTTTTCTGTGTTAACTACTCTGGATATCAACGGTTCAGAAACGTTAGTGATTAAACATGGAAGACTGGTGCTTTTAGACTCCTCTTTTGAGGAGGTTTTGAAAAACTATAGTGAAAAATTAAGAGGGAAATCAATTAAGGTTAACAGTGAGTGAACTCAAACAGATATTGCTTTTGATGGTTAAAGAAAAAGAAAGAAGGGCCAAATCATTCTAAATGCTCTTTTTCAGCAGTATTTCTGGACCTTGAACAAATGGATTTATATTAAACAAAGAACACAGTGAACAGAGAATAAAATATAATGGGATGTGCTTCAAAACTTTTCCCTGTGACTTTTTAATGANGGGATGTGCTTGAACTTTTCCCTGTGACTTTTTTTAATGAGATATTTGAATTTTTTTGAAGGAGTGAAATAATATTAAAATTCTATAGGATAAAATTATGCATATTTTCAGTGTTTCTAGAATCAAAACTTGTAACCTTGCCATTAATATAGTTCTATCAAAATGTCCTCAAACCCAGTTATTTCGGGGTAGCTGCTAAGTGACGCAAATAAAAATGTTTTGTCAAGTATATTTATAATCCACTAATTTTTTCCTTTGCAGGCGTATCTCAAGGGAAGTGTGGCCATGATGACATCCATCCTTCTTCTGCTGCCAGAATTAAACCTGTCCATGAAATAGACACGCTGAACCATTCCAAAGGGTGGCAGAATTTCCATGGTGAATAAACACCCAAGTCAAACCACCGTCCTTTAAGGACTCTATGACTCCTGTTCACTGGCCATTAAATATATATTATGTCTTTAAATGTCTAAAACCCACAATTCAGCTAAATTTACACACTCTAATATTTATCTACGTCTGGATATTTGTGCTGTTCCGCCCTCCTTGTGTATGAAAGTTTTATGCTGTAGCTGTGAGGGGATGCCCGCTGTCATCACGCTCCGGGCCATCCCTTCCAGCTACAACAGATTATTCCTGCCCATCTCTGTCTCGGGGAGCAGTTTCTCATAATTGCCACCTAAATGTTTAATGTGACAGAAGGAAGGATGGATGAGGAGCTTGGAAAAGCCAAAGATGGCTCTCGCTGCGGCCTCTGTAGTCTTGGTCGTAAAGATGAAATTCTGGGATTAAACTGACTGAGTTTTGTCCGCAGTTTCCACCTTTCCTGTAGGATACTGGGGGGGTTGTTTGTGTTTTTAAGATAAAGGATACTATCCATGTAGCATTCAGAAAATGAATACAACTTCTTAATGGCTCAACCCTTCTGAGTTCAAGAGATACAGATTTTCTTTAACTATTTTTAGAAAAGGTTTTTTTGCAGGTCAGTAATGACTTCCAAGTTGTTTATGTTTTTCTACAACTTCCTCCTTTCTAAATTCAGTAAGTTTCTGCATAAGGTATGATTACAAGCAAATTGAAAGAGTTGCTTTTGGATTTTTGGTGTGTTTTTTCTTCCTTTTCTTCATAATGCCACTTTCTTGTCATAACCGCATGATTCATTATGAATAATGCATTCTTAATAAAAATGGCTTTATGGCAGTGATGGTGCAACAGTTTCTTTATAATCTACAGTTTCATTCTTTGATTTAAAAATGCAGGTTTTAGTGACTGCTTAAGAAGATGGATACTGCAGTACAGTTCAGTTACAGATTTTGCCTTTATTGGTGAGTGAAAACCACATTCCTTATGTGTGTAAGACACCCTGCTCATAAATTCTCACACTGGTAACTAAGACACAGTGCAGTAATACATATGTTTCTCTGAAATAATTCGTTTGTTATGATTGCAGAGATGTCCATGTGTACACAAATGAGAACAATTTGGAAGACTCTTTTATTTATCTGATTTCTCATATGCTGTTTTGTATTTCTTTTGCCTTTGTTTTGTCAGTAGTTTGTGGCTGTTTTATTCCTCTTGTTTTGGTGGAAAACATTCTGTTATTATCACTGTGGATCAGGAATACCATATGACCATAATTTCTGGTTCTTTGCCACAGACCGAAACACATATTTTTCAATACACTGAGCAGCTCGTTTAGAAATGAATGGAAATATTTTGTAAAAATTGTGGTTTGCTCTGATTTCTTTCTTTTGTTTCTTTCTTTTTTTTAATTACTATTTTCTTACATTTCCTCAATCTGATTTTCCTTAGCTTATAAATTAGTGTCTCTTGCAATAAAACAATTTCTCTTTTTTTTAAAAGAAAAATATTTCTGATCCTTCTAAGCTTTTTCTCAGTGAAATCATGCTGAGTTTTATAAGGTGAGTAACTAGATTTAGAGACCCATGCTAGTAAAAGAACAAAAGTTAAAACTTATGTGTACATGAAAATGATTGGAAAATTTAGAATAGTTTTATAGATGTACCTGAGACATCATGAAGATCACTTTAAATTTAACAAGACTTTTAAAAAATATTATTTTCTCTCCTCTTGTAATAATAATCTTGGAGAGGAAGTACTGGCAAAGCTGGGGACTGCAATGGTGACCCCCTATTCATGTGGTTGCACACAGGGAAGCAACACCCATTGGCAGCAATTCAATAAAATCATAGAAATAACTACTGTGAAATGTTAAATCTTTTCCTTCTTGCATTTGACAGGCAAGTTATTTGGGTTTCTGAGCACGTGGCATCTTGTACAAGATATTAGATAATTTAAATCAGGGAATTTTTCCTGGTGCTATGCACTTCTTTCCTAATTTTATCTCTGTGATCCCACACAGTAATTTGCTTTATACCTTTGAATTATTTTGGATCCAAATACAAGTTGAAGGTGCTCCATAATCTCATGACTTCTGAATGTGTGACTTTGTTGTTATTAACCCAGGGCACTGAAGGTGGGTCTATATCTAACTTCTAATCAAAACCAAATCTGCTTCACCTTCACTGTGATAAGCCTAGGTTTTGACTTTGTGTGAGCTCTGCAGTGATTTGTGGGTGATACACAGAATGAAAAATCCTTTTTCCAGGGAACGGGCAGGCAGACCTCAGGTATTTGCTCAGATTGTTAGATTTACTTAATTTTCAACTAGTCAGGAAGAATATCAACCGAGACATCCTAACTATTGAAAAGAGACTTCAGAAAATATTGAAATAAACATGTATTTAAAGGCTCTGATATAGCAGCTGAGTATATACCTACTCATGATAGACACGTAGAAATCTCTCTTTCTGCCCTACAACATCAATAAAAAATTGCACAGCAGCTTTAGGGCATCACCTGGATTCATCAGAGTTTCCCAGGTTTGCAGTCGTGGCAGATTAAATTTATGTACAAACAGCTTCCCATAGTAAGGAGATATTGTGTCTCTTCTGGACACAATATGAGATTCACCGTAGTAATAAATTGGCTTGATGAGCCTATGTCAGCCATCCCTGTTTTAGTTATACACCCCTGTCAGAGCTACAATGACAAACACCTCAAAACCAGCTTTGTTTTGGTGAGTTTCTTGCCCGTGGCATTTAGTCAGCCTCCATTTTTTCCACCCTCGCTTGTTTAATTAAAGATCACCATTACTTATATTTGGAGGTGACTCAAGAACATTTGCTCTGTGCTTGAGGACACCACAGTCATTTGCTCCTGAGCCAGTCTGCTCCTGGGACCTCTTTCAGGTGTGTTCCTGATTCCAGGCATTTCCTCAGAATCCCCCTGGGTGCTATAGAGAGTTACTGGGGAAGCATCCAGATTAATTTTTTTGCCCAGGCATGAATAAAATAGTTCTAGCTCGATTGATCATTGCAGTTAGCTCAGACTGTTGCTCCTCTTGAGATTTTGGCAGCCTCTCCCCACCCAATTTCTGTGATTTCTTACATTGTGTGTTGTTTTTATATACCCATTGCTTCAAAGAATTTCTGCTTATGCGTGGAAAAAGAATGCCCAAAATTGCATATGATTAAATACTTTGGACTTTTAATTCATTCATGGCCAGATCTATTTTTAAAAGTCTCTTAAATCTGGGGGGCGCAGGTGCCATTTCCAGCCCTGTGAGTGCTTTCCTTCCACTTACAGAAGACATTTCAGAATTGTCTTGTGCTGTTGAAATGAAGGTTTTTGGAATTTCTGCGTGCCACAATGCAGTAAATGCCTGATCACCCTTGCACCTGGTCCCTGAGGAATCAGACCCTACCTCTGGCTGCAAAGATGTTCAGCTGGAGGCAGAAGGATGCACAAGGCTCAAGTGTTTCCTGTGGAACCTTTTTGAGAACCATTTCTATTGCAAAGACTTGCCAGGCAGCTGTGTCAGGTTCTGTTTCTGCACTGTGGCAGAGTTCTGTAAATAGAAAGCAATTTTGCACAGTCTGTACCAAGAGTTTGTGCTTGGCAACAGTTTATTTCAACTTTATTACAACTTTCAGTGATTCTAAAAAATCACTGGAAACAAACCTCAGAATTAGGGTTCCTCACAGGTGACTTGAATTCTGCCAGCTCCCAAGATAACTTAGGGGAAAAAAACCAATATTTTTCTTCCTCTTTCAGAGAATTACTTGGGATATTTAGATCCTTTTTGGGGGGTTATTAAAAACTGAAATTTAAAATTTATAAATTCATTAATTTCAATTGCAGGTTAAATCCACCAGACATCTTGCTGTCATTTGTAGTAGGACTAAAGATGACATCAGTTCCTGAGGGTGACCCTGTTGTTGGCCAGCTGTAAAGGGTTGAATTGAATTGAAACGAGTTCCCATCTGATTTTTTTTAAAAAAAGAAAAAAAATTAACTGCCATTACAGAAAATAGTTCGGAAATCAGAACTGTGAAAAAAGGTATGAAATACTTTCAAAACTTATTTCACAGTTTCAGAAGTTTTTGCTTTCAAATTTTGCGTTGTTTGTTGCTGGAGGTGGCAAAACATTAAATCAAAGATAGTATCACAAGGTGGCTCGTTTTTGCTGTGTTAGTTGGCATCCCTGGCTTAGCACATTTCCAGCTGATGAACCGTGCAGTTTTCTTACAATTCCACAGGTGGAAGACCTGGATGAACCCAGTCCTTCCTTTTATTTCCAAGAGCATTGTCATAAAGCGGTCACACGGAAAAACAGCATGACAGGAGGCAAAGAGCCGAGGGCAGATGTTTTAAAATGTGTTTATAGGAGTTACTACTCTGTTCACACATTTAGATTAGCAAAAACATCTCATTAGCCAATTCTATCAGTGTCTTTTGAAGTTCTTAGCGAGGGAGATCCAGTGGTTTGACCTAAGGTAAAAGCAGAATTTCAACAGCTGTATCTGTCATCCAGCAGCTATCCTGGGTGAGACCGTGTTTATTGCTCAAGCAGACTGAAGGGAAATATTGAAATTGCAGTTTTAAAATGTAATTCCAAAATTGCTACTGAATGAGATTCTTCCTGCCCTTCTAGGCTGATATGTTCAATATTTCCTCTGGCATTATCTTTATGCTGAATGACAGAATGTTATTTTTGCCACTGGGACATTAAACAGGGCATTTCCCATCAATAATATTTATACCCTTTTTAAAAAATTTTAGGTATCATCCTCCTACTGTAGAGTTTTATTTTGGCAATAAATAATTTTTTTTTCTAAGTGATTTTTATATGAATATAATCTGAATTGAAAATCCACATTTCAAAGTAACTTCTTCAAATACAGTAGTACAAAACAAAGCCTCCACTTAAATACTTCAGGTAGGTGTTTAGAGACTTCAAGGCTTTATCATGTCAATAGTTTTCCATTACAAGCCACTGCAGCTGGAAAACAACATCCAAGGAATAAGAGGTGATGAAATTCAAACAACAAATAGCTATTCTGTATTCAATACCGTTGAATTGTTTTTGTGTTCCTTGCTGGCAAACAGAAGGTCTGAAACACTGGGTGTTCAGAACATGAGGTACCTAATGTTGGTAGTAGAGGTGCTGCCTACTCAGCCTTGTTTGGAAGCCTTGGTGTCAAAAGAAACAATGCGATGAAATCATCAGTAAAAACTTCTCACTGGAATCCAATGAGCCAAAAAGATGTTTAGGCATAATTTCAAATAATGGTTGTTTAGTTTTGGCTGGTAATTTACTGAAATGAGAAGCAGAAGTGTTTAACAGGGTTCCAGATCTCTACTCTTCCACAAATTACTAGGGGCAAAAATCTGAATATTTTAGTAATTTGTATTGTGGAAGAAGGAGTGAACAAATTAATGCCTTCAGAAATACCTTAATTTTTTTTAAAGTACCCCATTAAAAATTAAAATAATTCCCAACCCTATTGTCTTCCATATCTATTGGAATAAAGAGAGAAAAACCCCTCATTTCTTCAATTTTCCTACTACCAAGTATGAAAAAATACCCCCCAAATCTTGCCATTCGTCACAACAGAAAGGATTTTTTGGGCCAATTAAGTTTTCTTGATAACATTAGTACAGCCTATTGTGTACCAAAATGTCAGCTTAGCTCCTGGCAGCACCTTTGGCTTTCAGGGGAGGCTCAGATTCTCTCTAGTGCTGGTTTCTCTGTGAAGCCAGAAACAGGGAAATGCTGTACAAGCTGCCTCATGTGCATGGCACTGAGCTTCAGATTAACAGAGATGGGGAGCTAAATGTTTTATCACAAATAAGGGAGAAGAAATGAATAGGAATTCTGTCAGGAGTCTATTAAAGCCATCCTTGTTGCTGCAAGCCAAGCCTGCCTGCTGCAATCATAAGATCATATTCATTTGATATCCATGCAGGGTGAAAATATATTTGTCAGGCTAGGCAGAATTATTAAAGGGGAAACAAAAGGTCTTGATATACGTATTTTTCCCCTGTATCCACTCACAAAGGAAGCAACCCAAAAGCCTCCAGTAATATTTTTAGGTTCTATACTGGTCCCAGGTGATGCTTTTCTTTTAGATAGTCTTGCAGTGACAGCAAACCTTTAACTGAAACATCTTTCACTGAAGCTTTCCTCATAAAAGGCTGAAAGAGATAACACAGAAAGAAGACGGGCTGTCAGGAAAATTGATGGTGGGAAGGAAGCTCTGCTTTTTTCTTTCACCAAGCACAAACAAAGTGCCTGATCAGTTACTCAAACTCTTCCCACACTTCTGGCACCCAAAAGTGGCCTGTGCAAAGTAAATAAAAGTAATTACTTGTAACTCTTCCCACAAGGAGATGGAGGGCCGCTCAAACAGGAGCCAAGGGATGGTGGTGCTGTAGCTGCCGGGCTGGGAGGAGGAGGCATTTTGAGGTTTAGTTGTGTACAGTTGCAAGAAAGGGGTTTTCTTCTTCCCCTTCACAGGCACAGGGAAGCCAATTATTCAGGATTTCTGCTCAGTGGTAATGGCACACATGGAATGGATGGGAAAGCAGTTTTTAGGACAGCAGCAGAAGGGATGCCATCTTATGGCACCAGAAAATGCTGTTTCATTGGGCTGGAGAAAGGGGAGAGAAAGAGCATGGTGTGGACAATTTTAATGTATTTTGTTCTCTTATAGACTGGATTCTGTGCGGTTGCTTCTGCTTATATAATATTTTTAATCACATGTTTAGATTTTAGTGCCACTTCTGAGTGAATGACAGTGTCCCCTTGTCACTCTTTTCTGAACAGGACCTGAGCCCCAGCTTGCCCGGTGCTGATGTTGATATGAATGACCACATTCCTGCTGTGTGACTAAAGTCAAAATAGCCAAAGTTGACAGGCAGAACACCTACAAACCGGTCTGAAAAAGCTCCAAATAAAGCTGCCTGCCTCCATTTGTGTGTCTGTGCATGGGAGCGCTCCCCGTTTGTTAAAAGCTTCTACTTTTAGAAAGAAAAAAAAATTGAATTATGCAGGACAATAATACCGAGATAAATTTACTTATAGTAAATAGAGTTGTGAGTTTCTGCTTGTTTCAGAGTAAGGTCTCAGTTTTCTGATGTGCTCTCATACTTTAGAGTTGTCCGTAACTGTTGCCCTTGAAACCTTGGGCTCAGTGCCTACTTTCATGCAGAAGATCAGTGAGTTTGGAGAACGTGACTCTGTAAATCCTTGTTCTGTCACTGTGCTGCTTTTCACAGCTCCTCATTTTTCTGTGTGCTTATTTGGCTTCATTGTTCCTCTCAGGCCTTATTTCCTACCTCAGAGCCTCTTGCTAAATTTTCCTCCTTGTGACTTGTGGATTGATTTTTTGGGAAATACCTCTCGAAAGTCAGAACCTGGGGTTTGCTGATTTTTTTTTTCCCCAAGCTGAATATCCTGTGACTAGGGGATCTGATTCCCACCTTTTCCCCCTTTCCTAAAGCTTGAGTTGTCCACAGACACGGGTAGAAACAGTGCATCGTGAGGAGTGGAGAGGCAGCTCTGCAGAGTTTTAGATTGTGGTAGTGGATCTCAGCTTCAGTGCTCAGCGACTGGATTGAATGAAATCCCTGCTGGTCAGGCTCTGTGCCACAAATCACGTAAAAGCCAGGCTGCAGCAGCCACCACGGGAGGGAAAGATTATCCTGAATCTCCTTTCTCTTCCAGCTCCTACTGTCCTGCTTAGAACTCAGGGAAATTGATTTTCCATCTTAGCTTCCAAGGGGAGAAACTTTTCCAGGCTGATATCTCCCAGGATAGAACAAAGTCAATTGATTACCAGGAATAATCCACTAATAAAAGTAGAGCTACAGGGTGGCTTAGAGGCATGAGGTTTCTCTTTCCAGGCTCAGACTTCTGGAGCAGAGAGGGTGTGTGGAGGCAGATGAGGTGCAGATGGGGGTGTCTGGATCTCATTCAAGTTGGGTGTTTTTTCTCCTGCCTTCTCTGCCTTCCTCTTCCTATAGGATTCATCCAATCTTCCCTACCAACCTCAATATGCTGTTTGTTTCTAGCTTATAGCTTCTGTTTTTCTACAAATACAATATTTTCTAGTCCAGGCCTTCAAAGACGTCTTTTTTTCAGACTACAGCGTGAATTTTGACATAACTAGAAAAACATTTCTTCTTTATCTTAGGAATTCCGTACTACGCATTTACTATATTTCCTTCTTAATAATGACAGACAAACTGACAAATATGGATCTTTTTCAAGAATGGTAACTCTTTGGCAACTTTTGTTATATTTCAAGGGATATGAGCATTTTAAAGGTGCTTGTGTGGGTAGCTTTTCCAGTCAGTGAGGAAAGGTTTTTCCAGAGACTAATTCTGATCTTGGAGCTCATCTCTGTAGTGTCTCTCTCTCCTCTGAATAAAAACCACACATCCAGGACTAGGAGAGAGGCATTAAAGAGAGCCTTTTGGAGTACAACTCTTCTTTTATTTTTTACTGGATGTATAATCATTAAAAAAATTTATAATCAATATGTTCTTAATTCCTCACCTGAGTAGCCAACTTTCTCTCTTTTGTCTTTCTCTTGGTACAAAAATTTGATACAGTTTCTGTTGCATTTTCTGATTATTGTTTATTGGCTACTTGCCCCTCACCCTAAGCCAAAATCCATCTGAAAAATCCCTAGGGAAAAGCTCAGCTCTGTAGAAATCTTCATCGAGCTTTGCATTGTCTCAGTGTAAGCATCCTGTGGGCATCATATGACCTTAAAAAGAAAATATTGCTTTCCTGCAATATACTAGATTAAATTTTTCTGGTCTCAGTGGACTAGATTATCTATTATATTCAGTTAAAGATTTGAATTGTTCTACTTTTTCATGGAATATGTAATACTAGACAAGATGAAATATTTTGTGTTAGATCCAAAAATGAAAAGATAGCAGGATTCCTGCCAAAGCAATATTATCATTTTTGTTTGGTTGTCCTTTTTTTATGGGGGAAAGGGGGAGGAAACAGAGAGCAAATCTTGTTCCACCCCCACTGTAAATAAAGTTATCTAAAGATTAAGTCGCTTTGTTTAGTTGGGAAAAGAGGAGTAAAATACACTCACAGGATATACTTACATTTTTTCCATTAAAAATGAAAGATTCTTCCCATAGGTGTTGATTTTTAAAGACTTCTACATGTTTTCCTGGTCTTGGTAGACCAGTTTGTAAATGCATTTTAGAATCTCAACGTTTTAATTTTTAAGAATAAATATAACTTTAGCCTTCTCCTAATTAATACTACAGAAAACTGAAGGTATTGGTGTTTGGCTAAACCCAGTATTTTAAACTCTTGTAGTTTTTTATTGTGTAGCAGTGGTTTTAGGGCAGGGTGAGCCCTTGTGTAGAATCAGGGACAGAAATAAATGCATTTTATGTGAGCACAGCCCAGCACGTTTAAAATTAAATCCGTGCCTATGGAACAGAACAGCATTTAGGCCATGGCTGATCTGTAGGACCAGGAAGAGAAATTTTCTTTCTGATCTTCTTTGTGGCAGAATGAGGAACACTTTTTAACTGGTCAGAACATTTTCTAGGGGATGCCAGCAGATTTGATTGTGCACAGCAGTAAGGGGGGAGTCTCATCTTAATTTTGTCTTGTTTGTGCTGTTGCCAATACATTAAATTTCCCCCAAGTCAGTTCTGCTCATGAGAATAACTACAAAGTGTTATCTCCACCTTTAGCTTCATCCACAAGATTTCTCATCTTATTTTTTCCCTTTCCAGTTGAGGAAGGAGAGTGAGGGAGCTCTGGCAGCCAGCCAGTGCCAACCCACCACAGATGTGCAGGTTGAAAATTGTTTTATATAACAGTACTGATCTTTTGCTTTAACCTGAGATTACCTTAGTTTTTTGGTTTTTTTTCTTTTACCACTTTAATATTTAACAATACTTCAGTTACAGCTGCCTCACTGCGAATGGCTGAACTTTAAAACTTTCCTTGTGAAAAGTTTCCAAACACCACAAATCTTGCCATTGCTGTCATACTTGACTTGTTAGCTTGCAGAACTTCCCTGAGAGAATAAATGCCTCAGACAATTGAAAGCTCTTGTACCCTGCTTGTTCAATTTTGTACTTTTTGGGACATGACTCAGTGAGATAAAGATGTTCCAGCACATCTCCTGCAGAGGAACCAGAGAAATAACACCAGCTTGTAGTTCCAAATAAATTGTCATAAATGATTACTTAGGGTGTGAGAAGAAACAAGTTCACACTATTTATTGGAAAAATAACAGTACAAAGCAAAGGCACTGAAGGATCATTAGGTTTTGTCATACTGTGAAGGAAAACTAGGAGCTTAGTTGTGTTCATATGTTCAGCCTTTGGCAGATAATCGTTCTGTAATTCTGTGCTTCTTCTGACAGCGGGAAAGTCATTGAATCTTGATTCCCTTTCCCTTTTATTTGTATGGATCTCTGCTAAGCAAACCCCTTTAAATCATACTGATTCAGGGCACGCTTTAGTCCAGTGGTCACACTGATATTGTTTAGTCAGCTATACCGAGATGGATTCAAACCCCCAATGCAGCGTTTTCCTGAAATCAGAACAGAAACTCAAAGCACTCTCAAAACGTGGAGTGAGAATATCTGGCAGCAATGGGATTTTCTGATTCAAATCCTTGATCTGAGGCTGTATCCTGAAGAATTTTGAATTATTTTAAAATCTTAGTCTATTTCCATGATAACTTTAATGTCTCTCTTCCCCTGCTCAATCCGGATGGCATTGCAGTAATTTTGCAGGCAATAAATAATACATAATAATATCATGGCATATAATTTGTAAATCTTTTCTTGTATCTATAGTTTTTTGTCTTTGTCAGAAAGGTTCCTAAAAATAAACATGGATATTTTTCCCCTGTTTTCTGTGATGAAATCAAGCATCTGCAGAAGGAATGTTGCTCATCCTTGCATGGCTGGAGGGAGGAACTGAGGTCAGATTTCTGCTCCTAGACCTGCTCATTTTTAAGTCCAAATCTCTGCTATTTCACGTGGTTTCTTTTGCTTGCAGCAGATTAAAAAATATTTTCTCATTATAGGTGTTGAGGGGGTGTACAGATGAAATGGAGAATAGCATTTGAATAGAAAAATAATCTTTGCAAATTGAAGTCATAACTTTAAAATTAGTATTAATTTTAAGAATAACATGTGCAAGATGCTGTGAATGGGAATTCTATACCACAAACAAGAATGGGAATATAAATTGATTAACCCCAGTTCTTCAGGAAAGGGTTTTGGTGTTACAGTGGTTTGTAAATTGAATGTGACTCTACAGTTTTAAATTATTGCAAGAGGAGCAGGAGCCATGCTGGGCTGTATTTGAAAATGCCTGTAGCCTAGATATGCATAAAATAATGTCTCTGCTTTGCCCAGCAGTTCAGCACTTATGTCTGTCTAAGTGTATTTACAAAAAAGAAATAAACAGTACTGTCTGAAAAGAGCTGAAGAGAAAGCCACAAAAGGTTAGAAATCCAGATAAGACCTCTTAGGCCTTAATGACCTGGATTTATTTAGAAGAAGGACATAATTTGTTTCCCATGTGATTGACAGAGCAAGAATTATTAAGCTTCAGTTACAGCAAAAGAGAGGCATGTAATTATTAACAACTTTCTAGTGGTAAAAGAGCAAAGTAGATTTTTGAACCCTAATTCTCAGAGGTTTTAAAGTCAGGTTAGATAAATACCATTTAGGAAGGACTTGGATATGACACATATCTGCCTTGAAGTGGGGCTGAGAGAATAAGTAGCTTCTCAAGACCTGTTTCAGACATATTTTCTGTGACTGTAGAATTCGGTGGGAGCTCCACTGAAATGCAGCAGCTGAGTCAGTAACCCTTGAGCAGAAAAAGACCCACCACGTTCTGTTCTTTTCACTACCTTTGTCACCATCTATATGAAACTCTCCAGGCATCGTTCTTTGGCTTCCAGTTTCGTGGATGACAGAGAAGTAGTTACCTTTATAGCCAATTCTACTTCGACATGAAACTGCACCAATATTGTGCCTTCTGTTGTTAAGATGATAGACAGCTTGCTTTTTTTCCTCACACAAAAGGAAATGGATTTAAAAGAGGGCAAACAAGTGTCAAATAATTCTGTCTCTTATCATTAAACAAAGATTCAAAGATAACAAGATTGATATAAAAAAAAATTACATTTCACATCTGACTTCTTGCTCTTGAGAGCATGCTTAATATAGAGTTAACTTAAACTAAATGAAAGGAATAAAATATTTGCATAATTATATTCTGGAGTGCGTTGTTGTTCATCTGTTGAAATCTCCGGGAACACATGAATACATAGCTTTGTGAACTTGCTATTCCCAATTTTAACAATTTCATCTACAGCAGATCTCATTAATACCACCAGTAAGTAGGAGAAATATTGTCTGAGGTACTTTGAGATTAATTATGCTTGTGGCAATCTCTCCTTTATAAGAGAAGGCAGTTCATGCCAACAATAGCAATTCTTTCTCAATTCGCTTCAAATGTCATTATGATAGAATGCAATTTTGGGAATAATGCAAATGTAAGTTTCAGTAGCTGGAAGCTATTTTGTTTTAATGAGGTATGAAGTAACAGACCTCATACGCACTGCAGCTTCCACCACTGGCGTGGTAAAGTAACACAGACACCTTGAATATGATTAAATTTACTACTGGTGTAATTCATCTCATGCTAAAGCTAAATTTAGGTAGTTGCTCTATTTTATTTTATGCAGATGACCCCAAAATAGTTTGCTTCTGCCAAATTATTCCCTATTAAGGTTCAGTATCTGGTTTTATTTTCTCATGGCTATGATCTCTATTGTTAATAAGGAAAGCTTGATGTTGCATTTCAGGAAGGAGGAAGCACAGTTCATTTTCACGTGGTTCTAATAAGTTTGCCAGGAGTCTGGAAAAGGAGAGAGTGGGAGCTGCAAAAGTAGGTGTAATTTTCAGGAACATCTTGCCTGTATCCTGGAATTTTTCCTGTTATGCCTTCCTGTGGAATACTAGCATACTCTGCTTTTCCACATCTAGTGCAATCATGGTTTTTCACACTCACTGGGGGTATTATGTGATCATATAGACAAAAACAAGAGGAAGAGGAAAAAGACAGTAAGAGACAAGTTAAAGGAAGATAAAGAAAAAATTCTCAATAGCAAATGCCTATAGGAAGGGTATTTTCTCTTTGGAGAATTCTTTAATGCCTGTTGCAAGTTACTGTGGTAGAAGTGTTTTGATCTGGTACACCTGAAAAACCAGTGGGGACGAGAGGGTACCAAAGACTGTATAGGAACATAAAGTCTGACTTTTTAAGGCTTTTTTTGGCTATATAGTGCCCTGTGATATTAATCAGTGACTGCCTGTCTTTTGTGTCAGAAATGTCTTTTGAGTGCTTAAACTTGTGCCTTCATCTGTTACCTGTAGTTTATAATTTGTGTTTTATTTTAAGACTTTTATTGATGCTGTATATCAAAGTTGTAACAGATTATTAAGTAGACTGATCTGCTGAAAGTCCGTGCAATTTCTTCTGCATCTGAGTTTTACTGTCATTCAGACAGAACTGTGTTCTGACTGTGGGACCTGTGAAAGTATAAATTCTCTGTAAGTAGGCACTGCCCAAGAATCCTTTCTTCTGGCAGTAAGCTTTATAAGGCAAAACCCATCTTGCAATCAGGAAGAAAAAGTTTTCTGAGCCGTAGAAAAACTGAAGCATTTTTCAGTTGAATGTCCTGGTTTCATGGGGACTACAAACAAGAGAGAATATATTTTTAAGCATCCAGCCAACCTGCTCTGTGCTTGTTCGCTCTATTGAAACCTACCCAAACCCCCTGGGAAAGGATAACTATGTGAAGAATAATAAATGTGTCACATATTTTAAATATTTATTTAAATTGCTTGTTAGTGGAGGCTGCAGAATAATTTGCTTCATGAATACTTTTCAGTCCTAGTGTACTTTTCAGTGGTGCTGTGTTTATCAGAGACCCTGGTCTCCAGTCCTGTGTGGACACTGATCTTAATTTCACACCCATGTAGCTGAGATGGAGTGCAGTTCTTCAGGAGCAGTTCCCTTATTTCTTGGTTTGGGGTCCTGGCTATGACTTCCTTTGACTCGATTTCCTCTGAGGCTGTTTGAGGGAAAAGGCAGGATAAATTTAATGGTGCTGTGACCACGTTCTGTCCCCAGCAGTTCTGGCTGAAGAGCTGCTGCCGATAAATTGCATTTTGTGCCCCTTCTCCTTTGGCAGGAGTCTGCCAAAATTGCTTCACCTGGATACTGCCCTCTCCTTGGGAAGAGGATATGCCTGCCCCTCTCAGGTAAAAAGTCTTCCTTTTCATAACAGGCAGGGATCTGTCAGAGCTGAGAGCGTTCCCTCTCCCCCATCAGCCTCTCTCATTAAGCAGAGCTCCGTGGCAGGTCTGCACTGGATGTTAAGTGGAATCTCTGACTTGTATTATTGCTGTTTCTCTGACAGCTCAGGAAACTCCAGAAGCACCTGGTTTTCATCCCTAAGGTATTTTATATCTTCACCTAAAACCGTGAGATTGTTAAACAAGTTTTCTTACTGAGACTGGAACTTGTTTACCAACATTTTAAAGTGCCTTTTCTGCATTTGGACAAAGTATTATTAGAGTTAATAATGATTTCCTAATTAACTTTTACCCCTGAACATCTAGGGGACAGGTTAGAGGGAGTTTTATGGATATGAGGAAAGACTTCTCCACCAAAAGGGAAAAGGTTGGAAAAGGCTGCCCAGGGAGTGGGGTCACCACTGCTGGATGTATTTAAAGGACATGTGGATGGGGACGTGGTTTGGTGGTGGTCTTGGCAGTGCTGGGCTGCTGGTTGGACTAGATGGCCTTTGAGGTCTTTGCCGGCTGAAAGGATTCCATGGCTCTCTAGAACCTCATTTATTCTGACTCCTTTCTTGAAAATACACCTTACACAAAAGCACCCTAAAATGGAGAAAGGGGTAGGCTTTGCTGGGCTAATCAAGTGCTGTTTTCTGATGTGAGTCTTTGAATTCCCAAATTTCATAAAAACACCCATGAACTGACAGAACAAATGGAACAAATGGAAATTAGGTTGGCAATCTGAACCGCTCACTGAGAGCCAGAGCTTACAACTTTGTAGTGCCATCCAGAAAGGTCAGACACTTTTAACAAATTTTATAGTCATAAAGCTAGCTGCCAACTTGAATAGTCAGGACATTTTATAAAAGAAAAGATATGCTAAAATAATGGTGATTTTAAAATAACATTTTTTTCTATATAATCTCCAAAGGGCAGAACATGGCACAAATATTGTTTGTTCAGGAAGCCACTTACCCTTTAATAATGTATTTTCACTGCACATGGCTGCCTATGTTGCTGTGTGCTACCAATAACTGATTTGGGCCTCTTCACATACATTGTGTGTGTGGTTTTTCAGTTTCTTTTTAGAAAACGCAACATCTTTAGTCCAGGTTCAGGACTAAGGGGAAGACTCAAACAAGCAGCTCAGAAATGTAGCTGCAATACCATGATGGCTTTTGGGAACAGCAGATACCAATTTCTGGGCATATATTTCATTCAGTCTTCACAGAATTTATTGAACAGGACTCCTGCTGTTAGGAAATAAATAATGTGAGAATTAAAGCTTGCTCCTGGAGCTGACTTCTCTGGGTGCAGTTGGTGATGGGATGAGGGAAAAAGGTGCTATTTTTTATTAGCCATTATGAAAGAGCTGTTCTGCTGCTACACCACCATCAGACCCCTTGCATTTATAGAATGAAGTGAAACACTATTATTTGGGCAAAATTCTTCAGTGTGGGTTTGGATTATTGCTGATAATGAACCACAAAATATTTTACTTCATAATAGGCTGTAAATCTTATAGGGACCCCATCATTAGGAGCATTTATTAAGAACACATTTTTAATCCAGTGCAGTCATGAACTCTGAATGTGACTGTAAGAACTATAAAATAATTGCTGCTGCAAGAAAATGAGGATTTCTTTCCAGAAGATGTGTTTTGACACATGTTGCTGGGTGTTCTGACACTAAGTGATGAGTTGAAATCACTGTTGGGCATGAAACATCAGGGCAGAGTGAAGAGGAAAACTTTGCAATGGAATAATGTGTTACCAGAAGAGCTAATGCTAAGGAGGCCTGACTTTTCTCACTGAAAAAACAAAGAAAAAAGAAAAAAATAACCAGAAGTTTAAATATTATAAAGCTTTCCTCTAAAACCACGGATTGCTTTGTTTGCTTCTTTTAGCTCTTGAGTTTTAAGGGATCTTTCTTAGGTTTGGATCCAACATGACTGTTAAAAATGAGTAGCAAATAGAAAGCACATTTAAAATCCTATTTTCTGTAGAATGCTATATCTTCCTCAGTGTGTCTGCAATGTCAAGCTCTGCGTCAGTGAAATCTGGCACCATTTGGAAGCCAATCCTGCTTCCATTGGAGCTCAAGATAAATTTCTGCCTTGCTGGAAATGAAACTTAGTCTTTTCACAGAGTATTTAATTTTCATATTAAATTTTTAGCTTTTTCTTTTCATTCTTCATTAGCTATCAATTTCAGCCTGGGCTCAGAAACTGCATGAGCTAAAGAAGCCATATGTTTGGGATTATATTTTAGTAAAACTTTTCTGATTTGTCAAAACTCCTTTGAACTAGGTTTCTGGCATGTTCCTCTGTAAATATTTGAAATGAGATATTTGTGTGCCAAAGAACTGAAGGAATTCAGTTTACTGTGGAATATCTGAAATGTCTCTTGAATAATTTATGACGAAGCAACCTAATTAGGGGTTTATTAAGCTTTAATTTGGTGCTTTAAAATTAAACAGCAGGAATGGTGCAGTAAAATGCTTTTAATTCCATATGTAGTGGAGGGTATGTCAGCTCCCCTATGTCTCCATACCTTGCAGGGGCAGCTCAAGGAGTGCCAGCGGTTCAGCTCAATAAGTTTGTAAGACAGTGGGGTTTTTCTGAGTTCTTCTCCGTAATTTCAGCTCATCTTGAAAATCTCTGTGGGGCCTTACCGTGTAGAGTGCACATATAAAAAACAGCTTTCAGAGGGGGAGCATCCACGCCTGTAAGAAGAAAAGTTTCTGCAGTAAACTGGAACTATTTGAAGCATTTATGGAAAGATGTTTGCCTGAAATAAGAAAAGGGCACATAAAATCTTTTCCTTTAGTCCATAGTCCTAAAAGGAATCTTCACCCCTCTAAGAAATGCTGCTTTTCCAAGCAGCAGAGCCATCTACCCAACAGGTACAGTTGGTTGGATGTGCACAGAATTGATGGAATCAGGAAAAATGGGATGCAAATTCCAGACCCAGACCTACAAGATCTCCGTGTCCATCTGGGGTGTGGTGTGGGAAGTATCCCCATCACCTGAGAGATGTCCCACAACAACAGCCCCAGGTTTTACCTTGCAGCGTGCTCCATGACCAGAACAGTTATTTAAACAGAAAGATTTATCCTGCAGAAACGTGTCTGTATTGTCAGACACGACTGCACCGATTTGGGATGGCCTAGGTTATTACAGCAAGACAGGCAACACCTCCAGTACTTTTTAATGAAAGTTTGTGGCTCTTCCATGAAGCTGAAGACCTGCTGTTTCATCAAATGCTTGTTTCTTTTATTTGCAGCTCATTTATAAACCCTCTTCCTCCTCAAAAATGCCATTCCCAGAGGCAACTAGGAAAGTTGGGAAAACAATACTTTTCCAAACATTTCAAAGGAGGGTTTGACAGCTGCTCAAAGGATTTGGGAGCACAGATCGTTTGCATGGGACATACTCACAACTAATTTTGGGGATGTGTTTTTGAGGACAGTGCTTTCCTGCAGTCATGTATTTACAATGAATTAGACAAAATAAAAGTGATATTCCAAATCCATGCAAAACAAGCTTCATGTTATAATACTAATACACTTTCAATTTTTGATTTGGATAGTTGGCATACTTTCAAAGTCCAGATCTGCCTTAATTCTTTGTCTACCTTGTCTGCCCATAGATTATCTTTTTTTTGTGGCCTGTTTCTTAACGTGTTTCCGTACAGGCTTCAAGATCTCTCTGGTCCAGCAATTCTGTTATGGGTTGTTTTGCTTACACTGTTGGAGGCTAAATTCAGATTTTAAGGGAGAACATAAAACTGTGCAAATGCATATTTTCAGAATATATAGAAATGAACACATTGTCTAGAAAAGCAAAGAAGCATGTTTTTCACATTTAGTGTTTTGAGAGAAACATTAAGTGTGTTTACAGATAAATCAGTGTATAGAGAAATCAGGTTTGTTTTTTTTTTATTTCTTGTGACAAAACAGGAAAAAGAAAATGGTTCAGAAAAATATAGCCAGTAGAGAGAGATACCTGATTAAAGAGGGGAAAAAAAAGGGAATTGCAACCGTGCCTACCAGTTGGTTTTGTGAAAGCTAAGAACAATTGATTCAGATTCAGGTAGCTCAGGCACTTGGAACCATGCTCTGAATTTTTAAGTGCATACATAATCTTTACAAAACCTTTGAGATTTTCCCATTAGTGGAAAAAAAACCCCTCTGTTCCAAATTACAGCTTCTAAGAAAATGGTATGCTGCCAGGACTTCACACAGGAAAATAACTAGTCCTGGAATTGAAAGAGATCTTTTCTACGAGCCTGAAAACCTGAACAAACTGTGCTCACTCACTTTGTGGATCCACCCTTGTGACCTAAGTAGCCTCTGCTATCCATATGCTGATAGATATTATGCAAGCACTGTATGTTCTCTCATTTGATGTCTCGGATGCCTTCAGCTGTGCTTAAGATTTATCTGAAGCTCAAAATACAGAGCAAATTTGTCTTCTGCCGGCAGAAGTGCTGCACTTGCTTTTGAGACAACATTAATTCTGAGCAGAGACTGCCCAGCTCAGAACATTTATGAAACTCCCTTTCAAACACTTGCCTTTAGTTAGTTGTGAGAGACATTGGAGACTGAGACTTGCTGGATCTTTGGTGTGCAAACCTTGGGATGAGAGCAGGTGGGACGGCGTGCAGGAGGTTGAGTGTTAAAAGAGAAAGACTTAAATCTTGGTAGAAGCAAGATATCCAGGCAGAGCTGGAAGAAAATTCTCTGTCAGGCTGAGAGAGGCGCGCCTGTTTCGCTCCCCGTGTGCGCTTCCCACGCACTGAGCGCTCGGGATTCTGCACTTCAAAATGAGAAATGAATTGTGTCGAGCTTTTCTAAACTCCAAAGGTGTTATGCACCATGAGACAGGACAGGAGGTGCTCAGCAGGAGATTAGAGATGTTCCTTACACTTGGGGTTGCAGACAGCCTCTCCAAATGAGGTGATTTTGGGCAGGAAAACTTGAGCTCCTGCATCATGATGGGTCAAAGCTTGTACCATGGATGGGATCCTGATTAGGCTGCTCAAAATTAGCTCGTGCATCTCATTCTCCTTTGGTAACTCATTTTGTGTGCAGTATAGGTATATTTGTAGTAGCTGCCTGAGGGTATTCATTAGGAAATGCAGATTTATTTTTTTATTTTTAGTATTCAAAATATTCTTTTTTGTTTGCAGTTTTCCAGCTCTTGTAATGCAACTCTTGTGGCTGTCTGTATACCATTAGATCATGAGATTTTTTTTTTTTCCCCCCACCATCTTTATTCTAGAATCTGTCATTTTAAATTATCATTTGCATGGAAATGCAAGACAGATAACTTAGTTTAAGTTTTTTCCTAATGGATGATTCAAGGATGAAATATACTTCAACACCTAAGAGACAATAAAATTGGATTTGAAGAACTTCAGCACTTTTTTCCAAAGTTTTGGGAGCACAGAGAACAATGGAAATTTGAGGTACAGGCCTAATATTAAGAGACAAGGAGATGCTCAGAAGGTATGGGAATAATGTCCCTGTGTACAATATAAAAGCCTTTAGCAATATTGAAATTTCTTAGTCTAACTCAGTAGAATCAAATTATACACAGACTTTTGTGTCTGATTTTCTCTGTCTTTTTAGATGAAATCCTTTATTGTCCTAGGCGTTTCTCCCTTCTAATGTTGCGTATAAAGAAAATTGAGATATTATCTTATCTTAATACTATCTGGCTATGCATGAAAACTATTTCTTATAATTTAAATATATTTGAATTTAAGAACATCAGTACTTGTAAGTGCAGCTTTCAGTTCTCTTTTAGAAGTAGACTTTTAAAATTTAAAATATGGGTTTTTAAAAATCTTTAGTTAGCCTGCTTTGACATTACAGTTGACAAGAAAGATGTAGCAAAGATCAGCTAAGAAAGAGAAGGGGATTTTGTATCTCTGTACACTTGGGACAAGTTAGAGAAAGTGGAGCAGATGCAGCATACTTGGAAGGGAAAAGGAGAAGTTTGTTAAGAAAGTTTGGTCCCTCCAGCTCTGGTTGTGTAACCCTGAGGAGATTCAGCTGGATGCTGGCCTTGGCACACACATCATCCAACCTTCCATAGCCTAATGTTGGTTAGGAACTGAAATACTTCATGTTTTTATTTTTTTAAATAAATTGCAGTAGGCAGCTAATGTCAGGTGTGAGCTCCTTACATAGTCATGAGATAATTCTCCGCGGTGGAACGGCACATAACTGAAACACATTGCTCCTCAGGGTTTCCATTGGGATATTGACTCCTACATGTCTGCTTAAAAATAGCACACGTTAGAATAGCTTGACAGCAATTGTGACTAGCACTGCTAGTCAGTAACCTCGGAAAAAGGAGGACAAAGGTATGCAAAGCTGACGCTTCCTTAAGTGTAGTGTAAACACTAAAATAGTCATTTGCTGCTGAAGTCCAACGGTGTTAAAGAAAACCACTTTAAAAATATCAGTGTATACAGTCAGGAGTTATAAACTGCCCCTCCCTAATCCGAAATGAAAAAGAATCCTGTTCTGATCTCTCTTTACCACAATGATGTTGCAGGACGGCACCAATGAACCATGAATTGTAACCTGCAGTGTTATCACCAGCGCTGAAGTCACCAGACTTGCTGGGAACTGGGAATCTCCAAAGCCAGGTAGGAAATAACAAATAAACACAATGTCTCCGGCGCTGCCTCTCCTTCCTAACAACTTAACTTCATCAACACCAGAATTAGAAAGTTCTTTTCCTGTGCATGTGTGATTTATCTCTGCTGGCATGCTTTGTCTCAAGTTTTTTTCTCTGGGCAGGGCAAAAGTTCTCTTTCCTGGAAATACTCAGAGTTTTAAAAAAGCAGAAGTATGTTCTGAAGCTTTTCTCTCAGTGGAATACGTAATGTGATAACATAAAGATCTCTCTCCTCTTCCCATCTGTTTAGTGTCACAAAGCTTGTGGGAACATAGGATCTCTGAGGCCATATCCCCCTGTCAAATTTTGTTAAAACTGAGAAACGTGTTCCAAAGCTATTGGAGGAGATAAACAGTGTGAAGTTATAATCCAGATTTCCTTAGGATCAAGGGGGAAAAAAAGAAAAAAGGAAAAGGAAAAAAAAATAAATCAGTGTCCCATAGCTCTATGACAGAAAAGTAATTTAACATAGTTAGAAAAATTCCCTGACAGGTTTATAGTATCTGTGAATTATGTTATTGCTGTGTTTGCCTTCCTGGCCTTTTGTTTAGGTGGAACAATTCGGTATTTGCTACCTGGGTTTCATGAGCTGCTTTTGAGACACTCTGGGTAATGCACTCTTGTCACATCACCAGCATTGGGGGGAAAAAAGGAAACACTGGACATTAGTCTTGCTTTACTCGTCCCTCACGGTTAAACTGGAGACGCCACCATAAGCACTTCCGGAGAAAAAATATTTATTGCTGGATTTTTCTTCTCCAGGTAAAATAATACAGCTGAAAATGGTCGGGGAGGGGAATCATAGCATGCTAAATACAAAGTCAGTCTATTAATTGTTTTTGTTTCTCCGTTTAGTAATTATAGATTTTGGTTTCAAACCTAACGTTCTAAAATCTTGAGTCTCAAGAAACTATTGCACAGGGAGAATGGTTAGCTGCTGGGAAAAATTAATAAATAAAGATGGCTTAAGAAATTCCATCAGCACTTCACTGAACACAGTTTCTGACTTTCACAATTTTGCCTTAGCTTGGTGCTGCTGTGTCTCAGTTTTACTAATTTTGTGGTGATTGTATCTTCTCTTCATTAAATGACTGTATTTTCTTTCTTATTCTCTTTTTACAATTCAGCATTTGAGGTTTTTTTTTTCCTTTTCTGCCCTTGTTCAAGCTACCAGGAAATTCTTCACAAAACTGAATTAGGCAGTTGCTAAAGTCAGGTATTAGATTGTGTTACTGATGGAATTGCACGGGGTGAAGGTTTCCCCCTGTCCATGAGCTCCCAGTGATGATGCATGGCTACTTTGCCTATGCTAATGGAATCTCTGACTTGGTTTTACATGGGTGGAAATGATCCATGGCTCTGCTGCAGGACTCAAGTGTTTTCCCAGATACAATTTTCCTGCTCTTCCTAAGGAAACAATTGCTTTTTAACAATGCAAATGAAGGTCATCAGCATAATGATCGTTCTCTCAGGAGTTGAAAAATTACGTATGTTTGACTTTTTACAATTATAATGAAAGTATTAGTAGAGATTAATTACACTAAATAACAGTTCTTTCTATGTTTCCATCCAAAAAAACCAACCCAATATTTCACAGATTTTTTTCTCCTGGATTCTACATCTCCTAAAGATAATAATTGAAAAGGAGCACATAAAATGGTATGCATTAAATGATTTTTGCCTCTTTGTGTGAAGGACAGCTAAATAATCTTGGCAGTTGTTTTGGAATTTAAATTTTGTGAACTATGGTGGCTCAGTGTCAGTCATCATATACACAGGCTCAGTTTTGAAAAACACTTCATTGTAAGGTGCTTTACTTTTAAGAAAGCCACTGAAGGCATACAATGTGTTTTAGATGGATTGCTGTATCTTCCCAAGATCTCTGGACTGAGGACGGATGGCCAGGGTATTTTGGTTTATCATATTTCATGTGCCCAAGGGACAAACCTTCTCCAACATCTGTGCAATCCTTTGTGTAATTAAAGAACAAATACTTCAAGAATATTGAAGAGCAGAACTCCAAAGCCACACCCTAAAGCCAGAGGTTGCCATTCATTTAAGGAAATAGTGGTGCATCAGCCACTGATACAGATGTCTGGATATATTTATTTTAAAATATAACTGTGTTAGTGATTTCCTTGGGCATTATCTGTGGGTTGTTCTTCCTTGACTTGGACTCACAGCCGTGTGCTCAGCAGCAGAAAATGCTTTTGTGTAATAAACTCTTTTCTCCTTTGAGGGACTGTAATGTTTCTCTTAGATTTTCATTTAACTTTTTCTTTTTTGAGGATGCCAGCATAAGTAAATGTTTGTCTCTCCTAGTGGCTAATGCTAGTTATTCCACGGGGAATTCTTACAGTCCTTTGGGAACTGTCTGCTCCAGTGTGGATGCAGGGATAGACACCACCCCTCTACACCCCTGCTGCCAAAACCTTGCCATGCAAACCCAAAACACGTTTCCAGAAAATAATTCCCAACTTTTAGGAGCTCTTGCTGAAAGAGCTTTCAGCCTCTGCTACAAAAGGGATAAAAAATTGTATGAGAGGCTGCACATCTTGGCTTAGCTCCACTTTTTTGGTACAGGGCTGTTTTTCAGAATACACTGTCAAACTCTGAGTTTTTTCAGTTCTCTGCCCTTGGTGATATCTAGCAATGGATTTGGGGATTTGTCACATTTTTAACCCATTAACAGCTGGCCTTTTCCCCTGTTCCTCTGTTGGCCTTTTCCCATGATTAAATTGTGTTTGCTCCAGCAAGTTCACCTCATTATAGTGTTTGCGTATTCTCTAATAAGGATAATTTTCCTGTGCACACCCTTTTTCTTTCTTATTTATCATCTGCAGCCTGTGACTTTTCTAGTCCCTAATCAGAGCTAGCAGAGGTTTGGTAATGTGTGGGATTTTATAGCTCTGTTGGAGCTGCAGCAGCATTCGGCTGCTGCACTCAGTGATTTATCTGAGCAGGTGGTGCCAATTTCTCCGTTGTTTCTACCTGCAAACAATTGGAAATCGATTGCATGTCTCGACCCTTTTTGTGGATAACACTGATTGTCTTGTCTGTAATGGCTGTGTGCTGCTTTTGACTCTGCTTTGGGACTAGAAGGGTCGTTCTGTCTCAGGTGTTTGGGTTTTTTGAGGCATTTTAGATCCAATCTTCCAGTGTCTGAGGATCCTTTTTTATGTAATATTGGTATTTTTACCCATAAACTTTTCATTATTTGTATCTGAAGAAACTAACCTAAAACACCTTTTCTTCTGCTCTCATAGAGAACTCATTTGAACCAAGACTGTAGGACTGACAGACTGTTTAATCTGAGATTAGTCACAAAATTCTCTTGAATATTTACTGGAAAAGGTCTTTCCTGTGTCTTATGCTTTTGCCAAGTTTAGTAGTCCTCAGGTTTCTTCAGTCTGCGTTAATTCATGCAGGGGAAAATAGCAAAAAAAATGCTTGAATATAGCACCTGCTTCTAAGTTAGCTTTCCAGGAACAGGGTACCAACAAAAAGGTAACCTCTGTCTGCAGCTGGACAGAGAAGCCATCCTGAAATCCCCTGCACTTGTAGAAACTTTCACAGCTTCACCCATTCTGCATGAAAATCAGTTAAAGACAAAAGGGGCAAAAAGGGGTGTGTGAGGATGTGAGTGAAAGTAAGTTTGGGGTGGAGTGTGGGGAGGACAAAAAGCTATGAGCGAAAAAGAGGTTTGCAATTTCAATTTTGGATAAGGAGAATCAGCAGAGCTTTGTGTGATCCGGGTTTCCTAAAGAGCTTTCCGTGCCAGTGAAACCTGTGGATGCTGATGGATTGATCCGAACGTGCTGCTCCCCAAAGCTCACGGTGAAAGGCCCACAGAGCGAGTTAAACTGCAAGGGCTGACAGATTGTTTCCAGCATGGCTGCTGCTCAGACAAGGCTTCTGCTGCCTGCTCTAAATGGAAAAACAAACAAGTGGACAGGTTCTCTGTTGCACAGGGTCGGCATTTAGGGAAAGGTGTCGCTTTGGAATTGTGCTGATGGCTGTGATTGCATCCCAGGAAGGAAGATGGAGTGTGTTTAGCCAGCTGTTTAACAGGAACATGAAACCTTGTCTGGGTGAAAAATGTTGATGCTTTTATCGATAGGGCTCAGTAAACTGTAAAGTCTATGCTGCCATCCATTTGCAATGCTATAAACGTACACGTTACCTCAATTAGTTTAAAGCTGTGCTGCACTAATGTGTATTTCATTTTCCCAAACTTGTTTCAGCTAGGTTTAGTTTTTCAATTACTTCCCTCTGATCTTTGTGGCAAAGGAGAGAATTTTAATATTAGGCATTATTTTAGTTTTTGTGGGTAGGTTAAATATTGATTTTTAATATTAGAAAACAAAACCAGAATTGCAGAAGGAATATTCTTCAAAGATACTCTCTCAAAGGGATTTATCTGAAATACAGAGTTGGTGTTGAAGAGATTATGGTCAATGAAACAAGAAGATGTCAGCAAAAGCCCAGGCAGTGAATTCAATTGGATTGTGATTGCTGTCTTTGCAACCTGATGCTGTGGAGATCAAAAGTAGCAGTTCAAGAAGGGATTAGGTAAATTAATTAGGGATGGGATTCCTAAACTCACTCCTGAGTTCTGGGAAGTAGATTTTGTTACCATTTCTGTCTGTGGATGGTTCTACTACCAGAGAAGTTAAACACAACTTCGTGGACCTTCCTAAAAATGTGGTTAAATTGGTTTGAACCTGACAAAAAAATGTAGATAACCGAAGCTGTCAGCAACTGCAAAGTCATTTTACAGAAGTGATTTTGTGTCTGACGCACCTGACCTTTGTTTGTCAGAATATTGACTTGGGTGCAAAAGATCTTCAAGCACTGGTCAAAAATTCAGTGTGATTTTATTTATCCATAATCACAGGTTTCAAAAAGAGACATTATTTTGGCAAAAAAAACCTTAAAATTTTAATTGGGAAGATAACAAAAGAAACAACATTTAGAATGAGAAAAAAGTAGTCCATCTATTTTTAAAAATTAGTCCATCTGTCTTACAGTAATAGTAAAAAGAAAGAACAGATAAATAGGTAAAATGAAAACTTCAATCGCTGGGGTTTTTTTTATATTTTTCCTAATATCAAACAGCTTATGTATAGAAATTCAGGTTTATGGTTAAAGAAAAAGGCTCATCCCAGCTTATATAAGAGAGAAATAGTAATTTAAACCAAAATCTTTGATCAGCACTGTAATTGTTATCATTATTATAATACTATTTTATTAATTCCAGGGTTGGGTTTACTGTGCTTCTTCACTGAAGAAAATTCCTTCAGCTGCTGGATTTGGCTTAATAGCCCTAGTGATTTTCTAGAACCATTTACCTCAAATCACCTCTGGGAAGTGATCTCTGGTTCTAACCCATTTGGCAGGAGACATCTCTCTCTCTCTTTCTCTCATTTTGCAGCTGTTCAATTTTGTATAAATATTTAAAGATTCCTTGGAAAAGGTGCTGGCACTCAGGTGCTGCCCCAGCCAGCCCAGTGCCCCAACCCCAGAGCTACAGATTCGTTCTCAACACTCCCTATTTGTCCCGATGAATATTTCAGCGTTTCATGTACAATTGAGCAGCGTGGAGAGGACTGACTTTGGGAGATCTGTTGCAGCACGGCAACAACGTTCTCGCTGTCGTGGGAAAGAGGAAGAAAGGAGTTCACTGTGGGGACATTAAATACGATGTGAATTTGAACAAGAGTCCATAGAAGAGTCACAACTTTTGTAAACTCAGCTGTAAGGGAGTTTCTTGCTGTTCTTTACATTTTCTTTTTTTTTTTTTTTCTTTTTTGCAAAGTCCCCTGTGATTACTTTTTTTTTCCTTTCTTTTCCCAAAAATAGCAGAATTAAACACTTATTGATTTGTTGGAAACTTGAAAATGTTTTAGTGCTAATGCAAGAAGGAAGATTTCTCTTATTTGGAGACTACAACATTACACAATGGATTGATGAGCTGTTGCCTTGTAACCTGATATTAAAAACTGTCCCCAGCAAGCAGCCAGAGCAGGAGATGGGAATTTTTCTGTTCATCTATCCAGTGTATGAATTGAGAACAACAGGGGGAAATTCACATGCCAAATAATATCTTGTGTGTGTGAAATTAAAAAAGGGAATTCAGTAAAAGAAAATAATGTTGAAAGTTTGATGTGTTATCACAAAAGCATAGGATTAAGCATTCAAGAGTTTTTCAGTAACTTTTCATTTCTCCATTTCCAGTGTTCTGCCAAAGCTGTCCCCAGTGTTTTGTTCCTGTCCTGTGATACACAGAAAAATGGAGACAAGACGATTAACAGTTGAAAAAACAAATCACATTAGCTAAGTATCAAGAAATAACTCTTGGGAAAATTGAGTAGGAGGTGTTCTTCAAATTTTGAATTTAAAACCTAATCAAATCTTTATGCCATCTGTAATTTAGCACCAGCTATTTGTGTGTGTCCCTATATATAGACAGATATGTATACAGATATGAACAGCTTTCTGGATATTTCTTCCTCTTAGTATCTTGCTTTTTGGAAAATCAGCACTTTTCAGTTTTCTAGGCTTTTGGCCTACTTTTAATTTCAAGTTAGTTAAGTGCATTCTTCTAAGAGGAAAGACAAATTTACAAAAGAAAAAGAATCCTATTCTTAAGAACTAAGAATACTTAGAGTATACTTGAAAGTGTATTTTGGATGGGGACTTCATTTCAAGAAGATAATTTTCTTCATAAGTACCTGTTAGCTCTTTTGCAATACATGGATATTTTCTTTCTGGGGTGAACTAATAAACATTTGTCTTTCTCTCCTTTATCCAGCTACTATAAAGCTCACTACTTTTCAGTCTTCCCTGGAGAAATCTGAGGAATAAAAGTGTATTCTTCCTCTGGAATGCACCTCCCAACCCTGACAGCTGGAGGTGAGAAAGTCTGAGCACCCTGTGGTGAGCCTGGTGAAGTTAACGTGGCAGCAGTTTATTTTACTGAGATATGATGTGTCTAAAATGGAATTCCCAGCTCTTCACATTCACAGCAAACAAAACTCAGATCTTTTTCCATTCCTTTGGACTCCTTGTAGTCCTTTCTACCCGGGTAGATGGGTATAAAAACCTCATGAAGTCACTTTGCCCACTGAGCCTGGGCTGGATGACACTTTTTAAGCTTTGTGTAAAACCACGTTTGGTGTAATTTTGTCTCATGAATGCAATAAAGTGTAGGGGAACAATGACAAATTTCTAAGATGCACATCAGTAAGATTAAATTGCTTGATATGACCTCTGGAAAGCAATTAGGCTGCAGTTTTCTTTAAATATTGCACTGACCTCCACATGCAAGGAGTGCAATATTAAGGTCCATAAATGCAGTGGGTAATTATTTTTTCACTAATCAAGGAAAGGTATTACTGAAAAGATTCCAATTTAGAAATAGTTATAAATAATTCAGTTCTATGTCAACTTGGCTAATTTCCTTGGGGTATTTTTGTGGTTCCTTGCTGTGTTCTTTAATTGAACGTAGTCATAGGAGAATAAACGCCAGACTTTACCTCCCATATAGAACACCTTTGTTTCGTGTTTTGAATTCTTTTTCTAAAAAATGCAGTGCCTAAGGATACTACAGAGTGAGCAGGGGTAATGGGAGTACTGAAAATTATGGGGTTTTTTAAGTTGTAATATTTTGGGATGTTAAAGGAGCAAAATAGTTATTTTACTCTGATGCTGGAAAATTATTGTTAAGCGCCATCCAGTCACCTGTACATTAAATATCCCGGGACTTGTCTATTTGTACTTACAAACTGTGGGCAAGTGAACTCTTTACTCTAGAAATGCTTTGATCTGGTCCAGCAAACAGTTTCAGAGGAAGCATGAGGCATGGGAGCCCTGTGCAGCTCCTGCTTCAAAGTCTAGAAAACCACGAGGAGAAATGTTTTCTGTTCAGCAGATTTTTCTGCTCGATAACAGCCAATTTAGTAGAATCTGCTGTCTGCTCCTCAAGGTGCTCTAGCTACCAGAAACAGACAGCTTATGTGTTTCAGGGAGAGAAAGAAACTCTTCTTTTAAAGCCTGTTTTCATCTCCTGTGAAGGTTTCACCCATGGGCTTAGGTTTGGAAACAAGGGAGCCAGCTTTTCCTCGATGCAGTCTTAGATGGGGTCTTCTGAAAAATGACAGCTACACCTATACCAGCCAGAATTATTTCTTTATACCCCTTAGAACCTGTCCTAGTTCAGCTCAGTTTTGCTGGTGTGAGCTCCTCTTCAACTCCTTCTCATGCAATTGGAAGTAGAATTTGGTGCTTCTGCCTGCAGTGGTGTCACCTACAAAATAAACACATATGTTTCCAGATGTTTGGGTTTACTATGCCCTTAGAGGTAATTTACAATAATAAATCTAATACTTTACTGTGCTACAGATCCACATTTGAGCGGTTGAATGCTACAGAATCTTGGAAAGGCCTGTGTGTAAAGTAAACCACTTCCAGGTGAGGAACAAGGTGTAATATCCAACTATCCGCTGTTTTCCCCTTTTCTGCAAGATTCTCCCAATGAAACTGCTTAAAAAATACGGAGTGATCCATTAAGCCTGAGGATGCCTGTGTTATTCCTGAATTTGACCACATCTCCAGGAAGTCCCTTGCTTTCCATGATAGATTCTCCATGGATTTATGTCAGTGTTGACCTCTTAAGGAAGAGACACACTGAAGTAAACATCATGTCTTTATCATTTTATAAAAGGATGAAATGTCCCTATTGCATCCTTCCTGTGTATATCCTGAAGAGGACAGCTCAGTTTAGTTGACAGTAGACTTAGTAAGATTTTTCCCTGCTATATTTTTATATTATGTCAACGCATGCACATTTTAAGTAGATTCATTACTGAGGGTTCGAGAGCAGTCTTAAAAGAGAAAGATATTGTGCATGTAAAAGAGAAATGAGGGGATGAATTAAAAATGTAAGCGGTGTACATTAAGAATGAAATATTCATCTGGAATGAAATATTTGTTTTTCTTTTGCTTTAAATGCAAGAAAAGTAAAAACACTTCTTTTGAGCTTCTCCATTGGTGCATTGTACTTTTCTGTGTTTGTATGTTTGTAATTAAGATGCTACAATTCCTGGTGAGTTGTATGAGGCTCTGAATCACACAGCACAGTCAATATTAGCCTTGCAAATCATAGCAAAAAATAGAGACTTTCTATGCATTACAAAGAGAAAGAGAGGAAATTCTCTCATAATCAAAAGTTTTTGTTTCATGATGAGCCATTTTAACACCTCTCATTCACCAAGGCACTTTGTCTAACTCTGCTTTTTGTCTGTTCTGGGATAGGCACAGTGAGATTCTGGTTCTTAATTTTGAATTGGCAAAATTCAGTTTTGGTTGCCTTATTGAGAACAGTTGAACTGACTCTGAAAAGCAAAAGATTCCTGTAAAGTTATTTCTCAACTAGCGTAAAAACATTTCAGTTTTTCTGTTAAATATTTATGTATTATTGCTATTAATTTGAGGCTTGATATGTTTTGAATGTATTTTTTCCTTCTTTTTAAGATACGTAGATAATGCCATGATGTATCTCTGTGCCCAAGAAATAGGATAATGTTCCGGTTTTATTCTATCACATTTTAAGTACATTAGACTAACCTGTGTTTAGCCTCTGTTCTCTATGTGCCATACGAGTCAATATAGGTAATAGTCTAATTAGTGTGCATCTACAAATTCTTCTGAGGCTCAGTTGCACACTAAACTCAAACCAAAAAATCTGCCTCCAAAAACTTTTGTAACCATTCAAACAAAGATATGTGATTAATACCACTTCTTGTAGCCTCAGTGCTCAGCCTTGCAAAGGTTATTTATGGGATTAATTAAATCAGCAATGTGCTATTTGCCATGTGTCTGCTATAAAAATAAACTGCTTAAAAGCTCCAAAGAGCACAGAATGCCTGTGGCAAAACCTCAGTCTGTACATACAGCCTCATCTTATTTCCGAGTGATCTTTCCACCCTTCTAAAAAGGATGTACATGTCTGCTGTACAGTGAGTTCTGCCCTAGCTTCTGTGGTTTGAAAATGAACCAACATGCAGCTCGGGATGTCAAATCAGCAGGAATTTAATTGAGTTGTTCAAAGGTTTTCACGGAGAGGAAAATTTAGATTCTAATTAGAGTATATCAGCTAACTGGACTCTTCATTTTTCCTGGACAGTACTTCAGACTTCTTCAAGCTGTCTGCCTGAGAACATGCTGCAGTGCTGAAATGAAAAAGCACTTCTAATTTAGTGTGGTTACTTTCTTATGCAAAGTGCTCCTGGGTTCTGGGGAAGCTTTAATATTCATATTTTTTGCTTTGTACTTCGAAGGTTTTAATCTGATGGCAACATGTCAGTGGAAACAAGGTTTAAGGGTTGTTAGAGAACCAGGTGTGTCTTCTTTATGAAGCTTTTGGAAAATAAACTTGTGTACACACTGGGTTTTTGTCAAGGCATTCCGTAAACAAGGAATCTTTGGTGTATATAAAATTATTTTGAATTTCAATTTCCAAAACCTTATTTTTGATAAAGTCTTAAGTTTGTACACTTTTTATGAGCAGCAATTCGCAGTGACATTCTGGCTTGTAAGAGAGGACAGAAACCTGTCACAATGCTGTCATGCATTGAGATCATGCTTTGATTCCAAAATGGCTTAAAATCTCATATGGAATGATGAACGTTAGTATCAGAATGAATTTATTTCCTCCCATCCATTAAGGACCTAAGGCTCTTGCAGGGTCTTTGCAGAATAGTTTGGGCTCAAGATACTGATTGTTCAAGCCTTTAGTTCTTCCTTCTTTCATCTTCCTGTAATGAGACTCACCATTATTCCTGCAGTTTTACAAGACTTTGGGGGACTTAAGGAGTATTTGTTCTGTTAGCTTTGGCTGATGTAGCTGGGAAAAGGCTTTGTGTGCTGAGCAGAGTAATAAATGCCCTTCGTGAAAAGAATGAAGCAGAAGAGCAAGGACTGTAATAGATAAGTGGAATAGGGTATGGAACCGGCAGTTCTTAATTCCCCTCATGTGGAGACTGTGCTGCATGATACTGAAGGTAAAAATCAATTAAATGCTTAAGACTGATAAAATTCTCATTAGCAGCATCTCAAAACTCTGAATTGACATGGGTACCAGGGCTTGAAGATAGGGAAAGATGAAGAAAGGGGAAAGGGAAATTCCATTGGAAAGGCAGTAGTTCCTTGGAGTATCCTGGTTATTGGTCTGTGCCAATTTATTTCTATTTCTTCCTCTTCCTATTGATCCCTGTAAAATCATGGAGGACTCATGAGAATTTGAGATGAGTACAACTTTCTATTGCACTTAGTTCTTAAATTTAGGTAACTGCCTTCCACAGGAAAGGACTTTGATCAGAAACTTTTGTTTTTTTACTTCAGCAGTTGTACACAAAGATAGAAAAGCTGATTGACAAAACCCCATGTATTTTATATTGCCCTTCAAGTAACTTTCAAAAAACAAACAAAAAGCCCCAAATAAACTCCTAAAGGCTCTAATACATGAAAAAAGCATCAGTTTTGCCTCTGCATCTCTCTGGGATCGTGCCCATTCCAGAAAATGGATTTGCAGCCATATTTCACAGCTATGCTGCCACCCTGATTAATCATCACAATTACCAGTTGTTTCTGCTGGTGGGAATGAGGGGAGAGAAAAAGGGGGCGCAAAACTATTGAGTGACTGCATTTTCCTCCATGTACCCAAGGAAGAAAATTAATCTGAAAAAGAGCTGTTGGTGCCAGTGGCTTTTGTTGAGAAAACACCATCAGGGAGATGTAAAATTGAACCAAATACCTGGCACAATCTTCAGGAGAGCCTTAAGTCCAGAGCAAAGCTCTAATCAGCTATTAATATTGCACATAACTATTCTCCTAACTTCTAGACTTCCAAAACGGGTAAGAAAAATCTTCTTATCAAAGCAAATGAAATAATATGTATTTAATATGCAAAAATATGCCTCTGTCTCCTATTACTATGATGTTCTGTTTCTTAAAAAATGTGCATGTGCAAGCAATATAGGTCATAGTATAAATGGAATTAAAAATTGCTCTTCTTGTAATATTCATTGCTATGAAGACAGATTAATAAAATGCTAATTTAAATAATAATTTAAGTAATCTCTCTTTTAATAGGAAAAAATATGGGATTTATACCCTATTTTTCTTTTCCCTGTCATCTTCCCTCAAGTCCCATAGTAAATGTCAGAATATGCTGCACTATATAAGCTTTCCTTTAATGTTTCACACTGATTCCCTGGAAGGGTATTTTAAGAAGAAATCCTCCTTGATTAATCTGGGAGAGAGGTTTTTTGAAAATATTGACCAGCATGTGACCTTAAAGTGAAGGCAGCTGTGCCAGCTTCGGAGAGAAGCTGTTGTGGTTTGCCAGATGGCAAAGCTGATGATATTTTTGGTGGTTGCTCATTTTAGAGGGGGTGCTGTAGGGATATTTTAGTTCTTTTGTGTCTGTGTGCTACTGAGTCCATTTGTCCCCCCATCCCCATCACTCTTCTTCAATTTGGTATTACCTTTTTCTTTCTCTCTCTGTTCAAAAACCATCTCTGGACCCGTGGTTATTCCCTTCCCATCAAGAATCCCTTGGCAGGGAGCTGTACAAGGGGGTGGGACAGCTTGGGCCAAAATAAATATGGATTATAACTTTACTATAAAGATGTTCTGGCAGGATTAAACACTTCCTTGGAATTACTCTGAGTTTCCAGCAATATAAGTGAGATCAAAATTGACATCTGCAACTGCTGAGAGATTCTTTTCCCTAATGTGATGAAAACTGTCAAGTGCAAAGGAGTTTCTGTCAATTCAGAGTGTGACTTCAATGCTGGCTATACAGTATCAAAACTTGTTTTCCTCAGCTATCAAAATGTTTCCTCATTTTCTGATCTTCAGACAGTAAAATAAATCTTCCCTTCTTCCCTAACAAGAAAGAGAAAAAGTCTGTCACAAAGACTGGTGATGCTTTTATAGTTTGTTCTTCGGTGTTTGTGCCAAAGAGAAGCTTCAGAGACATGAGAGAAGAAAACAGCAATTGTGTGGCTCAAAACCCTTAGGAGCTTGGAGCTTCCACAGTTAACAGCATTAAAAATGCTATTTTGTTACTGTCTAGAGAGTTTTTGTTTTCTAAATAAAGCAATTAAGTGCTTATTAATGGGGTTTATTTCAAGTAGTAACAATTTTCTGCGATCCTTTTCCCCTGTCACATTATGTAGCATTTAATGGTGTTTGGTTTCCATGTTTTATGCATTTCGGGCTCCTTAACATTTCAAACAACAGAAATTACATGGAAAGAAGAAAAGCAATTATTGCAAGAAAGGTTTTATCTTACTAAATATGTTGGCAAACAAAATTAAATCTCCACAAAATATTAGATTTCAAAACATAAGTGAAAAATTAGTTAGAAAACCTTCTTTATCAGTTAATATTATTTACCAAAAAATTATACCCTTTCAATCACAGTTTGAAAGCAAAACATTAACTGTTCAATGCGAGTATATCATTCAAGTCTCATAAGAAAGTGAAATTATTTTAATATGAAATACATTATTTTCATTTTTATTCCATGACACAGCTTTATGAAGCATATATTTTTAAAAAATGGTGTTCCTGGGCAAGTTCATTTGCTGAAGAGTTACTGACTGAATTAATTTTTAGCTCTCAAAATGCAGTCTTGCACAGGGGTCTTAATAGGACCTTCATGATAGTGCAGCATGGTGTGTGTCCTGCCTGTTCTGTCAGTCCTGCTGATAAAAATTAAGTTTCAGAGGGGTCTTCCCTGCTTTTATTCACATATGAAGTGAATTTCCCATGCTTGGCTGCTGTTTTCTAGCCTAATAATACAGCCAGCAGTCTTTCATGCATAGTGCTCAATTTTTACAGCATTCAAGGACTTTTCACATCCGATTTGTGAACAATGTAAAAGCTTAGAAGACATTTTTACTTGTCATTTCAGCTGGTCATTAACTCATTTCAAGGAGCTGTTTTCTGGTAAAGCTTTAGGATTTGTTTCCCTTTTAACAAACTTTCATTACTCTGCTGTTCTGTACTTTAAAAAATATCCTTGTGTCTCTTCCACTGCTTGTTATTAGCTCAGACGCTTTTTTTGTTTCTCCAAATAAATGAAGAGCCTTTACCTGGCATTCTTCTGGTAAATACTTGCATAAAAGTTGAGCACAATCTCATCCATAGGCTGAAAATGAAGGTAAGTTTCAGCTCATGAAATGGTGATCACGGTATTGGCATCCAAGAGTCAAAAAGAGTCATTGTTTTCTCATAACTTATTACGTGGAACTTTTCCTCTTCCTGTTTTAGTGTAAGATAAATATTATTTTCTGGGGAATAAAAGCCCTGTTAGTAAAAGAGCCTGTAGTAGACAAGCTTAGAGTTTTCAAATTTCTAACTACCTGCTACTGATGAATATTAATAACTTGCTATTTTAAATTACCAAATTATTCTAATTGACAGATGCTGTTTCAATCCCTGAACTTTTAACACCAAAATTGAAAATGGGCTACCACACCACAGGTTGGTTACACAAACATTTAATTTTTTTGCTTCAGAAGTCACTGATACAGTCGCTTGCGTTTATTCTTCTCATAAGGTCTGGGCAAATGTTTTGATTGCATTCTGAGTCATTACCTAAATTTTTTATTGTTTTGCTGTTTCCAAAGGTTAGAGACAGCATGGCTGCAAAAAATACCCAGCATCAAAATCAATTCGTTAAGGTAAAGAAGGGAATATTATGAACATTCTTCTGCCAGCTGAGCACTTCCTATGTCCTGTCTCCATTTTGCCAGTGCGTAACATAAAATGCAGAATTAGAGACTTCAAGGAACAAAAGTTTCACGGTAAAGGGAACAACCCTTCTGGCACCACCGTTAACCTTTTTGGGAAATGGCCCTGGCTGCTCTTCCTGGGCTTTATTTGCTTTTTAGCAAAGGCCAGAATGGTTTGATGAGCTTCAGGTAGGCTGGGTGAGTTCTTGTCTCACCCGGTGCAAGGAGTATTTAAGTACCCTGGGGTGATCCTTTTTTTTTTTTTTCCCTCTCTCTTATTATGGATGTACCTTCATAGCAAATTCAAAGGAGCAGAGCTGTATTCAAGGAAATTAAAGGTCAGTGCTAAAACTGCTTTTAAAGTTGGGATAAAGCCGTGTGTGCTACTAATGTAATAGATTTTTATTTAGAATATGTGCCTTAAATGTCTAAGTATTTGTCTGAGTGTGGGCCTACAGCTTTTTTCATTTCCTTTCCCTCTTCATCATGTATTTCATATTTGAAATTTTTTTTATGATCAACATTTAAGGGCATTTATCATGCATTCCCAATTGCTATTTAAACTCTGAATTGGAGGGGAATGGTAGTAAGGTATAAAGAGAATTTGTTCTTTGTCATGGGGGTTGTATGTTGAAGCCGAACAAATAATTTTTCAGCCTCTTTGAGTTCCTCCAACTGAACAGGATGACTCTTCCATACAAATGTGGCACATTCATTTCTTTAGATAGAGTGCATTCTTAGGAGATTTTTGAGATATTTTTTGCAAGTTGAAGAGTAGAGCTGTGAACCCACATGATGTGATTTCCCTTGATTATTTTAAGTAGGATATTCTAGGACTTGATGAGAAAATGTTATCTCACTATTTACACAGAATCAAAAAAAAAGGCATAATTATGTGGTACAAAAAAAATATAACTTTATGTTTGGGAGTTCATTGTTCATTTTTTTTTCTTTTGCATGGTTTTTTAAAATAAAAGACCGGGTTTTTCTATTGTACTTTTTGTCCATTTTTGCAATTCTCTTGTTCTGCTTGGTTTGTGTTGCTAACTTGCTGTTCTTGGAATTATTTATTTTTTTTAAGGCAGCTTTAGAAGCTCTCCTATCCAAATCCGGAAGTAACATTTACTTTTCAGATGACCACTGCTCTTTATTTTGGAAGTCGGTATTGTATTATAACAGATATTTGTAAGTTTGTAATGAACCAAATTTGGTGAGAAGGAACACTGAGCAAAGAGGATTTCATGTGCTTTTGTGACTTGGGGTGGCAGGAGGAGGTCCTTGATTCTTATTTCAGTTTCTCGCCTCTTCAGAGTTTTTTGTATAAATCCAGACTGCCTTATGAAATTTCTGTGAGGGCTTATCGATCTATCCATCCATCTCTATGAAGTATCGTGATTTAAGTGCATTTATAATATTCTCTCCCAGGTAAAGAGATTGCATCAATTTTAATATTTTACTTTTTTAGCTAAAAGTGTTTTCTAGTTATACATATGGAGCCGCAGTAAAACCCCCCAAGTTATCAGCTAGAACAGACAAACAATAACTCTGCCATTCAGACCATTTGCTCAGATATGATGGTGAGGGAATTTAGCCCAGACCTCTTGTCTTATCTCCTCACAGCTGCATTTCCTAAGGAAGTCAAACTCTTTAGTACTTTCTAAGTACAGATCAGCTTCTGCCACTCAAGGTTAATTCTCCTGCTGATGTCCTCTCTGGATAAGGTTATTTTTGCTGCATTAGCAATCTGAATCTGTGTATTATCAGCAGCTGAATAAATGAGGCAGAGAAGGGAATGCGGAATATCTTCAAATCAAACTAATGCATAAAATCACAAGTGACACACGGTATCTTAAAATTTGTCATTTTCTTTGTAATAAACATGGTTTAACTCTATCTCTTGATTTCTCAGGCCAGTGTTTGAAATACTGCACTATTGCATCTGAAATTGCTATACGTTGCTTTTGTAATCTTCATATATTATCAATGGCTCATGAAATTCAGTAAGAGAAAACAGAAAAAGCAATCAGGCCCTGGATGGCTATAGATGTATCCATGAAGAAAAGATTACTAACCATCTCTGTAAAATAAAATTCTTTTTTCCTTCCTCCTTGACAGTTCCAGCAAGCTTTCCACTAAATTTAAAGGGATATGGACAGGGTGCTTCAGTACCTGCTCATTTATCTCTGCTGTGAGTGGTTTGAAACCAGAATATGTAACATAGGTAATGCTGAGAAATAATCTTCAGGGAAAAGACGAAATAAACCTCAACAGGATGACTTTTTTCCCTGTTACATTTAGCAAATATCATGAAATAAAAACCCTGCTTGTGGCTACAAACAGAGATTTGGACACAGCTATCTTTGTAGACCATACTAAATATTTTCAAATCTCCTATCTTTCATGACAAGAATGTCACTGCTTTCCTGCAGCTTGTGGAAATGAGGGCATTGGGGGGGAAGGGGAAATAGTATTATCCCCTTCCTATTATTAACTTAGAATTTCTTATTCCTGTTTGATTCAAGTATTCTATTCCTCTCTCTTAAGTCAGGCAGTTGAGACTGTAAATAATTTACAAATAATTTAGGTTGATTTGGCTAATTCACGGGGAAAAGTAAAGACTCTTAAAGTCCCATTTTTAGTTGAAAGGGTAGGAGATGGTTTACATTCTGTTTCATATAGAAATAATGCTTAATGGCCTGTGCTGGATGTGTTATGCTGAATCTTTATTTCAACATAATGCGAAGACTGGAGAAAAAAGCCATGCATGCCTACTGAGGGTTTCATGTGGGAATTACTGCTAGTGGCAATTAGCCAGGAACAGCACATGCTGTGTGCAACGACTAGAGAGGGAGATGTGAGAGGAGGGAGAAATGAGGTTTTATTTTGGTGTGGAAAGCTGTGTGTGCATCTGGGGTGGCTGCTGTGGGACAGTAAAATACACAGTGAAAAAATCCTTTCTATTGCGCTGCAAGAGAAAGATTATTTTACCTTTGGGCCGAGAAGCGGTATTTGCTGTAAAATGTAATGTTAATAATGGTAAAGAAAAGAAAACAAAAATATCAGGGTGTACATTGCTCAAAATTCTGGGAAGACAGAGTTATATTCAGTGTGTGAAGGAGACTGGGAAAACCTGGATTTCATTGGAGCACACGTGCCTGCAATATTGACAGCTTTCTCTTGGACTGGAGAGTTTCCAATTGAGATATTTCTGCCCATCACTCAGTAGCATGTTTTGGAGAGAGCAAAGATTATTCTGATGCTACACTGGAGAGGAAAATTCCCCCCATCTTTTCCAGACAAGTCGGCTCTGAAGGTGGCATCCAAGGTATCCATGTAAAACTTGGATTGTGCAGAATTTGCCACTGAGAGTGCGAATTGTGCAGGCTTGTGTTGGTGAGGGTTACTCAGCCATGATTCTAAACCCCAGTTACACTTGAAAATAAAACAGTAATTATTTAAAATATTTTGAGTTATTTCTACCACCCCAAAAAACTAAAAAACTGACAAATCAACCAAACAAAACCCCCACGAACCCAGCAATACAAACTTTATTTTTTGTTTCATTGTTTTTCCTAAGCTGGGCCAGGTTCTGTCTACAGCTGATGCTCTGCAATACACTTAGTTTTGTACATGTGGTACTTATTTCAGATGCTGCTCTGTGTGCTCTCTGACTCATTATTTATATCAGAATAATGTCATTCTCCATGGGAAAATATTTAGCTGATGTTTTGCACCAGATTTTGTCTCTGATACTGTTTGTTTGTGGCTTATTTTATTAAACCACAACAGAAAAAGCCAAAATCATCCATTTCTAGCTCTAACTACTTTAGCACCCATTTAAGGTGATGACTGCAGGTCCTGCAAATGTTTTCAAAACAGATAGGAAAAGTGTGAAATTCCATGTACATACACACGATTAACTCTTTAATACTGATTTAGGCTTCATTACATTTTTGAAGATCATTTTGTATAAGGAGTTGGAAATTTTGTTTTGTGTTTGTTTTGATTTTAGGTTTCTCTGTGTTTTGCAGCCTCAGAAGGGAGGACATAAACCTTTAAAGAATATTTCAAACCTGTGCAATCAATAAGTTTCTTCCCTCTGTGTGAGGGGCTCCTTTTTAAGTCCTGTGACCCTTTACCTCATGGCAGTATATTGAAGAGCAGCTAAAGTGAAACTTCTTCAAATTTGTACTGTTCAAAAGTGCTCAAAAAGGTTGTGCTGTTATGAAATGGAAGCATATAATGAACAAGAATTTTTTGTGTGTTACTCAGCTGAATATTTCTTGATTCCTAAAAACATTTTGTGTTATCAGTGCAGAAATTATGTATTATCGTAAAAACATCAGGTGATGTGTCCTACAGGCTTAAAGTATGAGTACAAATAAACCAAAGTTGCTCCTATTTATAGGGGAATAAAGACCAGGCTTGTTGGATGTCATCATTAGCTTTTATTACCTAGAAGATATTTTTCAAAGTTACTAAACCAGAAGAACAGAAGAAATTAAGTGTTCAGCCTATTTCAAGCATCTCAAATAATGATCTTACTTTATACTTTGGTCCTAGTGATTCTTGTAGTGCAAACACTCTATCAATAAATGGGGGAGATATAAAAAATTGCTATTCTGTATTCAGAAAGTTATTATCATGTTGCACCAAGAAAAACCCATCTTGTGTGACACTTGTGTTGCTTTTTCATTCCTTGCTCGAAGCCTCTCTCAAAGCTGCTTTCAGGTGGATTTTGTATCACTTGAATTTGCATAGTATTAAAAAATAAAGTGAAATGAAACTCCTGTTGTCCAGGAAACGCAAAATAGTTGACATCTTAAGTGCTCTGCAATAGAGAGAAATAACACAGAAAAGCATTGGCACAGAGAAATTAATGGAGATATATTTTCAATCATACAAAAAAAAAAAAATCACCCAGAGAAATGAACTTGTTGTCAGCTAGAATCCAAATGAGTTTTAAATTGATAATTTATTTATGGAAAATTCTAATTACTTTTTTCAATAACTTATTAAATTTATCAAAAACAATTTATTTTTCCAGACAGAATCCATACACAATAATTATTGCTATGGTTTTTTTATATCTCCTTCTGCCAAAAGATTATTTTTCCAGTATAGGGTGGCAGACCCAACTAGAGTAATTTACTGTATCATATTGCGCAGTAACTAAACTGCTCCAAAATGGAGAAGTTGAGGTGCTCTTGCTAGTTTATACCCATTTTGCCTTATAAAGACTTTTTAATTTGCTAGAATCACAGTATAATTTAGGTTGGAAAAGACCTTTAAGATCTTTGAGTCCAACCATTAAGCCAACACCGTCAAGGCCACCACTAAACCGTGTCTCCAAGTGCCACATGTACGCATTTTTAAAATACCCACAGGGAGGTGACAGCCTCTTGCAGTGCTTGACAACCCTTTTGATGGAGAAATTTTTCCTTACCTTCAATTTAAAGTGGTTGTTATCCCAGCCTTTGCAGATGCCGTGGAAATTCTTGAAACTGACTTGTCCAAGTCAAAGTTACTTAAAATAAATTAAAATCAGCCTATTGCTGACCTGAGGAGTTATTGGGCAGTAAGTTCTTGACTCCCAGAAGGGAAGAAAAACAAAGCAAAGGAGGAAGAGGAGAAAAAAACCCAAAACGTGTGAGCACTTGCTTCAAGCATGTGAACAAACACACAATAAATATTTTCTTGGCCTGGGCCCTGGTTTCAAGGGCATGGCTGACTCTTTGTGATCAGACTCCGAATGGTTTCTGAGGAGCTCCGTGCCACACTGGGGTTAGCTGCAGCGTCCAGGTGTTGTTCAAGTTTAATTCCACATTGAGTGCAGCGCCCTGGTTGTCTGTTGAGGCAGTGGGGCCATGACTTTGTAAACCAACATCTGTCTTGTCTGAGTTCCTGGCTTTTCTCTGAATTTCAGATTTTGGCATTGCCTCCAGCTGTTTTGTCATGAGTGCAGTGCACGCACATGAGCTTCAAAATGCGCCATGTGAAAATGTGCACTTTGATTTCACACCGGGTATCGCCCTGCTCGTTGGCTCATTTTGGGAGCCTCTGGAGTTTTGGTGACTCCCCTTGCAGCACACCACTTTTCCAAAGCCATGGAATTGCTTCAGCTGGAGCTGTTGCATCTCCTTGTTTCTAAAACACTGATTTTTCAGTTAAAGGATATTCAGGCATGTGTTGTGTAGCCACCACCATAATTATTTCCTCATCAGAGAACATATGTTTGCTGGAATATGGAGTACTGCCTCGTGTTACTCATTGTTCAACACATGCCAGAGATGTTTAATTTTTTTTGCCCTAGCTTATGTCAGATATTTAAAAATACATATTTGTTTTAATATCTCCACATGCTCAGTGTTTCCTTTCCTGAAATTAGCGCTAAATTAATTGATTAATCAGTAGGATCTCTTTTCTGTGCTTTTCTTTTGGATGAGCAGTGCAATTGTGGCATCCTGTGACATATTCAACAGAAACCACTCACAATATCCTCAATGAGTGAATAGGCTTCAGAGATGTGAAACGATAGATGCCAAGGAATTTATGACAGAATATAAAGTAGATTTCATTATAAATGTAGCTTTTTTAGGTCTGTGGGTTTTTTTGGTTGACTTTTTTTAGCTAGTGATGTACTTTGTCATGTAGAAGGAGCTTCAAAGGGTGTCCTTTGAAATAACAAGTTAGGATGACAAAAAAAAACTGAAGGGGATGTTTCTTTTACACATGAAGAGCCTTCTGGCCTACTCTCAATGGGAATATATTTTCTTAATCAGTATGATTAGTATCTGTGTTATGTAGGGGGTCAGACTGTGTGTTCATGACGGCACCTTCCCAGCCTCAAAAATGTGCAGCCATGTTTCTGTCCATTCCTAGAATTCTGGGTTTGTTTGGTGATATAGTGATAAGGTTATATTAGTTTTGGGGGCTTCAGTTGAAGGGCAAATTTTCCTTTTGACCACTATGAAAATTCCATCTAGGGTGAGAAGGAGCAAGCAGAGAAGTGAGTACTGGCACTTACTGAAGATGGGCTTGAAGTCCAAATGTGGAAAAATTGAGGTTCTGTCATGTGTCTGCCTACTAAGGGTGTGAGAGAATTTAGACTAGAGCTACATGAGTGTGTGGGACCCCCAAAAATCCTAGAGAGTAAGGACCAGAGAGCTGTTTTTTCAGAGGCCAAACTAAATCTAACCTGCACTGTTTAAACTAATCAGCCAAAGGGGATTAATGAGACAGCGTTTCTCCCATAGTCTTATTTAAAATAACTTTTCTTAAACAAATAACATGAACCCTATTCCTGATCTGAATTCTAATGAGGAGTCTTATTAATGCTGTTTATATTGAAATATTTGCAAATAATATTTTACATTAGTTGGCATGACAATGTACTTACTGGCACAGCACACAGATGCTTTCTGCTCCAATAATCAGTTCTGTTGAGGCACTTCAAAGAAAATATTTCAGCAAAGAAACTACCAGCTTTATCAGTGCCTGAAATTGCATGCACTGTGCTAAGCAAACATTGTAAATTATAAACTAATTTTATCTCCAGGAAAAGGAAGCTTTTATTCAAAACTGGAAAAAGTTAATAATAGTTAAAAACACTGTGAATTCATCAATGCCAAAGCTTTATGCACAGTTACTGCACTGAAGGAAATACTTGCTGTTACATTCAAGTGAACAGGCGTTTTGATTGGAAAAAAGCATTAACATTTGTTAGTGCCATTTTCCAAGGAATGCTATTAAATGCCACCTCATTCCAAAGCAGAGATGTCTTAAGAAATTAAAACCCAAGCTGTATGAGTGCACAGTTCTGGTGTGTACAATGCTCTCAGAAGGTAATCAGCATCTCCTGATACTTCATAAAATATAATCATCAACCTTGATGTGGAAGAAAATTAATTTTATATATAGATACATATACATTAGTGGGATATTAAAGGAGTTATGTTGGGCAGGTAGTGGGGGTGAGGGGAAGTGTGCTCAGCAGTTTTAGTGTTTTTATATCTGAAAGAGAGGAGTTCTGATGAAATTATCTTTAAAATTATTAAAATCTAGTAAGATGTGACCTATTTCACTGTTTAGAGAACTTTGCAAAAGGCACAAAACACAATGCGTCTACAAAAACAGTTTATGAAAATTATATTTCTTAATAGATGCTCCTTAAAATATAATAAAGGAGAATTGCATGTGTTATAACTATTTTTTAATCCCTGTTGTTCCCAGTTTCCTGCAGCTTTCTCTGAGACTTAGTGAAGCTGCTCTTTCTTGGGCTATGTGTGATGGTCTAATTCTCAATAAATATAAAGTTTTCTGTAAATATGGAATGGACAAAGGATTACTGACATGGAGAGGAAGAAAATAAAATAGTCACATCTTTATTAAGATGCAATAGCAATTTACTAACTTTACCAAAAGTATAAATCTTTGCTGGTGTACTTAAGAGGTATCAAGCTCTGGAAGTCTGCCATTCTTATTTTAAGGCTAATGGGCAGTGCTTTGTAATAATGCAGCCATCCATTCCCATCATTATGCATTTATTTTATTTTATACTGAAGAGTATTGTGGGATCCAAAGTACAAAGTAGTATTTCTGGGAAAACTAATTGAAACACTGGCTGAGTTTATGAAAGTGAAAATAGAGTTAAAAATAGATTTTTACTGCTCTAGGCAGCATCATTCGATTTGGGAGGCCCATTAGAGTTTGGGAAACCCACAAATGATCTGTTTATGGCAATGTATAACTCACACTGGTTGCAAATGAGTGGTCATTTGCTGAGGTAACCCAGCCAAGCACAGGGAAAGTGGAAGCTGGAAATAATGAGGATTATGATGAATCATTGTGAGAAGGCAGCTCACAGTGTAATCCAGGAGAAAACTCCAACTTTAAAGCTTTGTTCACCACTGGGATATTTTAATTGGCTTTGCTTGACAGATATAAAAATGTATTAGAGGTTTCTTTATTTATTTTTAAGTTATTTCAGAGCTAGTTTTATATACTTTTTTTTTCCCCCCTTTCAATTTAACAGAATAAAAATAGCATGAACAGTGTGGAAATAGTAACTGGAGTTCAGTCTGGAATAAGAAAAGCTGTATTTTGAAAGCATTATATGAAACATGGACATGGTTAAATCCATCACTGTGCTTCTGTGCCAGGTCATTTTCATTTGCCAGGCAACTGTGGGTTGTTTGTGGGGTGGGTTTTTTGTTTTAATTAAATAACTAGTCTAGTTTGGGACATGGAAAGATGGAAATAAACCCAAACTAACTGTGCATATTGTTTACTTTCCTGAAACTGTTGCCATACCTTCAAAGGGAGACATAAAATGTGATTTCATAGCCCACACATTGTACTACAAAGATGACAGATTATTAATGTGTAGCCGCTGTTGTAGTCCTTTAAATGCTGTGTGAAAATTAAGCAGGTGGGCACAGGTAAATCCAGGGAAAATATCATAAACACATCAAAGGGAATCAGGTTTACAGCTCAATGGGCAAAGAAAACCAAAAAAAATCATGCCAAGGGCTGGTGCTCAGCTTTAATCCTGTTTCAGGGGTAAGAATAAAGAGAATTTGGGGACAATGCAGTCTTGAAACAGCAACTTCAGGTAGACTTGCTGATAAAGAATTGCCTGAAGAACTGAAACACAATTTTTTTTCAAGGACACATTTCAGGGCAATTGTAATACTAATCACAATAAGTGCTTATTTAGGACATTCAACAGGTGTTACCAAGATGGTTGCTAACTTTTTTTTTTCCTGGTGATAATTCCAGAATATAAAGTTTCTAATAAAGTTCTTATGTCCTTGGAAGACAAAGTAAATGTTTTGTTCTGAAAACAGTTACAGTATAATAGATTCAGTGAATGATAGAGAGTACTGAAATAGGAAAAGGGATACACATCCAAAGTGCTATTGATTTGGTTTTATTTACACATTCTATAAATGTCAGGCTTAGCTTAAAAAAGGTTGAAAACAGGTCTGCATGGTGAACATGAAAATCAGGAGGCTGAAGTGTAAATTTATACCATTCTTAACTCTTTGTGTTTGTGTCACTGCAGCCCTGCCACTATTGCTTTGCTCTGAACTTAAAAAGAAAACAATTTACTGTTCCTTCTAAAATCACAGTGCCACAGGGCACCCATTTCCTATACATGTAAATAGGACACCTGAATAGACATCTTGATTTTTTTTTTTCATTTTGTCTGACTACTTGTTCTTTCATTGAATGTTAATGGTGGTGTCTGGATTTTTATGTGATTCCCAATACCACTCTGTACACTCAAGATTCATCTCTTATTTTCAGTCCAAAGAAAGCTCAGGTTTTTTTTTTTGCCTGTAAAAATTTGTATGAAGCAACTGCAGTGCTTCATGCTTCAAGGCCCTAAAAGCTGTAATTACCAATAGATCTCTCCACTATTTCAGCAAGAGAAATGTCACAGTTTTGCTTTTCACTGGTGCCAGATGCTCACCAAAGTTCAGTCAGTCTTCTGTTGGATAAAAATTGAATAGACATGTTGGTAATGAGTCACGCAACGAGTTCATCACCTTGAACAGGGCAGTGAGACTGTCAATGAGATTTTGATTTGACAGAGGACTCCTGTGTAACACAGAATCCTTGTTGAAAATGATGTGGAATGCAGAGTTGTTTCATTTGCCTTAAACATCAGTAATCCAGGCTGTTCTGCGATCCTATGATCAGCACTGCTGAAGGAAAAATGAGGAAAAAGTTTCTCATACCCTTTATAAATTAATGATTTTGAGCTCCTTAAGTTATCCATTGCATATATTTACAAGCACAGCTATATGAACCAAGAGATTCTTAAACTTCAGTAGGGAAAAAGCCAGGAAAAATGTTTGTTGTCTTAAGGAATAACTCAACAGATGTCCCCCTAAACTATCCCAGACAAACAAAATCTTTAGTACAGCCTCTTGAATCAGGTTAAAGTTCATTCCCACAGCATTTGATTGTTCAAAACTTTAACACTACAGAACAAACAAAAAATAACTGATTAGAAAATAGCGTATTTGAACTAAACTTTTATTCCTTAGAGTAAATAGTTGATGGAAAGGCTTTTACTTAGACACTGTGCTATGTCTGAATTTCCTTCTCCCTCCCCGGAGTAAGTCTGTATGTAACAAAAAAACCCCAAACCAAACAAACAGGGAGAGAGAACAAGCTGATAAATATACTGATCCTCATGTTCTGTCATAGCTAACATTACTATTCTGTGTTTTGTCACTGTATCCATTGGCATTTTTAGATGCAGGGCACCAAGTGATAATTTCAGATATTCACAGCATCACTTCAGGCAGTGTAGTATCCTGTAATGATGTGCATATGGCCAAGCAGGGAATCCAATCCCCTTGTGTCAGTCTGCAGAAGTGTGTGTCAAAGTGATAATCCCTTTTCCCTGTCCTGGGAATTCCTGTACCCAATTGCACCCACAGAAGTCTGGATGTGGGAAAGGAAAAATAATTAACTCATTCCTCGTGCCTGTTTCCCAAAGATCACCTGAGCACTCCTGTCCGAGAGCTTCTTTGCTATTGCACAAATGTAGAGAATTGGTGGTTTCTCAGGGCATAGCAGCCAATTTTCACCAGGGATGAGATCTCCCCCTTTAAGTAATGAATGCCTTTGCAAGTTAGCCAAAAGTTCAGCTCCACTACAAACAAGAAATCTGGAAGCTGAGACGTTCAAAGATGTGAAATGCAGATTCCCTTATGTTTTATCACCAAAATAAGAAGCTCTGTACATTGTTAAAACAAATTATGTAGCAATTGTTTTGAACCTCACAGTTTGTGATTTAGCAAGTTCAGTCTGAAAAAAATAACTCTGTAGGTACGCTGAGGTCATTTCCTGACTGAATTTTATTTTTAAACAAGATCAAGAAAATTCTACCCTCACAGTGAAATGTGTGGATTGTTGAAAGGCGACTCTCTGGATCAGCATCCAAAGTGTTCTAACTTTCATTTGATTTGTGGGTGTGGTGCTATGATGCAAAATTGGGTAATTTTCTTTTCTCCCATGTAAAATGCTCTCTAACAAATTTGCTTTGCTGATGGTTCTTTACATAGTATTATCATCAATTCATAAACCTTCTTTATTATGTAAGAAATAATAGAAATCTTTTCTTCTGATAGTTCTTCCAGGAAGAGAAGCTCATCTGAGCAGTGGCCTGCATGAGAAAAGGAAGAAATTAGATTTCCCTTATTAAAAAGCTATATAATATAAATATTTTATTTTAATTAGGAAAAATATATTCATGCTTAATATTCCTAATGTATTTAATGGCCTTGCTAGTCCTGGATGGCATTATCCTTCTCTGGCTTCCCATCAAATTCCAGAATATTAAAGAGTAACTATGTTGGAAATAATGTGGTTTAGCTTGTGACTTGCATCACAAAAGATCCTCTCCACAACATTGTCAATAAATTATGTCACCCATCACAGTTCACTTTCTACTTTGCATCTTTCATACAACTTGTTTCTAAAAGTGGCATCCCAAGCTCTTACTTATTTACAAGACCATCTGGATTGTTGATATGTAAAAGAACTTTGAAATTTGTAAGCATGAATTAATTAAAGAAAAAGTTCTGCTTTATTTGGTGCATGTTTCTCGCTTTTCTTTATATCATGCTCTACAGGAACCATAGATAATACAGTCAATTTCATAGGTAAATGTGGTTTTAATTAAAAAACCCCACTGACTTTAAATTATGGTCAATAGGGAATGAAATCTGGGTGTTCATGAGAGACAAAATACTTCAGAATGCTGATCCCTTGTGCTCTTCCACAGTGCTTCCCATGCTATTGGTGTATCACGTCTACAGTAGAGATAATTTTGTGCTTTATAGATGCAAAATTCTTATAATTGATGGGAATTCTAAAAATGTTGATAGACTTAGAGAAGCAGAGGGAGTAGGAAAGATGAAACTAGAATAAATAAGGCATGTATATGTGTTGGCTGGTGTGAGTAGGAGGGACTGATAGTAAGCTGCTAACTTTAAGGTTCTGAATGTCCTGGAGAGATAACTTTAATAGTGCTTACACAAGGACAGTGGAAGTAGAATAAAAGGAATGAAAGCTTCAGAAGAAAATGAGATTAGAAAAAAACCAAACAAAGAAGAGAGAAGTAGAAGTGCATTAGAGACATGTTGGCTGCAAAGACAGGGAAATTATTGTGCTGCGGTGAAAAAAAGCAATTTGTTTGAGAGGTGGAATGGAACTAGGAATCCTTTACCTTTCCTTTCTCCTCTAGTCAGGAAATACCTGTGACAATCTCCAGCCAGAATATAGCATTCTTGGCAGGGGTATTTCATGAGGAAGATGACAACCTACTGCTTTTATTGCATGTGATAAAAGTACATCTTTAATGCAACTGGAGGAGCGCTGTCTGGAGCAGCCGGGCTGATGATCTGCATGCATACAGATATGACATGATGTAATTAGACTCCTGTTATTCATAGCCTTTAAAACAGAAGATTATGCACAGGCTTCTCCTTTCCTGTTGTTCAATGTCAGATTAGCTCTCTTGTCCATATTCATACACATTATGATACTGTCTGCAATTAAATAAGCATGTCCTGTATTCCGCCAAATTGCTGCCTGCTGTGGTGCCTTGCAGCTAAATCAGGGAACACGCCTTGGATTTCAGTCAAGAGTGCTGCAGAAAGCTGTCATGTGTGGGACAATAACACAAATGAGGAAGTGGGAAGTACAGTCAATGAGGCAAGGATTTAAAAGATTAAATGTGGCCTAGTGGAAAGATGAGGTGGGTTGGATTTGTCCAGCGATGGCTAAGACTGGCTCGTGACAGGATGCCAGGCTTAAGCCTTTTATGCTAAATGTAGATACTGAGACTTTCAAAGCCAGGATCCTCAAAAATTTGAGCAAAATTCAAAGCAAATTCTAAGCAAAAATTCTAAATTCTTTCAAATTTCTTCTTTATTACGTCTATCACTATGCAGTACCAAACCCACAGTTTTCACAGTTAGCCACTCTGTGGTCTTTTTTACCTTTGCTTTGTGGCTCTTCAGATCCACTCTGGACTTGCAGTTGTAGTTGCAGTTAAAAGTGCCCTGAGACAATTACAGTGGCAATTGTGGTTGCAATAAAAGGACAGATATACTTCAAACTGGTTTTATCTTGATAAAATCAGGTCTTATTGTAATGGGATTAGACGTTTCAAATTTATAATTTCTATTTTATTCTTTCTTAATGCATCCACCTGTCAAATGTAAAAAAAAAATAAAAATGAAATGTATAACACACTAGTAGCTGGAGCAAGGACGTAAATCCAAACCGCTCAAAGAAATCAGTTATTTTTTTGTGAATGCCATGTTTGGGTGGTGTAAGGTCAAAAATGTGTGAGGTCACAAATGAGGATAACCCAAAAAATACCAGGTGCAGGATCATGACTCTTTCCAGTGGGTCTCAGGATAATTGAGGTTGGAAGGGTCCACTCTTTACTGGTAAAATGCTGTTTCCATACCCCTGAATCTTTCATTTTCGCTCCTACCTTCCACTACTCTGAAGAGGTTCAGATTGTCATTGAGGTTCCTTTCTCTCTTGCTGTCCATTGAGATTCATTTCAGAGGTAGAACAGACCCAATTTTTAGACCCAGAACTATGTAAAGCAAATTTTGCCAGGGTTTTGCCACTCTAAGAGGCACAGGGGGAACCTGGAGCAGAATCTTGCAGTCTTTTTGATTGTATTCATTGTAGTCTCAATTACTTGCTTTGTGCTAAGAGGAATAACTTCATTTTACATCACGGGGATGAAAATGAATCCTAGCACTTGAGTAGAGAGTTGTGCACCCTAAGTCTTTTTTAAGAGCAGCAGATGTTCTTTTTTTAGGTCTTGTGACCTGCTCCTCCTGCATTCCCACATGTGCTGCCCGAGTCCTCGTATTGTTAATTTTAGTGCTTAGGCGCTTGCCCAGCTGCATTATGCAAAAGAACAAGGGCTTTTTTTCTGCTTGCAGGTGAATGATCATAAGAACTTGAGCAGCATGATTATTTTTAAAAAATATTTCTGCTAGGATTTTTTTAAGCCCAGCTCGTTATTGACTGTTTCTGAAATAGCCACATTTGAGGAAATGCAGCAATTGATAGAATGCTGCATGAAGCAGTGAAGAGTAATAGCTATTTCTCCTGGAAAAAGAGTTAATGAGAATGCCAGTTAATTGTATGCATTCAATTGTTTTGAAATCTTCCCCTGTGAGTGTTCCCAATGACAAGATGGTTGAGTAAAACAATAAACTTGTTTGTTCATGGGAGGAGGGGGGAGAATTGCTCCTCATCCCTCAGCCTAGAAACTTTATCTTTTCACTCAGATCAATTTGCTACATAGATTTTCAATAATGCAGAAGTGCTTTTGCAGAATTAACTTTGTCTGCAGAAATTTTTCTTGTGGTTCTTTACAATTTTTTGGTTGGTTGTTGCTTATAAACATATATCTGGGAGAAGGAGACTTTTTTCCTTTTGGTCTCCTTGCTTTCCTTCCCTACTGTTTCCTGTGGTTGCTTGAGGTTTTCTGAGGACAGAGGATCTCGTTCAGAGTCCTCTGAGGTGAGGAGAAGAGCCCTTTCATTGGAAGATGTATTGCATCCAGACTCAAAATCTTACTTGAGTTGACACATGAAAGAGAAAACCAAACAACTGGAATGATAAGAATCATTTACCTGCTTGAAGATTTTATAATACAAATTGTCAGCAAAAAAAGAAAGGGGAAGAAAGTGTTATACTGCCTGCAATTCATAGATTGAGGCCTAGGAGGAAAGTAATGTCTATATACAGGATAGAGCTTGTTTTAGTTTAGTTTTGGGAGCTTTGGCTGAAATTTGCCCAAGTGCCCTAAGCCTGTTGTTTCTGCATTGGTTTTTTGTTGTCTCTCCCTCACATGAGCATCATTTGTGTGTCACTTAACAGGAGCAACACTGGGTGTATGTCACCCTTGACCATTGGTTTTTCCACCATTTACCTCTTATATCTGTTATTTATGGCTCCCTTTGCCCCTGCATTCAGCTGTGTGATGCTCCAGCACAGCCCTGTGCTCCCGGGAAATCCACCTCCAAATCTTGTTTTCAGGATTTCAACTCCTTTACATTTCAGAGTTACGATATTTTGATAGTTTGTGTATTTTTATTCTCTTTTCTTGTCACTAAGCCTGAAAACCGAGCTTCAGTGTGTTAATACAATGGATTGGAAAATCTTGTCTTATAAAAGTCTAGTGAAACAAATAATGTATTGCTGCTTGGATTTTCTGAAGAGATGTTTATTTAAAACCAAAACCTGATGTGCAACCAAGTGAGCTGATGCTAAAGGAACAGAAAAATAAGGATTTGCATTTCCAATTCTTAAGTTCATAGACTATGTTCCTGCTGAAAATAAGAAGAGGCCAGATTAAAACCTGCATACATTAAAAGTTAAAATACTGATAAATAGGGAGGGATTTTACTTATGAATATCTTAATAAATATATCAATAAAGTAATTAAGACATTAATTTATATCTCTCAACTGGATTGATAAAAAGTTTGTTGCACAAGGATAATTTTCAGAAAAAAATTTAAAAACTCCCAAATCAACTAAGCAGCAAATAATTTTGAGAAGCCTTGCGTTTTATTGCCAGGATGTCAGCTATTCAGATGAATTATTTCTATTTTCTTTCAGACAGTTACAATAATCTATTACGATCAGATTTTTTTTTTTGTGAGATGATGCTTTCCAAGCATTCTGTTCTTTAATTTATTCTGCTACAGCTGAAGCCAAGTTTATGTGGCAGATGCATTTTGGAGCTAGGCACATACTCTGCAGTTTTGTGCCTAATTTTTACCATTGTGAAGCAAAAAACACCCGTGCAGAGCATGGTCCCCAATTTTACTTCCTTCTGGTAAGACTGAACTGATGGTAGGAGGTTTTCCCTTCTCTCTGCTGTTTATTGGTGAAGAACAAGATATCATTTCTTATTTATAGGCCTTGTAGTGAGCTAAATAGCGGGATGCAAAATACAAATTTCTACTGGAAAGCAGACTTTTTTTTGTCTTCTGTTTCTTTTTCTGATTTCTTTATCACTGTTCTCTACCCCTTCTCTTTTGTTTCTGCTTGTTTAATGGTGTATAAAAGCAAAAACATTAATTAAAGAACAATTGTCAGTGTCATCTACACCAGGACACACTTTAAAAGATTCAAACACTATCTTGTATAAATATTCTCATGAAATTTTTTAAAAATCAAAATACTAGGAAAATTTATTGTCTATTACTGTGAAACTAGAAGCATCTTTGAGAAGGTAACGAGGGAATAGGATGCTGGAATTGGAAGATTTCTGTGTCTTATGGAAAAATGGCACCTAACAAATCTCATTCCACTACTTTTGCAAAGTTCTTCCACAATAAATTCTGTCCATCTGCTTCTCTTGTTGCGCTGCAGGTTGTGGCAGAATTTACTGAATTCAAATATAGCAAAACCACTAAATCCTGATATTTTGACCAATGTGCAGCTGCCCTTTCCTGTAGCATCTCAGTCAGACTGCTGCTCTGTTAAATTTTGGGAGAAAGAAAATTCCTGGACGGACCTGGCTTTCTAGCACAGACCACATTCAGTGCCTTAAACACAAGAGGACCCTCCACTCTTCTTGTGCCGGGGAATGACATCACGGATGTGCAGGCTCTGGTTTCAGTGCTCCCTTCAGACAATGCTTCTCGGCTGGAAGTGCTGGCAAACACCAGCTCTTTAGCGGCCCCAGAAAGGACTGGAAAGCTGATCCAGAGCAGCCAGCTCCTTTCCCATCCTTCCTCGTTTGTGCTTGACAGGAATGAGCCTCGCCCCTCCTGACTGGAGAGCTGCTCTGGCAGACAGCGAGAGTTAGAGGTCACCTCTTATCATTCTCGGCCATCAATTGAAAGTTTGCAAAGGGCTGCTGGCAGCATCTTTTTCTTTCTTCTTTATTGCTGAGAATGTCAGAAATGGATCACCACAAAGCCTCTTGGTATATGAAGGGAGGAACTGCTGCAAACAATGTCACCAAGTGCTGATTCCGGAGTTCCTGAGGTTTTGTTCAGATGTTTGTCATCCCCATGCAAACTTCATTGCTGAAAGAAGGTGGGAGGATAGATTGCTGTAAATATCTGTAATTTACTACTGTAGCTTGTGCAAAACAAACCTTAAATTTTATTTATTTTTTTTTTTAGCAGGGTACTTCCCTAATACCTCAGTCGCCTGCAAACCCTGGTACACAGCAAGGTATTTAATTCCAGGATGTGGGTTCAAAATGCTGAATAGAATAAGATTATCAGACACTTTGTTTCAAGTATGCTTTTCTCGCAGCGATCCCTTAGTCCACATGCAGTTTCTTCCATCAGAACGTGAAGTGAGCAGTAGTTTTGCTTCGGGGCATTTTTCTGCCAGATGTAATTCAGCAGCAGAGTTCCTTTTGAGCACTGACAAAACCAGATTGTTATCCCGGTAAAGTGATGGTTTCCTTGAGATTTCCACATAATCCCAGCCTGACTTTGTCAGGCATTTATGTTGTGTCACCACAGCCCTGAGAACCTTAAATCGGGCAGCATCTGAAGGACTTAGGCTGTGGCTAGGGCTTGGATATGTTAGCTTGGGAAATCCCGAGCAGAGGCCGGGGCACAGAATGTTTTTTCATTCATTTTGGTTTTAAACAAGCCAGGGGTGGTGCTGTAGTGGTTCTTCATCTGCTCTTGTATATGAGGCATTTCTTGGAGCCAAATGCTGTTAGAAACGCAATTGCTTTGGCTAAAGTTAATTTTACAACTCAGTGCAAAACAACCTACTGATAAAGAACATGTAAAACACTTCCCTAAAAGCGCCCAAAGCCCACACCTGTTCTAAAAAAAATCATGAAGTTTAATCTTGCAGCCTTATTAAACAAATATTTGTCGTTATGGTAAACTTTTCCTTTGTGTTCAAGGGGAAAGAAATTAACAGTGTGTACAAAGAGTGGAGTTCTTGTTTGGAAAGGGGCCAGAGCCCTCAAACCCTCGTGTTTCAGCTGAGAAAAGCTGAATTCAGTGTTTCCATGGATGTGATGGTATTCATCTAAGACTTTCACACGAACAGTGTCAGTCCTGCAGAAACTGTGGATGGTGATGTTCTGTGAGTCTCCTCTCGCCGGGCTCAGCCCTGCCAGGTGCTCAGCAACACTTGCAGGAATCTGGGCTGCTCCCGACCTCAGTCGGAGCTGGAGATGCACGGGATGTTGCAGGCCAGGCTCTGCAGGCACTGAACTCGTGAATTCGGCCCATTTCACTCTGCTAAACACATCCCAACGAAGCTCCGGCAAAGCGAGGGGGATGAGGTGTGAATTGCTCTTCTGAAAGGAGAGTTAGCTGGGTTTTTCTTAGGAAACTCGTCTGTCTGCTTTGACAGCTACGGAAATAAATACCAAGGATGCCTTTTCTATCAAGAATCACTGTTGTTCAGAAATATGTGGCTTTTCACTGAGAATAAAGTTTCTGTATACAGGTAAAGATTCAGAATATACCCTATGATTTCCAGCTTTATAGATTATCTAACCTGAGAAAAATGCTTAACTGCATAAGTGAAGATTTCTGGTCAAGATGATAAGAAAAATAATGTTTATTTACTTATTTATTTTTTAAATTGTTTAAAATCACTCTTGACGCTGGAACTGAGAAATAGGAAGCCTGAATTCAGACCCCACTGTTCTGGTGATTCCAGCTGCGGCCCTGGCGAATCGCTTTAGTTCATATTTGTAAAACACCCCTGTTTAACTCTCATCTTGTGTGTCATGTCTTTTAAAAATAAGAAAAAGATTGAACTCCTCTTTGTGCTTTTTCTTGAGACTCCTAGAATATTTTGAACCTGAGGAGAGTGCTGTAATTGCTAATTACTACTGTATGTTCGCTGTGCTAATAAACATGCTTCTTAAGCTTATTACTGCTGCTCAGAAGAGCTCCCGGCCAGTAATAATATATCTAAGAATTTAAATAGACTGCTAATGTGTTTGTACAGCAAAGGTGCTTTTGAAATGCAACAGCAACTTGCCACTATTTCATATTCTACACAACAGCACAGGAAACGTAGTCAAAAGAGCAAAATGTCAACAGAACAGCTTACAAGCTTTAAGGTATTCACGCTTTTCAAGCACGGAAACTTTTCAACAGCAGTAGTGTCTCACACGAAGATTTATTCCCGCTGAAGACTTTTGCATGGCTCATAAAGAGTGATGGATGAAGTTAATTTTTAGTTTAATCTCTTTGTTTTCAGTTCGGTAATTTCTTTGATACTTGCTAAAAATTAGGGGAGAATATGGAACCACTCACCAGTCATTAGTGATTGTGCGTTACAGACTGTGCACAGGCTACAACAGGGTCCCTGACTTTCTTGGAAAGTGGAAATAAAGTTTTCCTTTCAATAACTATATTTTTTAAAGAAGCATTTTAATATTTAGAAGTGCACAACATATAAAGTTGTTTTTTTGTAGGGGAGCAAAGGGAGAGAATTGAACTCTATGTCTAAACTTTTGTTTTTCTTGGGTTTTTATGCTCTAAAAACTGTATTATGCCATCTTTTCTTGGCATATTGCTCTTTAACTATGCTGCTATATTTCTTGGAACAGCAGAAAATGTTGCCTTCTCCATCAAGTCAAGTATTTCTTTAGCTCAGTGGATGATATTGTATAGGCTCAGGGCCATGCTGATGTTCTACTCAGGTTTTCCATCCTGCATCTATGGCTGCTTTATGTTGGCTTAAGAACTAAAATCAACCATTGTGCTCTTTCAATACATTTGGAAAATATTTTTGACTTTAAGGCTTGCAATTAGATGAGTTCATTGTATTCAGAACTTTCCAGTTCTTTTTGAAGGAATCAGCCATTTTAATGAGTTTTCTTATCAGAGTAGAGAAAAACAATGGAGGAAAAAAAAGGAGACAACAGCTATATATGTATGAGATAGTTCTTATTCTTTTGAGGAGCCACACTGAAAATTGGCCCCTCAAAAATCAACTTGAATGAAACAAAGCAGGAAATTACTTTTGGGCAAAGGCAGTGGAATGGCAGCCTCAACTTAGGCTGTGGAGTGGGGACACTGCTTCCTTCAGACCGTGCTTGGGGATGCTGTGGTAAAGCCACCCACAGACCTTGCCAAAAACTGAGCTGGCCTCTCTCTAGCTTTTGTCCCTACCCTCTTATCTTTCTCCCTTTCTGGCAAGGGAGAAAAAGGTATAAAATTTGGAGCTGAGCAACCCCCCAGCAGGCAGGCACTGTGTGGTTCACTCTGAGGGGTGAGTTGTCCTGCCATTTCCCTCTGCAGGAGGATCCATTCACTGGACAAGGTTGCTGCTGTACAGAAGTTAAGAGGAGTATCAAAATGTTTTCCAAAAATTATGTTGCAGTTAGTGTGTTATGCCTGCACGTGGTGAGGGAGCCCTCAGCAACAGCTCATTTGCTTTAGGCTTGCTTTACACTTAAGGAAAGATACAGGAAAATTGTAATTTTTAAGTCCAAGGAAAGCACGGAGCTAGAGCTATGCAATTAAAATCCATAGAACATTATAAATAAGGTGCATTTGTAACAGCAGAAATACGCAGGACATTTAAAGTGCTTTCTGAGAGATACAGCTACTGCAATACCTGTGGTGCTGTAGCATCATTAATTTACTTTTTTAATATAAAAAA
>VZTX01008306.1:0-26685 GCA_013400915.1 Pardalotus punctatus | reverse complement strand
GTGGCTCTGGCGCTGGGGACACACAGTGCCAAGCAGCCCTGCCCACGGTGCCCCAAGGAGAGCTGTGGCACTGGCATGGGCTTCCAGACATCCCTGGAGCGGTTGTGCTGCAAAGACCGCTCCAGAACTCCGGCCATTCCTGCTGCAGAAAGCCAGGGATATGCGGAATGTCCAGCCGGCTCCTGTCCAGCAGAGGAAAGGGGGAAAATAGGAGTGCCTTTGTGTAGCTCCACTTTGAACATGGCAATGAAACACATCCCAAAAAGGATCTCTGAGCCCCCAGTTCTCAGCAAAACCCTCACACTGAGCCCTGTGAGGGCTGGCTCATTCCTTCCCTATGAAGTGACTCACAGGAGGATCCGAGAAAGTCTGACTTTCTTCTGGCACTGAAGAGCAAGATGGATGAGAAAAGGGACACAATCCCTCCTTTAACTACGGCTGCCCTTGCTGTCCAGGAGCGTCCTTGTGCAGCCTGTGGGGTTGCACCAGAGACTGGGATCCCTCGCCCAGTGCTCATGGATCACACAGATCCTGCCAGCACAGCCACTGATTCTGCGGTCAGAGCAGAAACACAGGCACAGCGCCTCTGAAACAGCCAGGACCTCACCTCACTGGCACCCCACAGCTCTCCCTGCCCTGTCATTAGACCTGGGTTTATTAATTATTCTTTTTCTTTTTTAAGTACAAATGTACTGAAATCATCCACTTGTCAGTGCTATGACTGTGGTGATGCAAATGTGACACAGCAGGCTTGTACTGGGCACTGAAATTTAAATTAATGGGAAAAAAAGAGCTTGCTGGGTTTTTGGCTGAAGATCTGGGCTGTCTGTACTGTCCAGTGCCCTGAGGCCATGCTGGCTCCCACAGGGACACCAGGACCAGGGCACAGCTCTGCACCTCCAGCATGGCTGGACACAGAGTCACCCTACAGCAAACACTGCTGGGCCTGTCCTGCTCAGCTCCCTGCAAGTCCTGTCTGACACCCTGGAGGAGACTTTAGGCAGTTCAACATTTCAGCTCCTGGAAAAAAAAGGCAGGAAAAGGAAGGAGGGAGGAATAAATCAGCCACAGTCTAAGGCCCCTTATCTCGGAATGACGCCCTGCAGTTCGTAAGGGCTGATACATCCATGGGCACGGATCCGGCTGCAGGATCAACGGGATTAGATGGGCTTTGCTGTGTCCCAGCTGCTCCTGCCCCTGTCCAGACCCCAGCCATGGAGCCTGGGGGTGGCACGGGGGGCCTGGGCAGAGCAGAGCTCCGGGCTGGCTGTCCCAGGCTGCAGGTCCGGCTGCATCTGCCGAGGGTCAGCAGGTGCTGAGTTACAGAGGCAAAGCCATGCAGAGGCAAAGCAGCAGACGGGATGGGGGGGGGAGGCTGAGCAATGTCGGTGGGCAATGTGGGTGCTGCAGCCCCCATCCAGTGGCCAGAGCACCCTGGAGTCAGGGCAGTGCTGGGTGCTGCAAAAAGCAGCGTGGTTGGCATCAGCCCGGCTGGCTGTGTGTGCACCCAGTGCCTTTTCATGGGTAATGCGTCATTTAATGTGACTTACTCACTGCAAGGCTTTGGGTTGGTTTCTCTCTCTGAAAGGCTGAATGGAGACTGGGCTTTTCTCAGGTCCTGCCTCGCTGGGCGCTGTGGGGGGACAGCAGCACCTTCTGGGTTCCCCTAAATCCACCCCCCACAGATGGGAAGCAGGAGATGAGGAGCCCTGTGAACAGGAATGGTGTGGATGACAGAGAGCAGAGAGCGTGAGCACGTGTGGTTCCCCCAGCTCTGGGGAGAGGAGGGGAGGGCAGCAGGGCATGGGGAGAGAACATGGAAAGGACTCAGGGACAGCACTGCTGACACCCCCATATGACACTGTGCCTCTCCCCAGGGTGTGCGAGGGACAGGGACAAACAGTGCTCTGCCACCCGCCTCTGCAAGGGAAAGGTAAGCGCTTGTGAGTACCAGAGAGCAAAACCAAGCCCTATATGTTTAAACTGGCAAGTTCTGTGTTTGTCATCGAGCTGTAAAATGATACCCGAACAGATGAGGACAGGAACTTCTTGGAAGGCTCAAGCACAGACAGCAGGAGTGGGGGAATAGCATTTTGCTTTATTTCTTTACATGCAATCCAAGGTTTGTTGTTTTTTTTTCTTGCAGTGTTATATTTTTCTATCCAAAAATGGTTATGAGTCTGCCAGCTCTCAGAGGCAGCACTGAGGGCTTGTGCCGTGTCTGACACACCGGGGCCAAGGGCTCCAGCTGGGACACAGCAAAAGGCACAAACAATAAACCCTGGCCTGGAGGGTTAATGAAAAAGCAGAACACGATGGGAGTGCTGTGAGAGTGTGTGTGGTGTGTGAGGGCAGTGTCAGAGCTCACATCCCACACAGACCCCAGCACTGGCCATTTCCAGCTGATGTTGCCACCCAGAGATGCCGAGAACATCAGAGCCATGCAGAGGATGCTGAGCTGCAGGCTGGGTTTGTGCTGCCTTGCAGGAGAACATGTGCTTACAGCAGCAGCTCCTGTTTGTCACCAGGATGTAGTACCTGCTCCAGTGGGTGGATAATTTTAGGTGAATGAGAAAACGTTGCTTTTCTTTGGGTTCAAGCCATGTGCTGGGTGAGATGATGCTCACAGCAGTGACATCTCTCAGGTGCTGCGTGGTAGGGACACAGCCACTTCCCCTGGCACACGTTCCCAGGGTTATTTATCACGCAGAGGTGCTACCTCGTTTGTCTGGATGCAGATCCTGCGCGAGGTTACGGGGCGGGAGGCGGGGTGTGCACAAAGCAAATGCCGAGTTCCTCTCTGTGATGCTGTGACTGTCAGGAGACAGAGCATGGAGTGACAGCACGCACGTGAGCTACTGACGATTTTGAGGATGCTCTTTTTTAGCTTAAATTAAGGGAAAATCCTGAACAAAATCCTTAACAAAGCCAGAAAGGTTTATTCTCCAGTCATTCTCTCAGATTGCAGCCAGCCTCTGAGCTGCATTTCAGCTCCCAGTTTGTCTTGAGGCATCACAAATGTCTGAACATCAACTGGGTGTCCCCCAGGGAGTGTCAGTGATGGACCTGGGCTCTGAACACTGACCCAATGTGGTCCCTCGCACTCTTCTTCATCCCCCCAAACAGGCAGCCCTTAGAGAAGGCTGGGAAGGGGGCAGGGACCACATTCACTGCTCAGGACATCAGCAAGGAGCTGCCCTGCTGTGGGGATCCCTCACCCCGCACTGGCTGGGGGTGCCAGCCTGAGGCAGCTGAGCCCTGAGCCTCTGTGAGCCACTGTCCTGGTGCTTTGTGGCCATCACCATGCCCCAGTGCAGCACAGACTGGCTCAGGGGAGTCACAGCCCTTCCAGCCTGATGGCAGAAGACCATCAAGGAAGGCCAGCACAGGTTTATCACCCCTGAGGGTTCTCCTGAGGGCACACCTTGTTTTGTGTCATGTTTGGGAGGGAAAGGGCTGGGAAACCTGAGTTCCTGGAGTCAGAAGGGCTGCAAGAACTCACAGAGTGAAAGAAAAACATCAGTACCACTGGAACACCAGTGCTCCAAGAGGAGCTGTGCCTCCCGTGCTCATCCAGTCTTCCCAGACTGGGATCTGAGCACCTACAAACAAAAAGTGAGGCCGTGAGGGAAAGCTCAGTGCATCCAGGGCTGCCAGCATTGTCACAGAGGGGACACTGAGGGGACATCATGAAGAGTTCATGGTCAGCTGGTGTGTTACAGACTGGTGGGGGCCTCAGATGGCCAATTTTGGGAGGTTTTGGGGATCAAGGTGTGGGGTGCATCACAGAAAGGCCACACCAGCTCTTTGGACCCGACTGTGACAGCCCAGTCACGTTGGTCCCACTGGCTGTCCCGGGTCTCACAGGGGGTGTCTCAGGAGGGACACCCTGGTGTCTGTGCTCCAGGAGCAGCCTGGGGCTGTGGGAAAAGCCCTCATCCCCCACCCTGCTGCTCTGTCCACAGAGCCACGCGTTGCTCCAGGCAAGGGGGTCAATAGCCAACGTGGCTTCCAGGTTGCTGGTGCCCCTCATGCCATTCAAAAGCACGTTAGAAATGAGGGAATGGGCACCCCAACCCTCCATCCCACCCTGTCCACACCATCCCCACCCTCCCTGCGCAGCTCAGGGTGCTGCTCAGGGTGCTGCCCAGGGGCCGGGAGAAGTGGAGCACCAGAAGTAGGGCAGTGTGCTGGCCGTGGGGCAGGGACAGCCAGGGGCTGGGTGCTCAAAAACCCTGACACAGCTGGGCTGGAAGCCAGGGCACCCTGTCCTGCCCTCACTCCACTCACTGCGAGGCAGAGCAGCGGATGGGCAGTGCAGGAACTCACCCATGTCCTGGTAATCTTCTGGTCCTGAGGGACTGTTCCAGCCCCAGGGCTTGAAAAGCCTCCAGGGAACTGAACAGGCACAATGAAAAATGTGTCACTGAGAACCACAGAACACCACAAACTGCTGGGCAGGGTCACAAAAACCCAGTTCAGTGACCCCATGGCATGGCACATCCCTGACCAGTGTGGGGTCACTGGTGGTGACAGGAGTCCCGTGTGGCTGTCCATGCATGTGTGTCCCCTCTCCCATGTCAAGGTGAGGGACATCTGAGGATATCACTGTGCTTCAGCACGGAGCTCTGTGGGCTAACCAAAAACAGATGTATAAAAATAAACAGAAATACTAGAGATGTGATTACCAAGGAAACGCATTTACATACAGGAAAACGTCCAAAACGACTGTCATTTACTTCCTTTATTTATTTGCATTTATAGAAATGCTCCCACCCAAGGATCTGGGCTCAGTCTTGCCCAAATTGCAGGAAATGGAGCCTGCTGGACCCTTGCCCCATCACCCACCCACCACCATTGCACCCCCTCCCACAAAAGGAAGCTGCCCCTCTCTCTTGGGGCTCGGGGTGTGCCATGCTGGAAACTGCCTCCATTTCCCATCTCTGGACACAGAGATTCCCCATTAGCTTTCCTGGGACCCCCCCAGGGAAGGATTTTCAGGGCTCACTGCGGGACAGCCCCCCCTGCACCCAGCTCTGGGCAGCCAGGAGGGAATCAGGCACCGAGAGCTGAGGGGATGGAGCAAAGGGATGGTTTGGGGCAGGGATATGGGGGATTTCTCGGTCCAGTTGCCAACAGAGAACATGAAGCAGGGAGATACAGGCTGAGGCAAATCAAACGAGAAGTATTTTAACTTGCAAGAAATGGAAATGAGAGGAGTGAATTTGGGTCATGCCAAAGCATTCGTGCTACAGGAAATGAAATGTTTTACAAGCCTCTCCTTTTGTCCCTCTATTTTCCTTTTTTCCCCCCTCTATTGGGGGATTTACAACAATTTAAAAAAAAAGTTTTATTTATAAAATGCACAAAGAAAATATTTGAGCTGCCCTTTTCCCCTGCAGCTGTACACAGCCCTCACGCCCAGCTTCAGTCCGATCAAAATGGCATTGGGGGCTCATTTACCAGCATCAGCAACAAAACAACTGCACCCTTTGGCTGGAATTCTCTCAGATTATAATCTTACCTCAAGCCTTTCCCAATATCCACAAAAGCCCTGGCACTGAGCAGCAACACGAGGGTCTGGCACAAGGACAAGACCCACTCGGGGGATGAGCCAGCTCCATCCCAGTGCCCAGAGAGCCTGTGGAGATGCTGGGGTGCAGCAAGCTGGGCAAACCCCAAGGCTCCTCATGTTCTGGGAGTGGCTGCAAAGGAGACTGGTTTGGACAGAAGATTTGTGCGGGTTTTGGGGGAATGTATTTGTTCATGGCACAGCTTTTCCATACAGAATCACAGGCTGGTTTGGGGTGGAGGGGGCCTTAAAGCTCACCCAGCTCTCTCAGCCTGGAGGTGCTCCAGCCCTCAGAGCATTTCCGTGTGGATGTGGGGACGTGCACAATGCCATCAGCTCTGAAGCTCTGAGGGTGGCAGGAGGGTGCAGCTCTGGCAGGACAAGGAGCCCGTGACCTGCAGAGCATCCTCAGTCACCACGTGGGGAAGGGACACAGAGGCCCTGGGGCTGCGCTGCCAGAGCTGGAGGGAACATTCAGCACCCTGGACCTTCTGTTCCTGAGGAACTCCTGCTCCATGATGGTCCTGTCAGCTCTCCTGGGTATCCCACAGGACTGAGGGATGATGCTGTGCTCCCCAGCAGGTGCAGGAGGCTGAGCCAGCAGCGCCCACTGTGTCACCCACACCTCGGCAAGGAGCAGCTGCAGGGTGGATGACACACTTTGCTGCTCTGCTCCAGCACTGCCTCTGCCGGGTAATTAGAGTTGACAGGGTGTGTGCAGAGTTACTGGGTAATTGCCCACACACCTAAGGTGTGGTGGAAGTCGGGGGGTGAACCAAAATCTTCCACCTGACCTACATGCAGAGGTGCTGCCCAGCAGCACTGGGACGAGGAGGTGGAGAGGAGGAAGCAAATGATGAAACGCTTGTGCAGGCACAGCACAAACCTGGCCTTCCCCCGGGGGCTCTGGAGAAGGGACTGAAGTAACCCCAAATCAGGCTGGAAGGGGAATACAAGGCTTGGAGCCTGTGAGAGCATCCCTGCCCAGTGGCTGCTCCCGGAAACACTGTCAGGGGAGGGCTGGATTAGCAGCAGCCTCACGTGTAGGACAAGGCAGGGAACGCTCTGCTGGCTGCCCGTGGTTGTGCCCACATGTTCAGCTGATCAGGTTAACTGGCTCATTTGCCAGGGAGCAGGGAGCCAAGCACTAATGGCTTTGGACATGCAGCCTGTGCGATGTTCTGCTCTCTGGCCCTTCTGGGGGCTGCCGCAGGTGCTGCTGAGCTGGCCCAGCTCAGGGCAGAGGGGCTGGGGCACAGCTCCCAGGAAATATGCCAGGAAATGTGCCAGGAAACATGCCAGGAAATGTGCCAGGAAACGTGCCAGCTTCTGCAGCCACGGCCTCAACAGAGCAGAGCGGGCCTGGAGGTGCAGCAGGGCTGGCCTTGTTACATGGCCCAAGGGAACAGGGGGGCTGCTGAGTCAGAGAACCACAGTGTCACGGAATAATTAAGGTTGGAAAAAGCCTCTAAGATCGTTCAGTCCAACTATTCACCACTGTATTCACCACTAACTCATGTCCCCAAGTGCCACATCCATACAGCTTTTGATTACTTCCAGGGATAAGGATTCCATCACTTACTTGGGCAGCCTGTTCCAGTACCTATCCACCCTTCCAGTGAAGAAATTTTTCCTAATATCTAATCTAAACCTCCTCTGGAACAACTTTAGGCCATTTCCTCTCATCCTATCCTGTTAACAACCTTGGCAAGCAGCTGGAGAACAGAGATGAGGGCCAGGATAGCCCTTTCCTTCCTCCCCTCATCTCCTCGAGCTCACCTCCGATATGTACAACAGAGCAGAGGGATCAGGAGGAGGAAAGCAAAGTCCAAGTGACCGTCCCATCTTAACCTTGAACCTGTGAGTAACCCTCACCAGCCAAGCATCACCAGCGCACCAGCACAGAGCAGGCAGCGGCCACTTCCAGTCTTGGCAATCTCACTGTGCAGCAGGACTAAAAATTCCTGGTACTGCCCCTGCCTGAGTCTCTCTCTTGCCCACAGAAATCAGAGATCTCCTGCATCTAGGTTTTCCTTTCATCAGTCCATCCTGCTTGTGTCCCACCTTTCCTCCCCTCCCAGCCTTGCCCTTTCCTGCCAGCTGTGCCTGGCTTGGGGCATGTCCATGGTGGGGACCTGCAGCCCTTTCCTCCTACAGGGTTGTGGCTCCAGGCACTCTGGCCACGTGGCCATTCTCACTCTCTGAGCTCCCCCAGCCAGGCACCACCATTATCTGCTTTGCCTTGGCTCTCAAAGCCTGCAGGCCAACACCCAAACCTTGGGAGAGACCAATCCGTGTCCACCCCAGCCCATTTCACAGGAACCAAACCAGATCATGGCCGTTCAGGCTCAGGTTGTCATCAGCACCAAATTCTCCTCTTCAGCTCTTCAGCAAGACAAACTCTGAACTCACGTCCCCTGTCTCTGTCTGGTAGAACAATCTCACTGCGATCAAGAGTATCTGTAACACTTGTTCTCCCATCTATGCTCTGCAAGATAAGTTCTCCCATATCCACAGTTCCCAGGATTACTCATTCCTCCTGGATGAGGCTTTCTAATTCTTCCATTTAATTGCTCATGTTCCTGGCATCAGTACAGAAATACTTGAACTGTTTCTGCCTGGTCTTATCTGTGCTCTCAGCCGAGGAGGTGCCGTCCCCTTGCTGGCTGGAAGGGCTGCCTGACGTCGGTTTTTGGCAAGGTAGGAACTCTCCATTCCTTGCTGCTCTCTGCTCTTCCTTTCTTGGTCGCCCTGCTCCTGCTGACATGGTCACCCTCCCGATGGATGTGGATTCCAGGCAGGGTGCAACCAAGGCCAAGAAAGGAAACGCTTGGAGACAGCCCTGAGACCCATCCGCAGGGAACATCACTGCTTATCTGTCTTCCTCCTGATAACCTCCTTTTAATATTATCCACTGCAGACTCACCCTTCGCAAGTTCTTTATCCACTTTAATTCTGTGATCCCATCTTCTCTGGGTTAGCTAATAATTTCCCATGGGTGCCTTATCCGAGAGTTGCCTAAATCCAGACAGACACAACGCAGTGCAGAAAACCCATGGATTGCTCAGTCCCTGACAAGCTGCCTTTGGAGAACCCATGCTGCATTTTATTTTCCATACGTCTCACTGCCTTTATCTGTTGTCTGACATAATATAAGCTAGAAAAATTTATGTATGACGCAGGCCAAATTATTTACCCTGCATTTACAGGGTGGAGGCGCAGTGCCTTGGATTGACTTCTTGCTCCAGTTCTGCTCCTCCACAAGAACTGCCTGAAATCTCCTGGTGGTCCTACTTCAGGGCTGGAGCCCCCTGCTCTGGAGCCAGGTTGGAAGAGTTGGGGGGGTCCACCTGAAGAAGAGAAGGTGCCAGGGAGACCTTGGAACCCCTTTCAGGGCCTAAAGGGGCTCCAGGAGGGTTGGAGAGGGACTGGGGACAAGGACCTGAAGGGACAGGACACAGGGAATGGCTTCCCACTGCCAGAGGACAGGGATAGATGGGATATGGGGAAGAAATTGTTCCCTGTAAGGGTGGGAAGGCCCTGGCACAGGGTGCCCAGAGAAGCTGTGGCTGCCGCTGGATCCCTGGCAGTGTCCAAGGCCAGGTGGGATGTGGCTTGGAGCAGCCTGGGATGGTGGAAGGTGTCCCTGCCCATGGCAGGGGTGGAACAAGATGGGATTTAAGGTCCCTTCAAACCAAAACCATTCCAGCATTCTGTGATTCATGAACTAATTCTTCCAGGACTCTGAGGCAAACGTGAGCTGGTTCCTCCTAATCTCAGTGCGTTGAACCCTTGGAGCTTTCTGCTCACCCAGCCAGGTTCCATTTCCACAGTCACTCCTCTATTCCGTAAGAGCCTCCTCACCCCTGGCAGTGCCGAGGGCTCAGGCAGCTGCCCCCATCCTCTCAGGCTCCCCTCGTCACAAAGCCACTTGTCAGTTGTGCCACCTTCAGCCCCAGAAGACTCATTTCCAAAATTCCCAAGGGAAATCACACTTTTAAGAACAGCCCTTTGTGTGCTAATCCTTTCCAGTGACTTCCTCACAAACTCAGATCATCTTCCCATCTCCACTGTGTTCACTCCTTCCCTTCACCAAAAACAACCACAGAATTCCTCTAAAGGACACCCAAGTCTCTCCTCTCTCTGCCCATCTCCCCACCTTGGCCTAGACACACTTGATGTGTGAAAGCAGGAACCTGCCCAGCACCTGTCTCTGTCCCTCTTCACCTGCTCTGTCCTCTCAGCCTGCTCTGTGTCAGCCTCGTGTCCCCTGTCACCTCCACCTCTGGTTCCTGGCTAACACTGTTGTCTCTGTCTTTCTTCTTTTAGGACCAGCTGTTATTTTCTCTTTTATGGCCAACCCTCTGTTTCTTCTCTCTGAGCTCTGGGGCACCAAACCATGGTTCCTGCTCCATTCTCTGTCCCTGCACCTTCCTCCTCCTTTGCCCCTGGGTTTCTGTTGAGGTTTCTGAGGGTGTCGATCCTTGTTCAGATCTTTTCACAGAGCAGGTATCTGCAGTTCTCCAGTTTCTTTAATGTTCTTCCTTTCTCCTTTCCTACATTGTTCTAAATTTCCCATTTCACTCCACTGCACTGTCCAGCTGTTTCTCCACTTTTGAGTCTCTCCTCACACACTCTGACACAACCCCATTTCACCTGCAGCACCAGGAGGATGAGGTGGGACAGCTCTGGGATCAGAATAGGGAATCCTTTCCTTCTCTCAGCCTCATCTCTGTTTTTCCTTTTCTGTGTGGCTGCAAGTGAGAGGGGAATCAGGCTGTGTGACAACATGGCAAAGGCTGCACCACTCTGACCCTTCACCATGAGCATCCCACTTAGAAAAGAAAGGAACTGCAGGACGTGTTCAGCCACACAACAGCTGGGATGCTGGAGTATGAGATATCCATTCCATTAAAAAGCTCGGAGATAAAATCCTCCTCTGGCAGCATTGTTATTTCCAGGAACACCTTAAAGATGCTTTGATTTTCCTTTTCTTATGTCCTCGTTATACAACAGCAGTGAGAACAGCTCTCCTCACAAGCACCATTAGCCACTTAACACACCAGCCAGAAGGAATAAAACTCGGGTTTGTGGCTGTTCTTTGGGCCCAGTTCATCCAGCTATTCAGGGATGCACCAAAATCCAAGTGAAATCCCAACCCTGTAACCAAAAGGCTTTGGGGTGGCCCAGTTGTGGCTTTCTCGTACCTGAAGAGGTCGATAAGAAAGATGGGAAGAGAGATTTTTCAAGGGCATGTAAGCAACAGAACACAGGGAATGGCTTCTCACTGCCAGAGGGCAGAGTTAGATGGGCTATTGGGAAGGAATTGCTCCCTGGGAGGGTGGGGAGGGGCTGGGATGGAATTCCCAGAGCAGCTGGGGCTGCCCCTGGATCCCTGGCAGTGCCCAAGGCCAGGCTGGATGGGGCTTGGAGCAGCCTGGGACAGTGGAAGGGGTCCCTGCCATGGCAGGGGGGGGCACTGGATGGGCTTTAAGACCTCTTCCAACCTGAAACCATTCTGTGATTCTCTGATTCTCTCTCCACAGAAGCCACCATTGCAAAATGGTTTTGTCAGTCAGGACAACCAATACTCTCTTGTGGGTTTCATCTGATTTCACTCACCTCTGGAGCAAAACAGAGCACATGAAGTGCAGGTTCCCAGCTCACTATAGACAGGGCTCAGCAGAGCTGCCCTCCTGAGCCACCTGGCCACACACCAGAGTCGTTTATTCTGGGAGATAACCACAAGGAACCCAATTCATGAGCCAGATTCCATCACATGCAGGATTTGCTCACCCATAGGCAAACAATTTCTCAAACTCAGGATCAGCAAGACCCAGACCCAAAAATTGTAGCACAAGCCTTGCAGTGTGTCCCAGCAGTCGCTCGTGTTGCCATTTTTCTGCCTCTCGCCTCCTGGCCCCTGGGCTGCTTCGTAAAGAAGTTCCACAGTGAAACCAGCCAAAGTTGAGAATTTCCAGGAGATGTGAAAATAGCAGAATGCAAATTTTGTGGAGGCTTGAAATTTCAAGTGATTTACCGGTGTCAAACCCGTAAAATCAATTTGGCAGGTGTTCACTGGTTAAAATTAGTTTTAACTGAAAGCTGGAGGCATTATTGTGGGAGTCTTTGAGCATTGTTGTGGATGCACAAGGCACAGGCAGGACTGCACACGGTGCGTGTGTTGTGGGGTGTAATCCTCCTGGAGCACCTTGTAATGCTGTTTGTGCAGCTCAGGGGGCTCTGGGGGCTGAGGCCATGGGGCTGGCACCACAAACCCTCACTTGCAGAGTTTTTCTGGTATCTTCTCCGGCCCTAGAGTGCTCAGTGTGTGGTCAGGAGCAGTCAGAGGCAGATCCCACCCCAGTGCAGTGTTAGTGCCTTGGGTGGGCTCCCAGGATAAGCCCAGCCAGAACAGCTGAGTTCCAGGGACAGCGAGGGGAAGAGACACCTGATTAACTCATCAAATCATCAAATCAGAATTCTCTAGGTTGGAAAAGACCTTTAAGATCCTCAAGTCCAACCATCCAAGCACCACCACCATGTTCACCACTAAACCATGACCCCAGCTGCCACATCCACAGGTTTTTTGAACACTTCCAGAGATGGTGACTCCTCCACTCCCCTGGACAGCCTGTGCCAATAGTTTCCAGCCCTTTCCTAATATCCACTCTAAACTAAACCTCCCTTGGCAGAACATGATGACATTCTCTCTCATCCTGTCTCATGGCATAGAAAGGCAGATGGGTTCTGCCCACCCCAGCTCCAGCAGCACTGTGAGCAGAGCTCATCCTGACCACTTCCTTGGCTTCTTCTCCCCCACACACAGAGGACTAGGGTCACATCTTCTGGCTCATTACTCTTTTCCCCAAGGAGCTGGAGAGATGCAGGGAGAGTTTGGGGCACCTGCAGAGGAAGGTGGCTGTGGTCTGCAGTGGTCAAGGGGATGCACAGAGAACGGGGTCAGTGAGCAGAGATGAGCGTGGGCCTGGGGTGCACATCCCACAGCTCATACGTGAAAGAGGGGAACAGGGAGACCTCCCACTTCATCCAGACTGCTCAAACCTCACCAGCAAGGTCTGCCTCTGCAGTTCACTCCCCCAGTACTCCAGAGCCCTCTCTCAGGCCCTCTTGGCCCTGGAGTCCCCTCCCAGGATCTGCTTCTGTATTGCCATGACAGGGCAGGATGTGTGTGGAGGAACGAGGATCCTGCAAAATCAGGTGCGAGGGACAGGCTCTGGCACAGCTATCCAGGGGAGCACCGTGTCCCCAGTCAAACCCTCAAGAAGGGCCAGGCTCCAGCTGCCTGCCTTGCCCTTTCCTCAAGAGGAGATGCCATTTCATGACAGTCCTGCTGTCAGCAGAGAGCTGCTGCACAGCTCTGCCTGCGCTTCCTGCTGTCTCTTGGAAAAGCACCACAGCCCCGTGACCCTCGTCTGCCCGCACAGTCCTGCTGTGCCACTGCCTGCCGAAGTCCAGCTCAGGCAGGACTCCCACACAACTCATCCTCTCAGGAGACTCCAGAGGAATTCAGCAGCACCCAGGATACAGCCCCCTGTGCATCCCAGCCTCCCAGTCTGCCCCACCAGTGCCATGGTGGGATGCCAGGATGCCCCCGCACTCTGCCGCACTGCAGGACCCCGCTCAAACCCACTGCCCTGTGAGACCCCAGTGCCCTGGGGACCCCAGTGCCCTGTGACCTGTGCAGGACCCTGCTATACACCACGGGCACCAGTGCCAGCAGTTCGCTCTGCCATTCCCTCCTGTCCCCATCCCTTGTACCCAGCCAGCAGTCTGTAGATGACATCATCCCCAAAGTCAGGGGACTTCCATCCCTCAGCCAGGGTGGTCTCCCCTCCATCACGGTGCTGGGTTGTGGCCAGAGCCCCAGGGTGTAGAGGAACAGCCCTCAGAAAGCAGGCCCTGAGTCCTTCAGTACATTGTAGAAGCAAAACATTGTGAACTGCATTGTCCCCATCAAATCCTCCTGCTGTGTTCACATCTGACCTCCTCCCTGCCTGCTCGGCTTGTGGCTGGAAAGAAAACCCTTCCCACCTCTCCTGCTGCTGCTGTGCAGGGGAGCTGGAGCCATGGGACACCCTGGCAGTGCCTCTGTCCCCAGGCTGGTCACCATGTCCCCAGGCAGGGCAACACCTGGGACTCCTTTTGGGGGTTTCCAGGGTCTTTCACTCAAGCAGGCCACTCTCGTGCTGGCTAAGGCTCTCCATGTCCCTGAGCAATCCATGCTCTCCTTTGCTCCACAGCTCCAGCATGGACATCCAATCCCCATCCACTCCTGTCCAAACATTGCACCTCTGCCCAGCTTCCCGTTGTGCTGGGCTCCTCTCCTGCTGAGACATCACCCAGTTCCCCAGCCAGGACCCATTCCCAAATGCTTCTGCAGGTCAGAAGCTGCTCCAGGACCCCAATCCCAAGGGAGAGGGGTTTGTGGAGCAAAACATGTCCAGGTCAAGGGCTCTGGGCTGGCTCTTCAACAAGCAGCAGCAGGGCTGGACCAGCACCGCTCCTGTCCTCGCTCTGGGGTCAGCAATAACTCCAGAGGGCAGGCCAGGGAGCCCTTCATCTTCCCTTTGGAAATTAAACAAGAAGCAGAAAGGGTTTGGTTTTCATTAATATTTTTCTTCAAAAGTTTTCTGGCTTCCCTTCCCCATCTTCTGCCAATATTTCTTCGAGGGGGCGGGCAGTGAGGAGCAGGGAACGTCTGGCAGCTTTTTGTTTTCAATTTGCACAAACCCATTCTGTGTGTGTGTGTTTTTTCTCTTTCTGGAAATTCTCTGCAGACAGGCACTTCCTGCAGAAATCATAATTTGCAAGGGAAAAATATCTAACAAACATGTTTTTTCCCTTTACGTTTGCCCTGGGTCTGCAAAACCCTGGGCTGGGCTTGGTGCTCCTGACCCTGTCAGGCACCAGCCACCAGTAACACCCAGCCCTGTGCTCCCACACCAGCCCTGCCTGTCCCCTTCCCTCTGCCAGCCCAGCACAGCCTCTCCTGGGGCTGCCCCATCGCTCCCGTGGCTTTGCCAAAGACCTGGAAGGAAGCTCCAGGAGGTGGGATGGACATGACTTTGGAGTTTGGCCAAGAAAGGGGTCATGCTGGTAGAGCTCCACCACTGTGTCCTGTCCTGGTGGGGCAGAGACATCCTGCCTTGGCAGAAGGCCACTCCAGATGTTTTACCAGCTGTTCACATCTGGTTTCTCCCTGCTCTCAGAGCTCTGGAGGACGAGCAGGCAGTGATGGCCACAGATGGGCAGGGGCACCTGGGAGGAGCGGGGGCACCTGCAGCTCTCAGACCTTGAGTGTGCTTTGGCCTCTGCCCAGCTGGGTCCCCTCAGATCCCCGAGCACCACCAGTCACACCTTGGCCCATCCCAACCTGAGCTTCCCTAGACAAAGTTCCTCGGTCCTGGAGTCTGGGCAGGCACAGGGATAGCCAGGAGTGTGAGGTTAAATTATTCATTCCACATAAATCTTTCCTAGAAACAATTTTTTTCTTCCCAGAGAGACACATTACCACCTCACACACACAAACCTGACCAGGAATTATAAGAGCGTGTTTCTGCCACGGTGAATGGGGCAGGGAGAAGGGAGAGGAGGGAAGGAATAAAATATAGATTCTTGAACTCAGACCTGGGAAGCGGCAAAGCATCAATCTTGTTAAAGGACTAGTGTGGACTCTCCAGCCAGCCCACTTCATCCTGACTCCTGACAGGCCCCGATGATTTGTGCCTGCTCAGCAGAGGAGAAGTCCCATAACTCACCCACCGAGACGGCGTGGGATGGAAGCGGGAATGACTCACCACACCACGCATCCTGCCGTGGCACCGCAGCTCCCGCCTGCCCACTGCCCCCACAGGGCCGGGCCAGGCACAGGGTCCATCCCCACCCCACATCCTGCCGTGGCACCAGAACTCCCCATGTGCCCACCGCCCCCACGGACCCAAGGCCAGGCACAGGGTCCATCCCCACCCCACATCCTGCCGTGGCACTGGAGCTCCCCACATGCCCCCCATCCTTGCAGGCTCCAGGGTCATCCCCACCCTGCACCCCACGTGGGCACAAAAGCCTTGGAACGGGGCAGGATTTTCTCAAAAATGTATGGGGCTCGTGGTGTTTTTAGCCATTAGACAATCTGGATTATAAAAGGGGGGTGAAATTCCTGGATTGTCCCAATTTACTGTGCTGCTTGCCTGGAAAACAGGCACAGCAGCTGTCCCCTGTCTTGCCAGCCAGAAGGATTTGCTCTTTCCACCCAAGCCTCTCTGAAGTGGAGGAATCCTGCCACTGCTCCTGCCGGTGGCAGGTCGAGCCCGCAGGGCTCTGTGGAGATGTGCTGAGCATGGAGATCATCTCCGAGATGGACGGTACCTCAGCTCCGAGCCCTGCCCGCAGGCACCGGAACTGAATGGTTGATTAGAGCAGAATCCCGAGCAAGGAGAGGAAATTCTCCCTGGAGCCCTGCCAGGCCAAGCCCGCATCCAAAAATACATCCTGCCGTCCTGCTCAGAGCCCAAAGGTTTTTGGAAAGGAGAGTGCAACTGCTTTGCAGGCAAAAAATAACAGCAGCCCTGAGAGCCCCCTGTTCTCGTGAGCAGGGCTGGAGTCACTTTCAAATCACAGCATTTATTCCAAAAGAGAGATGGGGAAAAGAGAAAGAAAAAGACACACATGCACCACCACAGATCTGGCAGGCAAACACAGCTCCGGGGCTTCTGTTTGCCCATCACAGGAAGATTTACTAGGGGAAAAAAATATAGGCTGATTAATTATGCAGCCGGTTTGGTCCATTATATCATAAAACCCAGCTGTGTAGGACAACCTTGGAGATGCTCCTCTCCAGCATTATCTCAGCCTGGAACCAGGCGCCTGGAGCCAGGAGAAGCTGTCTCGGCACTGAGCGCTCGCCGCCGCGCCGAGCGATAGCGTCTTCCCAAACCCACCTTTTCCATTGGAGATTAGGAGTGCAGTGAACTTTGATATGGTACCAGTGCTAATTTCAATCGGCAGGCCCCTCGCTGGTGTCACCGGAGGCCTTGGGTTCATTCAGAGAGCTGCGGCAGAGCGAGGGGAGGAGGGAAAACAGCCAAAGACTCCCCTTGAATATTAATGAAGCATCAAAGCTTTTAGCTGCATGGCCGTGTCTGAGCGCGACTGCTCTCCAGGGCTCTGCTATGTTTGGCACAATAAAGCCTTGGTAATTATTTCCAATAACTAATTTAGATTATCATTAGCCCCACATTGGAGGCACAGAGAATGCTGCCCTTTCAAACACTTGAACCACTGAGCCTCAAAAATAAAACGCTCGCTCTCTGCAAAGAGATCTTTGCCAGCTCTAATAAATTAGAATATATTTGTGTGTGTTAGCGCCTGTGGTGGCTCCGGATAATGAGAGCAGGTTGTGTCTGGGAATGGAGGAGAAGGCAGCACCTCCCCTGCCCCCCGCCTCCTCCCACTCCGCCAGCGCACATTCCTTCGGGCCCCAATTTGTCCCCATTATCCTCCCGGACCCCCCAACCCCAAATCACCCAGGCCTGGCAGCTGACCCTGTCACAGCCAGTAATAACCCATAAATCATTCCACTCCTTCAAAGAAAATTTCTGCGTGGTGTTAACAGGCTCCTGTGCCCCAGCCCTGGCTGCCAGCCCCGTGCCCAGCTGCGCTCTGCAGCCCAGGGCAGATGCTCTGCCCCAGCCCTGCTGCCTCTGCAGCCAGAGGGGCTCCAGCAGCTCTGCCCACTCCTCTGCAGTGCCCAGGAAAAGCTCCCCAGCTCCTCAGCTGTCTGTGCTGTCGTCGTGGCCAGCCCTGGGCACAGCCAGCAGGGTCCCAGCACTGTGACCCCAACACCGTGGGGCTCCTCCAGCCCATGGCACTGCCTGCATCACCTGCTGCCACCCACTGCACCACCCTGGAGCAATTCCAGCCGGCAGGGATGGCCCAGGAGGAGGTGGGAATGTGGAACACACACAACCATCCAGCTGATCTCCAAGTGCCCCAAGACAAGGCAAAGCTCTCAGTGCCCACCCTGAGCCCCAAGCCTGCCCTGCACCCCTGCCTGCCTATAACTCCTGGCTCTGACACCACAGGGGCCTGGGGACCTTGGGTGGATCACTCCAGCTTTCACAGCCTCCGTTTCATCAACCATGTCATTAGGCTAATGATAATTAATGCCTGCAAAGGGCTTTATGCTCTTCAGCTGGAAGGTGATAGTGAAGGGTAAATTATTGTTATTACCATAAACACAGGGTACCTGCCACTTACTGGGGTGGGACCTGCTTTCTGACTTGCCTCAGCTCTTCTTGGCTTGGGACCAGGGTCAGGTGTGGGCTTTGCTTCCTCTGTCATTTCCAACTGAATCTGTGTTTGAGCCAGGCAGGACTTGAGTCTGAGGCTTTTTCATGTGAAGTCTCAAAAATAAGGATTCAGTGCCCTTCATGGGAGTGTGCATTTTGAGCACTGCTGGGGTAGGATGGGAGAGGTTCCTTTGCTTTCTCCACGCCTCAATGGGCCATGGCCAACCTTATGAGGTTCAACAGGTGACATTCCAGGTCCAGAACCTGGGTCACAAGAGTCCCAGGCAGCATGCTGGACTGGGGGTAGAGTGACTGGAAAGCTGCTCAGTGGGAAAAGACCCGCAGGTGCTGATCGGCAGTGGTTGAACACGAGCCCAGGTGTGCCCAGGTAGCCAAGAAGGCCAATGGCACCTGGGCTGTAGCAGCCATGGTGTGGCAACAGGACCAGGGAAATGATTGCCCCTCTGTGCTGGGCACTTCTGGGGCACCTCTAATCCTGGGGCCAATTTTGGGCCCCTCACTTCAAAAAGGACATGGAGGGGCTGGAGCGTGCCCAGGGATGGGAACGGAGATGGGGAAGGGGCTGGAGCCCCAGGAGCGGCTGAGGGAGCTGGGAAAGGGCTCAGCCTGGAGAAAAAGAGGCTCAGGGGGGACCTTGTGGCTCTGCACAGCTCCTGACAGGAGGGGACAGCCGGGGGGGTCGGGCTCTGCTCCCAGGGAACAGGGACAGGAGGAGAGGGAATGACCTCATCTTGTGCCAGGTTGGATATGAGGGAAAATTTCTTCACTGAAAGGGTGGTCAGGCTTGGAACAGGCTGCCCATGGATGTAATGGAATCACATGGATGTAATGGAATCACCTGGAATTGTTCAAAAGCCATATGGATGTGGCACTTAGGGACATGGGGCAGTGGCGGCCTTGGGAATGGTTGGACTCAAAGATCTTGGAGGTCTTTTCCAACCTCAGTGACTCCGTGATTCCATGATTCTATCCCCGTTCTCCAAGGGGAGGGTCATCTCCACTTACTGGCTGTGCCATCCTCCCCTTTGGTGGTGAAACCAGCCGAGCTGCCCCCCTTCCCCAGTGCGTGTGGACGTGCAGGGATGTGTGTGCACTGGAACTTGTGGGTGATGGGGAACTCGCCATGCACTCCAGGAGTGTGTGCACCCCACAGTGCTGCCCTGCAGCCACCGTGACCCAGCACAGCCCTCAGCCCTGCAGCTGTGGCCCCCCAGTGTCCCCTGTGCCCCTGGCAGCCAGGCAGGGCAGCATCTGGGGATGGGATCTGAGCAAACCCTTCAGCCCCGGGGGGGCATCCACATCCCACAGTGCCATTCCACGTGTCCCAAACCTTCCGACCACAACTCATCCCCACCTTTCTCCATCACGGCCATGCATCCCAACACCCTTCTTATCGTTTTCACACCACTTTTTCCCACTTTTTTATTAAACTTGTTTGTGGCTCAGGTTTGGTTGGACGGTTGATTGACTTCATTGTTTACTTTTTTAAGCTCGTATTCCCTATGGACGGTTTCAGTTTTCATTAAAAGTCTTTCATCAGAATGAGCCAAAATTGTCGAAGGCTGTTCCTGGGTTTTGATTAAAAGCTGAAATCTGCAGTGAAAAAAAAAAAGGATATTTCCCTCCATCCCTTCCCATCCTTCCTCCCCATTTTTATTGAAATCTTCCATATGGAAAATTCCTTTGCTGATCTGAGGAATTGCCTCACACGATGGGATGGAGCAGAGGCTCATTTTCTCCCAGGCAAGGAGAGCAGGAACATCACTGAGCCCTGCTGAAGGCTCACAGCAGTCTCAGACCAGGGACGTGGTGCTTGCTCAGCTGTTGTGACCAACCTGGGGACATCAGCACGTGGCATTAAAATCATGGAATTGTCCAAGACCTGCACACTCCCTGTCATTCTCAGATGGACCAGGAGCACTTCCCACAGCTGGCTGCTCCAGGGGACGTCTCTGCAGCCTCCTGCCATGGTTCACACTTTGTTCGTGCCATCTACATTGTTACCTATGAAATGTAATTACCTCTTCTTCCCCCTCCTGCCCCAGTTCCTCTCTCTCAATCCCAAAATGGTTTCTCCCAGCCCATGTTTCTGCTCCTGGAGGAAACAGGTTATCTTTCCTATCTTTCCATATGTGCAGAATCACAGCTCCTACCCCCCGGCTCGTCACCGCATATTAATGGGGAGGAGGCTGAGATTGAAATGTATCAAAATGCAATAACTCAGCTTTGCTTTTGCATCCTCCAAAGCCTTTTTTTGCTTTTTGGGCCAAACATATTGTGCATTTTCTGTAACAATGAACTTATCACACTTATTACGATAAACTGAGAAGGCACTTCCCACAGTAGAGAAAAATCCTTCAGATTGACTTCCACTCTCAAATATTTTTGGATACACGTACGTTTTTCCATGGGTTTTCCGACAAGGGGAATATCCTGCCTGCAGCCACTCCTCATGTGGGCACAGCTGATCACCAGGCGATGGGAACTCCTGCTGCTCCTCCATACACTGGGAGGGAGCAGCTGGTGCTGTGTCCTTGCTCCTGGGGCAGTGCCAGGGCATTACTTTTCCTACCTCATGCTCCTTTGGACAATACTGGGAAATATTTATTTTTCCGCTTCAGAGTAAGCCCATCCCAACACTGTGACCACTCAAGGCCCAGGGACTTTTAGGGTGTCCCACCCAGCCTGTGCTACAACCCACTGAACTGCAGGGCAGAAATCATCCCCCTCTTGAGCACTGTCCCTCGGGTTTCTGTACAGCACGAGGCAGGGAGAGCCTCTGGAAAATTAAGCCAGCATGTGTCCCTGTGGCTCTGCTCTCTTGCTAAGCAAGGTGAGACAAGAAGTGTCATTCGCCCACTGCCCCACCACAGCAAAATCCACAGCTAAGCACACATCTGGCAACACAGCTGGAGCATTTCCCTGTGTGACAATCCATGGGGACAGCAAAGACTCCCCCCTTTTGATGTCCACCCTTACCTTTGGCAGACACCTAGTTACACATTGCTCCCAACACCAGAGATCCTCCACAACCTGCATCCATCCAATCCCCACCCAGCAGAGTCCAACCACCTGTCTCAACAGACCATGGACAGAAATAAGCTTACAAACACCCCAGACAGGGAATAGAAGTGTTTTCTTTCTCACACAGATTGGCCAGACCCGGGAGGATGCTGCGTGGGGATAAATGCTGAGGACGCAGCAGCCCACTGCCAGCTGGCCAGCCCGTCCCTTAAAGCACATTTGGTGGCACGGGGAAATAACCACTGTGTCAAACTCTCTGGAGTTAATTCCTGAAAAATGAGTGCTGTGCCACAGTGAGCCTGGTGGCACAGAGCTCATCCCACAAGTGGCCCTGGGCAGCCCCTGGCCTCTGCTGGGGGCAGGATCTGGGGCAGTGGGGAGCTGCACATCAGCTCTGTTCTGATGTTCTGGCACATCAGCTCTATCCTTCACCTTCAGAAATGAAGCGTGCAGAAAATGAGAGCAGAAATGCCTTTGCTGACAGGTTGGAATTAAGAGATTCCAATTTTTTATAAACAGTCTTCGGATTTCCTGAAAGTTACGGCACCGGGCATCATTTGTATGCAGGATGTGTTGCAGCTCAAAGGTACCAGAACTAATGCTGTCCTGTTAATGAACTGAGTGAGTAATAGCCATGGGTATAGAAAGCTTATGTCTGAAACTAATCCTAGTTAATGAATCTATTGTTACAGGTATTAAATGGTGACAGGGGGTTTCATCCATCAGCCCTCCATTAATCACAGCGTCCCCGCCTATGCTTATTATTTAGAAGCCAGCAAAGGGATCTTAATGATATTAGTAATAGAGCGGTTGTGGTACGTGACCTGGGACAAGCCGGGGATTGGAGGTGATAAGTGTCTGATCACATAAGGCATTTTAGAGGTGATCCAAGCAGCTTTGCTCCCCATGGCATGTTATCTTGTCTCTGCCAGCCTGCTCCACTCAGCCAGCGCTGTTCGGAGAGCACCGAGCCGTGGTGGCCACGCCAGAGCCTCCCCTCGCCTGCTGCTGCCTGCAGGAGATCCCTCTGCACGGGGGGCTCTGGGAACCCCTCCCTGCGGGCACCACCAGCTGCCCGAGCGTGCGGGGCACAGCTCAGGGTCTGCCCGGGAGTGCTCACATGGGCACAGGAGGAATCTCTCTGCACAAGTAGCCAGGTGCAAGCCCACGTGCACGAGCACAAATACCCACCCACCCACGCAGCCTCAGAGCAAATGACTCAAAGGTTTCTCTGGAAAGACGTGAGGAGCATCTGATATTCTACGCTAATTCTCCATCTGGACGTTCTTAGCATGTGTGTTGGGGTGGGATTCATCGCACCGTGGTCCCCTAAAGTCAGAGATATTTCAGCCCAGTGGAGGGACACCACCATCCCCAGGGCAAGGCAGGGTCTGTGAGAGGGCCAGGACAGAGTCTAAGGTAAAACAGGGCACCAGGACTTCAGGGATGTCTTTTGCTACCCACAAGGTTGGCTCCCACTGTGTGCACCACGTGGGGGTGCTGGTGCTGGGAATGAATCCCAGCTTGGCACACCTTGGCTCTGAGCAGGTGAGGCTGCATTGCCTGAGGATTCTTAAGGGGGGCAAGGACAAATAGGTTTGGAGGGGGTTTTGCTCGGAGGGTTCAGTAGTTCTCTCCAATCTTCTCCTGAAATCTGCTGCACCCTGAAGATTGACCAGAGTGGCCCCAGGTGAGGGGCACCCAGTGGATCAATGCTCACTGGCCACCACGGCAGCAGCAGGGCCAGCAGCTCATCCTGGGGGGTGGGCAGGGATGCTGTGTGAGTCAGGGCTTTCCCTCAGGATGTGAGTGCAAAATCCCAGACATAAAAACCTACAGCATATGAACAACCCAGAGGCCCCTGCACAGCTTTCACATTCAGCCCCCTCTGCAGTTCATGGTCTGCTGAGTTTCCAGCTGACAGAGCAAGCTCCCCAGCTGGTGCCACAACTGCAACAGTCCTGGTGATCTGCTGGAGCTGATGGGAGCACAGCGGTGTCCACGCAGGCAGCCACCGTGCTGGAAGAGCAGTGGTCCCTGAGCTCAGTGCCCAGGTATCCAGCGCCCCCACGGAGCTCACAGCACACGGGGAGCTTCTCCCCACCCGGCCAAGGCTGTCAGGGACAAAGACATGCTAGTTCGATGACCAAATGCAAGGCAGAGTCACTGAGGCAAACACTCCTCTTTAAGTCTCGTTGTTCTCCATAAAACTCCTCCCTAGATAAGGGAGGCCAAGGACACCTGGCCTGGACCAGCCAGGGCATGGCAGGACCAGGGCAGTGACTGTCCCTTGTGCTGGCACTGGTGAGGCACCTCTCGTCCTGGGGTCAGTTTTGTGTTCCTCATGACACATGGAGGGGCTGGAGGTGTCCAGGGAAGGGAATGGGGCTGGGAAGGGTCTGGAGCCCCAGGAGCAGCTGAGGGAGCTGGGAAAGGGCTCAGCCTGGAGCAAAGGGGGCTCAGGGGGGACCTTGTGGCTCTGCACAGCTCCTGACAGGAGGGGACAGCCGGGGGGGTCAGGCTCTGCTCCCAGGGAACAAGTGACAAAAGGAAATGGCTTCAAGTGGCCCATGGGGAGGTTTAGGTTGAATATTGGGGAACATTCAACTGGCAGCTGTTGTGGGAACCCTGTAGACACCCACCCTGTATGTCCTGCCTTGGGGAAAGAGCTGAGCTGTGACCAATGCTCTGTGTCCACACAAGGACTGGGCACCCTCAGGGTGTCTCTCCTCCCTGCCCATTCCTCAGCATCATCCCACAGTGCACTGGCACCAACAAGCTGGGCACGAGGCAGCTCTGGCGACCTGCAGGGTGGATCAGCCCTTTTCTGTTCCCTGCAAGGACTCCAAACCCTGCATTTCTGTGGAAAGCCAAGGCAGGTAATCTGCCACTTGGTTATATTTTTAGGTTAATAACAGATGTGTAAATATATATATGTCTCATCTTCACAGGTACTCAGAGCCAGGAGCTCACCACTTGCCAATGTTTAAAACAAGCCCAGAGCTAACTCGATAAACTGACTGTAAATCCAGCTCTCACCTGACTCCCAGCTCCCAGGCTGAGGCTGCAGATCTTCCCACACAGCTGACACCAAAATCTGCCCACAAGCAAGAGGGTACTACCCCCAGCTGGGTGCTCACCCCAAACCCTCCTGCCACAAGAACAATGTGTTTTGGGGGTTGTGTTTTCTTGCATTGTCAAGAAACCATCCTCACATTCCTGTCTGCTCCAGAGGGAGAAGATGAATGATGGCTCCAAGGGGTGCAGGCATCCAAAACCCAGGAGACTGCCCAGAAATCTCTTTGTAAAAAAGAACCTCAATGCCTTTGCCTTGTCAGTCTGTACTGATAGCGTTCTTTCCCATTGAAGAAGAAGGAAAGTGCTTTTATCCAGCAAGGGGAGCTGAGATCCCCCCATCACCTGCACCGAAGAGCTGGGGTTTTCAACAAAATCCCCAGGGATGCAGTGTCTAGCAAGCAAGGCGAAGCCCTGGCGAGATCTGGCCAGCAAAAGCAGCAAGGCTTGGTGTGCCCATGCCACATGAGCCCTGGCACTGAGCAGGTAGGTACCTGGCCTCCAGTAGTGCCACACTGCACTAGGACAGCAGCCAGCAGAGGAGGAAAAGGGAAGAGGAGAGATAATTATTAGTGATTGAAACTGATTGCATGAAAGAAGGACAGATGTTTCTTGTTGTGCTTGTGTGCCTGAGGCTACAGAGCCATGCAAGAGACCGGGGAAAACTCTTTCTCAGCCTGGGAATGCTGTGGCACTGAGCCGCATTCAAATGAGGGCTGAAATCCACACACGCTTTCCCTCTGACTCTTTCAAATCTACCCAGGGTCTGGTTAAATCACCGACCTCCTCACTCCCCACATACAGGCAGGTGATGTCCATACGGGTCTTCTCTGGCCAAGGGCCACAAGGTGCTGCAGAGACACCCCATCTTCTCTCCACACCCCAGACGTGCAGCCATCCCAGTACAGCCCAGGCTCTGGGAGATGATGGGACTGGAGAGAGTACAGCAGGTCGGGGGTTGTAATTTTGAGCACAGCATCTATAAAGGCACAGAACTGAAGTCAGGGAAAGCTGCTGGTCACCCTGCTGCCAGAGCAAAACAGGCCTTTCTCTGAGAACAGGAGGATTTACTGGTCACCATCCTCCCTTTCAGGTCCTGGGATGGGGGATCCTGCTGATATTTTCCTTGAGATAGGATGGTCACCCATGGGGAGAGCCAGCTGGTGTCCCCACCAGGCTGGGGGGAGGCTGTTGAGGGGACACAAAGCCCCTGTGGTGTGTTCTGTGGGCTGCAGTGCATGTTTAATGCTATAAAATATGCAAATAGAGGCTTGTCTTAGCGATGTTACTGATGGTGGTGATGTGCTCCTGGCACCGGTTCAGCTGGCTCCGGTGCCAAGGCAGGATGGAGCCAGAGATGCATTCAGGGAACTGAGCAGGGGTCTTGTCCTACCATGGAGGGAATCAGCTCCCCCCCAGCATGGTCTGGCTCCCTCGGGATGGCCTGAGCTCCTCCCTTGGCAGCCCTTGGAGGGACCATCCTCTTTGTGACCACTGGGTCCCAGGAGCCCCAGGCGGCGCTCCAGGCTCAGGGCAGAGTGGCTGGAAAGCTCCCTGTCAGGAAAGGATGCTGGGGTGCTGGTGCTGACAGCGGCTGAACATGAGAACAGGTGTGCCCAGGTGGCCAAGAAGGCCAGTGACACCCCGGCTGTACCAGCAATGATGTGACAGCAGGACCAGGGCAGTGGCCATCCCCATGTGCTGGCACTGGTGAGGCACCTCCAGTCCTGGGGTCCGTTTTGGGCTCCTCATGACAAGACAGACATTGAGGGGCTGAAACATGTCCAGGGAAGGAATGGAGCTGGGGAAGAGGCTGGAGCACCAGGAAAAGCTGAGTGAGCTGGGAAAGGGCTCAGCCTGGAGAAAAGGGGATCAGGGGGGACCTTGTGGCTCTGTACAGCTCCTGACAGGAGGGGACAGCCGGGGGGGGTCAGGCTCTGCTCCCAGGGAACAGGGACAGGAGGAGAGGGAATGGCCTCAAGTTCTACTGGGTGAGGATTAGATTGGATATTAGGGAAAATTTCTTCACTGAAAGGGTTATCAAGCCCTGGCACAGCTGCCCAGGGCAGTGGTGGAGTCACCATCCCTGGAGGGATTGAAGCAGTGTAGATGTGGCATTTGGGTACATGGGTTAGCGATGGGACCTGGCAGTGCTGGAGAACAGCTGATCTTGATGATGCTAAAGGTCTCTCTCCCAGTCTTTTTGATTCTGGGGTTCTATCCAGACTCTGACCTGCTCTGGTTTCACTTGGAAAAACAGTTGGATCACCTCCGATACAGGGAGGCTGTCAGGAAGGTCCGTGGGAGGCACCGGGGCTCCGACCAGTGCAGGTCTCACTCCAGGAGGAATCCAAGGGAGATCCAAGGAGCCAACGGCACAGCGGACGGGCGAAGGTGACGCTCAGCCCCGGAGGTGCCACCACCAGCGGCGGGGTCACCGCGGGGGATGGCTCTGCGTGCCCCGAGCATGAGCAGGGGGAGCTCCCCATCCCCGCGGGGCGCCGGCCCCGGATCCTTCCGCACCCCGGGTGCCGAGGGCACAGGGCCGGGTCCCCGTGTGCTGGGCAGACCTCAGGACACCGCCCCGTGCCGGACTGGCTGTAGGGCCGGTCCGTCCGTCCGGGATGGCTGCAGGGACACCCCCCTGTCCCGGTCCCCCCCGCCGCCGCCCCCGGCCCGGCC
>VZTX01008300.1:0-49390 GCA_013400915.1 Pardalotus punctatus | reverse complement strand
AACATCACCCCAAGACAACTGCTTCCAGGACTATGTGAAATGTTAGGACTGCCCCAGTCTGAACTTTCTCTGGGTGCTGAGCAAAAGCCACTTTTTGGAGTCTGTTTAGTCCTTTTAAGGACACATACATATCTCTACAGCAGAAGGGATGCAAAACTCAAGCTTGATAGACTTAGTATTATTAATGGTATCCTTCTCAGTTTTGACTTGCTCCAACAGCTTTTATATGTGGGGATTTACTGGGTTTATTTAGGGAGGAAAAATGCAAAACTCACAACTATGTTTTGCAGAACTCCCCTTGTGCCCTGGCATTTTAACTAACATTAAAGTTAACAGGGCTGCATCTTAGTTATCTACTGTGGCAGATCAAAAATTCACTCTGAATTGCTTTAGTAGGATATTTAAATCTTGATGTTGATTGAAATGGGGATTCTCTATAAAACTGACTGCAATATATAGTGATAAATAAACTAAAACTGAATATATTAATAAAAGAATTAACAATAAACTTACCTAAAACAGCTGGAGGATTTTCCTTGTAACACAATTAGAAAGCAACACTTGAGATTGCAGAGAGTGAGGCTCACAGTAGTCATATTTTGTCCGGAAATGCTTGAAGATTTTCTAGACGTCTCCTAGCCATGGCAGAAGAGTATCAGTCTTAAAGTGACATCTATTGCAGAGCACTTATAATGTGTGAAGAAGTGTTTGTTGGTGGAGAGCACAAGCAGACTAACATGAGAGATATGAGGTAGTTTAAAGGTGAGGTAACAAATAGGTGTCTCTGGATAAATACCTGAAATGGAAAGATTAAGCAAGCAGTCAGTCAGTAAAAAACTGCAAAACTTTGTCTTTACTTTGAATGTCTGGAAGTAAGTCAATTTCAGAAATGATAATGCTTCTGCATTTCAATAATGACCATAATATGTTGGCATATGTGGTGGTGCTACTGGAATAAAGTTGCTGCAAGATGTTTCAGCGCTGCACTAGGTATGTAAAATGCACTGCTGTGCTGGCTGTTATGAAGCACATTTTGCATGAATTGGAAAAAAAATAGACACTAATACCAGGTTGGCATGTGTGACTTTTCATTCAACTCAGATTTTTCTCAGATTTTGACTAATCCAGCCCACACTAAGGCCTGATGTGTGCTAAAAGCGGTACCATTATGTCAAAGTGAGAGTACCAGGTAAGCAGGACAGGCAGCCATTGCACAGCCACAACCACCTGTAACTTGCTTGTCAGCCAACAATTGCTGCTTTGGGTTATTATCACTAGAGAAATCTGTGGGTAGCCATATTCATCAAAGGTAAGATGCTTTGTGTGATAAGGGCAGTAGTCATAATTACTGCTTCTGCACAGTTAAAAGGAAGAATACACTTCAGTAAACCTTTTTTTATAAACCAGTAGCTGCAGATGTGGTTGAGTGTCTGGGGGATGATACCACTCCTCTATGTAACCCAGCTTAATCTTCAGCCTAAATCCAGTCAGTATTTCCAGTAATGATTCTCAGTACTTCCAGTAATGAATTTTCTAAAGCATGCAACAAGGTCCAATCTCACAATCTATCCTCCCTGAGAGAAGGATTTCATGGCCTAGTCATCCTAAAAGCCAGTGTTGAGATCTCTATGTACAGATAGCTAGTGCTATGTCTAGATGCCTTAGTTTAACAATAACAATTTAATTATTTTTGGGGAACATCTGGCATATAAAGCTGAAAGAAAATTGATAAAATGTGCATATGTTTCTTGTTGGTGAATAATAAATCATTGATACAGGCAGAATAGCACATGCCAGGAGATAACTGCTGCTCAAAGTCTTCATTATTGCCAAAACTCTGACCGGACTTGGGAGAAGTTCCATCCGCCACTTCTCTAGCTGCATTGTTCCACTACATTTCTGTCTCTTTTAGGGTCAGTCTTGCTTTCCCAATTTAAGAAGACTCTGACTAGACAGATTCTGCTCTCCTGTGCTTTCTTTTCCCATGTTTAAACTGGATTTTTCCAGTTTAATGTATTAAGGGCTGAGAATGTATTTTGTGTGTATATACATATATATATATATTGAGGACATCTTGAAAGAAGTCATATTCCTATATTTAGAAAGCTGAAATGAAACTTCAATGAGTGTTTTTGATCATCCATGCCGAAATTTTCTTCTACAAAAACACATTCTACTTGTCACTGAAGGTTACTGTTATGTTACATTCATAATACAGAAATGGAAATAATAATTAAAAAAATACATAGCTCCCTGAGGTTTTGCTCTAGAAATAGGAAGGGCTTTTTGTGGCAGTGGAGGAAGCTGTGCTTGAGTTTGCAGTCACCACTTTAAAGAAAAAAATTGAAGAAAATGAGAGAAGTAGCAGACAAAGAACAAGGGAATATCAATGAGAGGGAACTAATACCAGAAATTGCTAGGGATTACTTGAGACTGAACTGAAGTGATAGGCAAGTATTTGTGTGACAGACTTTCTGGTTAAATTATGAACTTTTGGACCCCCGAGGATTAAGGTTTGGACACCAACTATATAACNACGGCCAGTGGCGGTGGATCGGGAGGCAGGCTGGTGCCGCAGCAGGATGGGCAGGGCAATGGCGGGCGTGCAGCAGACGTGGTGCAGGAACTCAGAGCAGGGAGCAGGGGAGGCAGAGGCAGCATCACCCGGGCTCGTTGGCAAAAATTGACAGGGACTACTCAATCCACTCTGGCAGGGAAATCACAGGGTGGCAGCCACTGGGCCTCTTCCGTAGAATCTGCTAGCACAGCCAGGGAGGTGTGCATGCCAGAAGCGCGCCCTTTTCCCCAATGAAAATCTCACTTACCAAGGAGAAGAAAGCACCGCCAAGCTANCCCGTTTGGTGCAGTTCCGGTCACAGCCGGCAGGGGCGCTGTCGGGCTCCCGGCCGGGCAGGGGGCGCTGTGGCGCGGGGTCAGGTCTGTGTTACACGGCCAGTGGCGGTGGATCGGGAGGCAGGCTGGTGCCGCAGCAGGATGGGCAGGGCAATGGCGGGCGTGCAGCAGACGTGGTGCAGGAACTCAGAGCAGGGAGCAGGGGAGGCAGAGGCAGCATCACCCGGGCTCGTTGGCAAAAATTGACAGGGACTACTCAATCCACTCTGGCAGGGAAATCACAGGGTGGCAGCCACTGGGCCTCTTCCGTAGAATCTGCTAGCACAGCCAGGGAGGTGTGCATGCCAGAAGCGCGCCCTTTTCCCCAATGAAAATCTCACTTACCAAGGAGAAGAAAGCACCGCCAAGCTAAGCCTTCCCACAGTGAAAAAGGAGACGTGCAGTTCCCCCCACCGCCTCACCCCAGTTCCTGATGGTCCAGAGTGGCTTATCAGGATCACTAAATCTGTCCTCCCCTCCCCACACCCAGCCAGCTCTTTGTCTCTTACAAAAGGAGTTAATAGTCCTGAAGTATCCAGCCTTTTGTAATGCAGCAATAGGAAAAAGAGGGAAAAATTCCACCCCCTCCCCAACCTTCAATACCTTGCTGCATTGTGTTGATTGTACCAAGAAATTATTGATGTCAGTCATAACAACAGCTCTGATCTGTTGACATGTTAATGACTGGTGGAGACCACTTGGTCACAGAAGGGATTCGTGCAAAAACCTGTGGGGGTAAATTTTTCTTCCCTGGAAACAGAAGGAAGGCAAGAAGTTAAACTGGCATCTGAAAAATGCCTTTTTGCTTTTTAGTAGGTATTTATCTAGAAGAAAATTAGACCATATGTGGCAACAGGCATGGGTAAGGGACATTTTCTTTCATTCTGGAAAGAATTAAAAACAATAGGCCCTTACACGTGTAGGCCATTTACATACAAGTGGCACATTCAGGAAAATGTTGGTTGATTCACAGTTGAAGTGGAATTCAGGTTATGTCGCTTCTAAATTAGAGCCTTAAGATGTGATTTAAGAGTTGGTTCTCTGCTTCCAGAAATACAGAATTAGAGAATATTTTGCAGAAGAGAGAGAGGTCAGCTATCCGGAAGAACTGGGCTGGCCCCCTCATTGCTGCAGAGCCTTGTTATTGTGTCCCAGGCCCCTCCGCCAGCCTCCTCTTGTGCCACAGCTGCCCTGCAGTACAAAGAAGCCCAGCCAAGGGCTTGGCTGCTCACAGTGACCATGGGCTGCCTTCTGCTGCTCTCCTTCAGGTTGGGATAGGTTGGAATCTCAACCCAAAAGCTTCTTCACTACTGTATCAAGACCTGTAATTATTCATTAATAATTCATTCATGTAAAATTCATTAACACTTGAAAGCTGTTTAGGTGGGCTACTCATTCTGGTTTCTGTGCTATGCCTTGGAGAAGAAAAACAAGTGTTTACCCAGCAGAAAGACTGTGTATGCTTCCAAAGGAGGTTTTCAAAGCAGGTATTAAGAGCCCTGTCAGTGTCTCGGTTGATTTGCTCTCTGCAGAGCTGTCCACTCTAGACATGGCTTTACAGTGAGGCACTGCTGGCTGGGAAAAAAATAGATTCTGCAGTAAGGAAAACATCCGGAATCTTTTAAAGATAAATACAGGTAGAACTCACGTCCTCTGAAGACATACATAAGGTATGAGAAAGGCAAACTTAAAATGTGCAATTGTTTCAGGAGTTCAGAAGGTGCTGTGGCACTTGTGGCACTTGTGACACTTGTGGTTTTTTCTTCCTCTCTAGAGCAGCCCATCCAAACTTATCCTGCTGAATATCTGCTTGTGAAACACATCCCTGACTAAATGCCATGAATGGAGCTGCAGACTTGGGACTACAGTTCTTGCTAGTTTTAGCCCTTGTGAGGACTGCCTGCCCTGTTGTGGGTGACATTTGGAAGCAGCAGACCAAATAATTGATACCATATTTAGAGGCGAGTACTGGGTCATCTGTGCTTTACCAGCACATCCCAAAATCTCTTCTTCCAACCGGATGAGTATTCTCTAAAGGAGGAGATTATCCTTATTGCTGCACTAGGACGGAAACATTAGTCCTCATGTTTGCAGAGAACAGGGAATGTGCAAGAGAGGACCTGGAGAATTGTGTCATACTTTCAGGACCCTTTACAAGCTTAAAAACTGTGCGCAGTTAAAATGTTTCTATATTGATGTCAAAATTTTCCCAGGCATCTTTTTGAGAAGGTTTTCCTAAAGGAGGCTCTGCATTATGTGTAGGTATGTTTTCCCAGCTCCTTGACCAAGCAACCTCTTTATTCTGACAGTCTGGCAAGTCTGATGTGGCTGATTTAGAGCAGAATGAGCAGAGTAAAATTTGAAGGATAAAACCAGCAAAACAAACAAATAAGCAAGCAAACAAACAACCAGATGAGTCAACTGCAGGACTGGAGACACCTTCTTTGCCACATCATCTCTTTACATCTCACGTTGTCATGTTTTACTTCTCAGCACCATTATCTCCAGGTTGAATCAATGCACTGTGATCTCCCTCAGGATCTTTTTTATTTGGGAGCTCTAGACTTGTTCCTTGACTTTCGTGGACTGAAGGACTGAACTTTGCAAAAGCTGTTGTGAAAACTTAGAAGAAATATAACTGACAGATAAAAAACTTCTTCCAGTCTCTCCAAGTTCTCAATTTTGTCTTCTTCAGTATGTTTCTTTAATTACATTCTACCAGCTTGACAGACCATACAAATTACTAATTTTTAAATGGAAGAAATATTTCACAGAGATAAATGCTATTAAGATTTCTGGACGTATCAGACCAAGAGCCAAACAGTCCTTTAATTTAGCACTAAGCATTTGTTATAAAAGCCGTGACCACAGTAAACTTGTCCAGTATTAATGAGAATGTCCTGTGTTCCCAGAAGAAACCCATTGCAATCCAGCAATAATTAATGTACTATTGCAGCAAAGTGTCAGTGAAAGGTCATACATTTTAGTGCTTGTCTTTTCAAAACAATTAAGCAATTAATTACTTTTCTCTAACCTCCTGCTCAGTTAAATGTCTTTCTGACAAAAAGAAAAAAAAGCTGTTTCTTTATATCCTGTCATTCTTGTCAAATTATCTACACATCCTCTAACATTTTTCTTGGTATCACAAAAGTCTCATGTGGAAGAAGGTAATTGAAATTAACACACTAATAATTCAGCCTGCAAATTTTGCTGTTAGCAGGTCTTTGGTGGTCGTAATATAAAATAGCTATCCTTTACAAATGACAGATATTATTAAGCCTGTGAAGCTGCAGAACACTCTCTCTGTATTTTTGTGCACAGTTCTGCAAGAGCTTGCCTTTGAATGAATGTTTCTTTTTCTTTAGTTTTGTAATATCTTTTACATAAATATTTTAAGACAATTATTTATGACTAGTTTTCTCTTAGCTGATCATTCCAGTTTCTACATTTAGGCAGAATGTGAGTCTTCCTAATGGGCATGAACACCTGCTTTTTACTTAAGTGTAGGGAGACTTGAAAATGACAGTATAATTCTAAGACCATTTTTTATTCATAGCAGATGATTTTTGTCTTTGGGGAAGGTCTTTTGCATACCCTGAGAAATGTGGGTTTGTCACCTGCCATGCATGTTTTGTTTCATACCACATAGCTGCAGTTGAAGGACAAACATTCTTGCAGCTCAATCAGAACTTTAAAAATTATGCAAATTCCCTCCAGGAGCAGTGTGGCATGTTGCTGTGACGGAGCAGGATTAAGCTGCCAAAGGAAAAGCTTCTGTTTTCAAAAAAAAACTCAGAGAGAAGATATTGGCCTGGAGAGAGCATTCCTTAGCACAAGAGCAGTGGATCAGTTGGAAAGCTGTTGATGGAGCAATAACCACACCTCTTGAACAGTTTATCCACTGAAGTAATTTTATGGTTGCTTAGCATTTAATCAGTTAAAATGACTAACAGACCTAACCCGTGGAGGAAATCTGAGATCACTAGACCATGATATTCTATAAATGCTCTTGGCATACCTTGTAATTTTCCCTAAAAAAAAAATAGATATGCTTTTTATAGAGGAAAGTCTCTGCTGTGGCAATACATTCATAGGCTTAACTTTGTCTTCAAGGTTATTTTAACATGGGCTATATTTCTCTTTTGGCATTCTTCCCTGTTTCATGTTTGAAACATGTATCTGCCTGGAACAGAAAGTCAAACATTATCTATCACTGGAGAAGTTTGGTGCAGTAAATGATTATGGAGGCCCAGATCTTCCTCTAGGCAAGTTATTATGGTTGAGGAAGACTTCAGTATGAAGAATCTCTCATTGAATAAATTTTACTAAGCCACAGCTCAAATTTGAGAGTGAAGATAGGATTCCCATGAAAAATTTTTCCCTGCAGCACTTTTTCTGCCTGAGCAGGTGCTATCTCCAGTCCTCTGTGTTTCTGTCCCTGTAAAGAACATTTGTGCAGTTGCATACCTGAATCATGTGCTGTACCCAGCGTTCATATGAATATCTAACTGAGGGAGAATGGACAAAAGATGCTCTTCAGAGACATGCAAGCATTTACTTGAACCATCAGTGTGCTAGGATTTTACTAGCAGAATAAGGAGTGTATTTATAGGCCACTTGAGTCACTAACAGTAATGAATGCAATTTGCCTAAGGTGAAAACATCTTTGCCAAGTTGTGCTAATTTGATACGAACATATTGATGTTTTGAAAGTATATTTTAATATATTGATGCATAGAGAACAGACTCTTTCTCCAGAGTCCTTCACTAAGCATCCAGAAAAATCTCAGACTTAGACACAGGTCTTCGGTTTAACCTTGTCAGTTTTGGTCTTCACACTGGGTTACCCGTATTTTGGGTACTGATATTTGATATATATAGCTTATTTATCTGCTCATTTTCTCTTTGAAACAGCAAGTAGCAGGGGCAGGACATCTAGCTTTTCATCTGTATTTCCTGTATTGGGTTTATGTGACCATGTTTTGGTAGCCTGGTCTAAAGGGGGGTCTCCTGTGAGAAGTTGCCAGAAGTTTCCTCTATGTCTGGCAGAGCCTGCACCAGCCGGCTCCAGGACAGACCTGCTGCTGGCCAAGGCCGAGGCAATTAGAAACTGTGGTAGTATTTCTGTGATAACATACTTAAAGGGAAAAAATTGCTATTACATATATATAATTGCAGCCAGAGAAGACTGAAGTGAGAGCATGTGAGAGGAACAACTCTGCAGACACCAACGTCAGTGCAGAAGGAGAGGAAGGAGCTGCTCCAGGCACCAGAGCTGAGATTCCCTGCAGCCCCTGGTGCAGCCCATGGTGAAGCAGCTGTGCCCTGCAGCCCATGGAGGTCCATGAAGATGCAGAGATCCACCCGCATCCCATGGAGGAGCCCCACACTGGAGCAGGTGGATGCCTGAGAGGAGGCTGTGACCCCTTGGGAGGCCCATGCTTGAGCAGGGCGCTGGCAGGACTTGCGGCCCTGTAGGGACCCACGCTGGAGCAGGCTGTGCCTGAAGGACTTCACCCTGTGGAAGGGCTATCCACGTTGGAGCAGTTTGTGGAGAACTGCTGCCTGTGGGATAGACTTACACTGGAAAAAGTTCATAGACAACTCTCTCCCACGGCAGGGACCCCACGCTGGAGCAGGGACTCTTCTCCCTGAGCAGTCTCAGGAGTAATGTGTGAAGGATGGGACTGTAACTCCCATTCCTAGTCTCTCTGTGTTGCTGGTGGGGAAGAGGTAGAGCCCAGGAAGGAGGGAGGGTTGGGGGAAAAGGTGTCTGCAAGATTTATTTTCTCATTATCCTGCTCTGATCTTGTTAGCAGTAAATTCAATTAATATCCCAAGCTGAGTCAGTTTTGTCCATGTTGGTATTTGGTGAGTGATCTCCCTCTGTCCTTATCCCAGTTCATGGACCTTATTTTCTCTGCTCTGTGCACTTCTGGAGGAGAGAGAGAAGCTTTGGTGGGTGCCTGACATCCATCCATGGTCCACCCAGTATACATGTATACATATATATTTCTTCCCATTTTGCATCTAGATGAAGTGCCATGTAGTTAAGACTAATTTAAATTATCAGCCTCTTCTGAGAAGAAAAAGGGGAAGCCGAAAGAATGTGCAGTCCATGTAAGATGCCGTGACGGTTCTATTCCTGTGTCAGAGTTAACCAATGGTTTGATCTGGCCGCAGAATTAGCATTTAATCTACTACTACAACACTAGGCATAACTTCTAAATTTTTTTTGTCTTGTTTCCCAGTTTTCTGGACTTTAATATTTGTTTTTTAGAAACTGTTAACTTCCCAATATGTTATTGTTCTGTTGTTTGGTTTTTTTAGAATGCACATCCTAACATCTATTAGAGCACTGGTTTTATATTACATATTACCTTATTTGTAGTACCTGTCAAGTGAGTGACACAGCTTAGGGTATGATATGATTCAGCTGAAGAAAAAGGACAAGAAGTCTGCCTCAAAGTTTTAGTTCTCAAAGGATACCAGACAATCACATTTCTTTCCCCAGCTGCTTAAGTTGGAATCTGGCTAATCAGTGTGTTAGCCAGGACAGAAATATTGGGTGGATAGATTATTTGGACAACTCCTTCCAGGCTGGCTGAAGTCAAGATTTCTTTTTGCTCAAAATCTTATGTAATGGTTGTAGTTATTTGTAAAAGGAGTCATAAATGTCAAAATGTATGTGCCCCCTAAGTGTTAACATTATTCTTGTGATGAAGTTTGCCCTTTCACCGTGTTCTGTTTGTCTGTGGTAACTGGGCATGCAGATGCCTGAGATCTTGCTGTTTTTCACAGTTCAGGAGTGCCCAGTGCAGCCTGTGGACTGGTTTATTTCAGTGAGGTAACAAGGCATGGATTTTGTTATGTTAACAGCGCAGTAGGAATAATTACATCTGTCATAGTAACTACACTCACTCACTTGCCTGTATTCACACGACTTAAATTTGTAAATCTACCTTCTCAAGGTGTATAAAACCACCACTTGCAACAGTAGGTGCTGGACATGAGCAAACCTTGTTGATGCTCAGTAAGGTGCCTTCATGGACAATAAGGTAGCAGCCACACTTGATGAACCTTAAGCCCCATTATGGGCATTTATATACCATGTATTCAAAATCTGATATTCTGCACGTGCATAAGTGTTGCTATTTGTTTCTGTTGGTGTGCTAGTAAGAGTTTTTCTACATATAGGTTTATTTTCCAGTTTAAACAGGTTTTCATCTGTCTTTTGGGGCTTTTGCCATAATGTTTTGAGGTTCTATTGGAAAGAATTCACTTTCTTTAGAAAATACCTATTTTCCTGATGTTTTTGCTTAACCATAGTTAATTTTACTACAACAGAGACATTATTCTCAATGAGATGTGAATTCTGAATCTTTCTGACCATTTATTTGCTGACAGAAGGCAATTGTAACTTGCAGAAACTTGCATAAAATGGTCTGCAAGGGGCTAAGATTAGGCAGACATCAATCTCACTCCTGATTACTATCCCTGCCTATCAGGAACACACAGAGTATCTTAACCGTCGTGTAGCACCTCAGAGTCAACACTGACTATGATGATCTTGTTTCTAAGGGGAAAACATTTCCAAAGACTATTAACTTGTATTTCTGCACATTTTTAACATTCAAGAAAAAAGGAAGAGATCTATTTACCTGATAGTAAAATTGGAATTGAATGCCTTTAATTACATTGCTGTAAAACAAAAATGACATGATAGGCATATGAGATTTCTCATTTTCTCTTTGTATTTCTCTGAACTTTTCTAGTTTTGGCTGTTCAGCAGCTGGAGTTGCAACATGGAGATCTGCACATAAAATTGTACTAAATGGAAATTATGTTTTCATATATTCTCTTTCATATACTGAGCTCATGAATTTTACATATGTATGAAGTGCAGAGTAGTGGAGAGTACCTGAAGAATATAAAGTGTTTCAGATGCATCCATAGTTGCAAACACAAGAACTGTAGGACTGTTTTCAGTCCGACAAAAGCAAACAAGTTTGGCTTTCAGGAACTGTTACCTTGATGACTGTGCTTTGAATAGAAATGACTGTCAGGTAGTTCTGAACTCAGATAAAAAGCAATATTCTATACATGGAAGAAATTGGAACTTTTTTTAGTTAATTATCTAATAATAAGTTGTTTGAGGGAGGAAAGTGGGCTGTAGGCTTTCAGCTGATGACAAACATTTTATCTAAATGTTTTTCCTACTTTTTTGATGGGTTAAGTAGGCTTAGAGACAATCTGTGAAATTTAAAAAGCTTTCAAGGTTTAAAATTCTTAATGTGTAATAGTTTCACAGGGAACTGTGTGAATCAAGCCCACTTGTTCCCTTTACCTTACACCTTTTGCTTAGGAGCAGCTTCTCAAAAAACAAAGGTAGTAAGTTTACATAAATGTGCATAAATTGGAGAATCATGTTGGCATCACCTATATTCAATAAATTAAAGATTGCAAGGGACAGAGCTTCAACATTCACTCAGGACATCCTGCTGGAGAAAGTGTGAATTTACTCATCTGTCAGAGGAACTAAAAAATCCTCTTCCTAAGTGTGTTTTGGACTGGAACCAGATCTCAGTGGGACAGTGGTTGTGCCACAGTTAATAGGGGTAAAAATGCTCCAGTTCACTGGGGTTGATTGCTAACTACCTCCTGGGGTGCATTAGTGGAACTAGGCACATCTCAGAGCTACTTCAGTTCCTTTTTCTGTGTTTAATGGCATGTTAAGCTTATTGTAACTGAACTGGGAAAAAATTACAGAATTTGTCAAAGTGTCTTCTTTTTCTGTTTTCTGTTTTACCTCACAGCTCTCACTTCAGACAAACTAGTCTGTTTAACACGGTTTACTGTCCAGCTGGTTTGCTTTATGGTATTTTCTTACACAGCTGTGAAGTCTCTAGCTTGAAATGGTAATTTGTGGCAAAAATAGGAAGTTAGCTATCAATTTCCATCAATATGAAGTTCAAGGGTTAATGATCGTTTTATGTGCACAGAAAATGTGTGAGGTTTTTGCATATCAAAATATGATCAGTGCTTGTTTTTCTTCAACAATGGGTAGTGAAAAGTAGTTAGAAGTCTCAGGTGCTATGAAAAAATGTATATACCAACTTTTAGAGTACCTCCTTTGATTTAACCTACTTGATAATTTTGCTATGCTGCAATGTAGTCAACAGAATTATTAAAAGATAAGTAATCAAGTAACTTATGAAATACTTAAAAACAATTTGGGAGGACAAGTGAGAATGGGTTTTAATAGAAGCTGGAGGTTTCTGGCAGTTCTGTTTGCATTTATTGCACAGTCTCTATGCTAGCCCTGAATTTGTATTATTCATTGAGAAGCTTCACACTTCACACTTTTTTTAATGTCAAAATTGACATCCATCGCATTTGTCAAGATTTTCGGCATTACAAAGCACACCTGCTCCAAGATTCAGGGGCTTGACTTCAATGCACAGAAGGTACCATGCATCATTCCTGCTGCAGCAGCAAGACTAGGATGTTCATGGCTGCACTTTAACTACTAGCTGCAGGTTGATTGTGAATGCCCAGTGCACCATCTAGTAAGAGAAATTGCAGGATAAAAATGCTTTTGCAAATCCATGTTTTCAAACTCTGTTACTCTGTAAACTCTTAAACTCTGCTGCTTTGGCAGCAGAAGAGTGGATTGAATTGAAGCGGAACTTTTGAGTGAACTGTGTTTCCTAGCTGCGGCAGATTATATAAACCTAGTTGTCTATTCAGTTGTGTAAGATACCGATGCAGAAGTTGATAAATTCTGATTTCCTTCAGACTCCTGACATAAGACAATCAGCTTAGATTTTGTGATCCCATAACCAAGTCAGCCTGGAAAAACACATTATTGACTCTTCCTAGGTGGACAGACTAATGTGTTAATGTTTGACTCAGGAAAGTTAAAGGAAAATCTCTGTGCAAAGGAAGGCCTACCTTGCAGAATAGTAGATACAGATGTTGTGTGGTGGCTTTGAGTTTTCAAATAAGATGCTGTGACTGATAGAGTGTGTCCCAAGAAGCCCTGTACGCATTGTGTTACTTCAGCAATCCGATCATGTTGAGACATAACAACATTATGTGCAATGCTGCTCTGGAAAGACATTGTTTAGGATGAGGAATTTGTCCTTACATTTCTATTCAGAATAGACAGAAAGGTCCTGCTGTTTTGTGGAATGGGACCTGTATGTTTATAACCAGAAGCAGGGATGTGTAAGTTGTGTATAGGAGAATGGTGATGAGTGGTTCAGAGTACTACTGAAAAACCAAGGGCTTCTGTTCCCTGACCCACTTGTTTATGGTAAAGCACATAGAAATTTGATCCATTTCAAGTAAGCTAATAAACAGTCTCTCCCTTGTAAAGTGAAATATGTATTTCTATATGAATGTGTGGGGATGATAGTAACTGTCAAAAAATGTTATGTGCAATGTTCGGCAAATCTTGGGGAAGACACCATATACAAACAATTAGAATTAATTGTCATTAGTCACAGCCTATGTGAAATGGAGCTGATAACATAAACTTTGTGTCTTAGTTTGCTATCTGCTTTTGAAGTGCATTCTCTTCTGCCCCTAGAAAAAAACCATGAAATATTAATCACTAAAGAGGCAGTATGAAGGGAACAAGGAGTTATGATGAAAAGGTGCAACTGGTAGCACTATTACTGCAGGGAAGAAAATAAAAGACTAATATAAAGTGAGAACGGAATTAATTCCCTTATCTTTTGAGGTGACAGCCTGCTGCAAAAGGTGTTATTTTATTCTATAAAATATTAAACAAGTCTGCTCTCCAGCAAGATCACTGTATCTATGAAGAGGAAGGAGAGGTAGAAAGCTCTATGGTTTGCTCCAAAAACTTGTTAATTGTTGTCTGATTATCTGAAAAATCCTTCTGCAAAATTTCTGGGAAGTCTCAGAGGTGTACTTGTTACTGGTACTTTACACAAGGACTTTTCTTTTTTGAGTGATATCAAGTCTACTGCAAAGGACAGACTTCAAGCAATAAAGAGGCAAAACAGTACTGTAATGCAGTTAAGCCAATCAGCTGTGCTAAATGTGTCTAGACATTTCTTAGATACTTTGTAAGAAGATATGGTTGTCTAAAATGTGCCTCTACTTACATTGCATGTGATACAGCAAATATTAGTGGTCCATTGCTAATATCATTGACCCTGTACCTATCACAGGGCAGAAAAGTGACTTACAGTCACTACTGAGGAATAGTGCTTCAGTGGAAGGGTGTCCATTTGGCAAGAGGGAAGGAAGGTTTGTGAGTTCTCGCATTTCCCTTCTTTAGCAGGCAGTGCCAGTCACTGTCACGTTTGGGCAAATGGTGAGGTGGAATAGGTCCCTGCATATTCTGAGTGGGTCTCTGATATCAGACCACTTCGGCCAGTACAGTCTGGTACCGTGCAAGGAGACCTTTTTCTCACCCATGCTGTTGGAAAGCACAAACACACACACCTGAGCGCCTGATAGCTCACGTGTCCTCAGGATAGCAAATGCCAGAGGGCTCAATTGCATAGAATTCTGATGGTTTTATTCTCAAACAAGTCCAGAGGCAAAAGAGCAAGTGGAGAGGCTGAGGGCACACAGATATAGCCTTTTGGGCCAATAGGGTTGGAGAGAGGGCAGGGAAATACAACAATCCAATGGGGAGAAGGGAGGGGAGGAGTGAGGGATCATGTTGAAACCAGCCAACCCAGGGGGATTAACATACAATGGTTAGGATTAACATACAATGGTTACCATGGGTTTGGGACAAACCACGCAAGAAACATCCAAAGGGTTTTAACTGTCCCACCAGTGTGCTTCTGCTGGCTTGGGACTTCTCAGATTCTCTGAGATGGTAGAAACCACTCCAACAAGTCACGTGAGAAATCTCAACATATGATGTGTATCAGCAGAAGCTTCTTCCAGGGCCCAAAGTAAGATACACAAAATATTTTCTCTGTTCCTTTTGTCCTCTCACTTCCTGCCTGTAACACAAATGCAGCTTCTGCTGCATTCTCTTGTGCTGTGGCTATGTTCAATTCTGCTGCTATAAAACAGAAGCTTGGTTTGGTTAACCTGGGTGGCTCTTCATGCTGGAATGGGTGAAACTAATTCTCACTGCATGCATCAGAAGCCAGGAGGGTTTACTGATACCATTTTACAGCTGGAGGAAAAGAGACAGGAAGGTTGAAATACTTTATTCACAGCCAAAAATGAGCCAGAGAAGAGATGAAAGGCCTTGGAAGCTCCTGTCTTCCTTAAAGCTAGTTAGAGAATTACTTTTTAAAGCCAAAGTCTTCAAACCTATGCCTTTTTTCCTTCCATCACCAGTGAAATTTGCTCCAATACCTCAACTCCTAATGGCTGGGCTGAGAAGGTTCCAGATGTCTTAGATAATGCAGACCCAGTTTGAATTCCTGAACCCTGTTTTGAGGAAAGATCCTGAATTCTCCACAGTGCTGATCCCTACCAATATATTTTCTTTTTTCTGCATTTTGTATAAAATTAGACCAGACTATATAACTTTCTCATGTTCAAACAACTGAGCCAGAGACTTGAGTTTATATCCCTGCTCTAGACTGAGTGGATATGAGTGTTTACTTCTACATCATTTTCCAAGAGATTTTTCAGGGGAAAGGTTTTTCTGAAGTGCACCAACTGCCTGAGAAAGTATTTTGAAATATTTCCTTTCTTCTGTGCTGAAGTGAGGTTTTCAGCAGAGTAGAGCTCTAGAAAAGTCTTCTGGGGGGAGCAGATGGACCACAAAATTAAACTGTCTCACTTCTAGTCTTCAAGTAACAATGCACTCCAATACTATATTTTTAAGAGCATGCTTTTCCAAACACTCCTTATGTTGGAAAAAAAAGCAAAATATGACTACTGCTGTTCTTTCTGGCCACAAAGTAAAAGAAAAAAAAAAAAAAGTAGTTTATCTTTCAGTTTTATTTTTTTTTGGTTCTGTTTTTATTAAACAACACTCTTGTGACTCCCATGTGATTTTTTTATATGATTAGATGATTATTAAAATATCTGTAGGGTTAAAATGTGCTTCTGAATATCTTTGAGATTGAATGCATTTAAGTAGCAATTTAATATGCACTGAAATTTTGAAAATATTTGTTTGAATCTTTGTAGAGCTGTGTTTTGACACTTAGTAGAATTCTGTGACTGCATTTGTTGGTGTGTTTCATGCTGCAAGGCACTTTAACAGGATTGTTGCATTTCAAGTGCATTTCGGAGACCTCTGTGAGGTCTCCAACTTAAAAATTGGGGAAAAAAATTTTTGATATTTCACTAATGTGGCATAGCAGCACAGCAACTCCACACAGCAACTTACATAAGATAAAGATGAATAAGACAATTTAGCAGGAAATATGACAGCAGGTGACGCACAAATTTTTGTAGTTACTTTAAGAATGTATTAGAAGTTTTATGACTGATCTAACATGTACATAGATTTTCTTAACTTTCACACTTGTTTACATGAGCAAGACACTCCAGCCTAATAGCCACAGAACCACAGGCCTTAGCTTTTGGCCTTGGCTCTTGCTCAAAGCACATCTGGTTAGATGAGGCTAAACTGTGCTTTCTTTTTGTCAGAATGTATACTATTATTTTCCTTTTCCTGTGTCTATTGGTCCCTTGATTCCTTTTGGAAAAACTCTGATGCGTAAGCAAGGAAGGAGCTATGATCTTCCTTGTCCTCATCTCCTAGGTCAGATAACCCGAGCCTGAAGATTGTATCATCTACCTGCCAAACCATAGACACAGGAAAGGTATACTCATATGTAGGGGCTGAGGAAAGTCCAAGCCTCTTTAGCTTCCTACATTATCTTAATTTTTACATGAAAGTCTCACTTTCTTCCAAAAAAAAATCCCATTTCCAGAAGAACAGAGAGATTCAACTACTCTTCTGCAGCAGAATTGGCTTAAAAGATAGAACATTGTTTGTGTGGACCTGGTTGGGATGATGCTTCATTTTCCTGTCTATTTTTATGTGATCTATTCTTTGTATACTAAGAGAGTATAGGATACATGTTAAAAAACGGTAACATACAACTTTGTAATATTATATAAAGAAATGCTCCTCATGGGAGACATCAGATTTTCTCATTTTGGAGCTACCTCAAACAAAAAATAAAATCACAAGCATTTTATCCCCAGCTTGATATGGCAAACTTTCTTTGTAGACTGAAGAAGCTTTATTTGCTTTCTATATTCTGACCTAATTAGCAGAGAAGTACATTTTTTTTTTCAGCAGCAGTTGTCATGGTTAAAACCCTAATATAGGTAGCAAGGTTCCTGTGCTCAGCTAAGACTCCCTTCTCAGTCTAGTATGAGACTTAGTACTTTTCCAGCTCAGACCAGGAGTGGAACAGGAAACCAAGTTTGATTATTTGGCAAAATAGGCAACACTAAAACAACAATGAAAAAACCAACAAAACCAAAATTATTGACAGCATACAGAGAGTTCGTTTGTTTTTATATTTGTATTTGCCACCCAAATACCAATTTCTACATGAATACTTGAAATTTGAATATTCTGTTTGTCTTAAAAGTTAAAATGAGTATTGCAAAAATTCTTTGTGCCAATGGGTCCAGAATTTAATTTCAGCTTTAATTTCCCATGGACTTAAAAAAAGAGAAAAGAAAAAAGAAAAAAAAAAAAAAGAAAAAAGAAAAAAGAAGAAAAAAGAAAAAAGAAAAAAGAAAAAAGAAAAAAAAAAGAAAAAAGAAAAAAGAAAAAAGAAAAAAAATTATAAAAGAAAAAAGAAAAAAGAAGAAGAAGAAAAAAAAAAAGATAGCATATTGAATAGAAAATTCTTAGAAACTGGTTTCTGGTTGCCAAGCTCTGTTTTCATACTGTATTAATTTCATACATCATACATTTACATCCATTCTATCTAACCATCAGGATTTAAAATTGTCCAAGTAAATGGGAAAGGAACGATGCAATTGAAAAACCATTAATACTGGCTGCAACCCCTGCAGAATGGATCCTGGGCTTGGCTACTACAGCCCAGATCAGGACGCTGAGGTGCACAGTAGCATGCAGAACTTCCCAAGGTTTAGTTTCTATTTGCAATCATGGTTTGCCACAGCTTCCTCCTGGTTCCTAGGATTTTCTTTTAAAAATGTCCTCAAGTAAATTGAATCAGCCTGAGGATGTTGGCAGTTGTTGACTGAGTCAGAGTAGAAAGCATTAGCTCTTTTATCAACCAGGAAATTCAGTATCTGAGGAACTACTGAGATAATATTTCCATAACCTGTTATCGGACCTGTAATCAGGAGGACTTTGCATTGAGTGCTTCAAATAATTTTCAAATAATTTCTTGAAAGGCTGGCAATATTTGGCAATAAGGCACTTCTTTTCTCTATCTTGTTTTTTGTTGTTGTTGTTGTTGTTGTTGTTGTTGTTGTTGTTGTTGTTTTTGTTTTTTTTTTTTAAGTAGTAGCTGCCTGGATGCTGAAAGAGAAGCTAGTTACAGACAGGCTTTTGCAGATAATATTTCCAGTAAACTGCTGTATTTTTATTCATCCTTGCTTTAATAAACTAAATTCTCAAGCAGTCCCTTACGGCAATAAACCAGATAGAAAAAATAATTTGCATATCTCAGGAGAACAACACGCAGTCTATTCAGAGACAGAGAGGAAAACCACAGAATATCATACATAAATAACTGTATTTTAGCATGTAGTAGACATAAATTGTTTAATTTTATTTAGCTATTTTTTTATTAATTTCTATTGCAAACTACCTTAACGTAGTACAGATATCTGGGATGTTTTTGAGTTAATGGAAAGGTGCTATATGAAGATTCTTAGTACCTTGAAATATATGCAAATTTTGTTGTTTATGAAGTTTAAATTTCTGTGACTTATCAACTACAAAAAGAAAAATAACACCATTATGCATTCAAAATACACAATTATGATTATTGGTAATTGGTTCAACTGCTCAGACTGTGTCCAATTGACGCAATTATTCATAGAACCATAGAGTCACAGAATGACTTGGGTTGGAAGGGACCCTGAAGATCATCTAGCTCCAACCTCCCTACCGTGGGCATAGCTTCCGCTGGGCCAGGTTTTTCACAGCCCCATCCACCCTGATCTTCATCGCTTCCAGGGATGCGGCATCCACATTTTCTCTGGGCAACCTGTTCCAGTAACTCTCCACCCTCAGAGTAAAGAATTTCTTCCTAATATCTAAGGTAAACCTGCTCTCTTTGAGAGTTTGGAGCTCTTCCTCCTTGTCATGTCACCACATATTCTAGTAAAAGGTCTTTCTCTGTCTTTTTGTAGGCTCCCTTAAGAAGGAAATTTGCACTTAGGTCATGCCAAAACCTTCTGTTTTCCAGGCTGAACAATCCAAATTCTCTCAGCCTTTCCTCACAAGAAAGATGCTCCATCCCTCTGATCTACTTGGTGGCTTCCTCTGAACTTTTCTCCCAACAGGTCCATGTCCTTCCCGTGCTGGGACCCCAGAGCTGGATGCAGTGTTCCAGGTGGGGTCTCACCAGAGCAGAGCAGAGGGGCAGAATCCCCTCCCTCCCCTGCTGCCCACACTGCTCTGGATGCAGCCCAGGACACGTTTGGCTTTCTGGGCTGGGAGTGCTCATGGCTGGGTCATATCCAGCTTCTCACCCACCAGCACCCCCAAGTCCTTCTCCCCAGGGCTACTCTCCATCTGTTCCCCAGCCTGTCCTGACACTGGAGGTTGCTCTGACCCAGGTCTTGTAAAATCACTTATCACTGCTTGGTCTTGTTAAACCTCATGAGATTCCAGGGACATACATTATGAGCTTGTCCAGGTCCCTCTGGATGACATCCCATCCTTCAGGTGTGTCAACAGCACCATTCATTTGGTGTCTCTAAAAATTTGCTGAGGATCCACTTGATCCCATCTTCTATGTCATTGATGAAGTTGTTAAATAACACTGGTCCCAATATGGACACCACTTGTCACTGATGTCCATCAGGACGTTGAGCCATTGACCACTATCCTGTAGATGTGACATTTTCTGAGTTGATTTATTTTGCAGCTTAGAAATAAGTTTGTCCACAGAATATGAATATGATAAAACAGGTATTAATAAGAAGCATTTTAGCTCCAGATTTCACTAAATAAATTCTAAATTAGTCATAGCTTTAGTGTCTGACATTCATTTTCTTTAGACTTTAGACTATAGAAAAGTGAAATTTCTCCCAGGTAGGAGTTTTGTTTACATTTAAAATGTGCTTAGGGATAGTGATTGCAATCTGATGATTAATTACTACGTTTTAGATGTTTTTGTCTAATTTGAATACGACCAAGACTGACAGCTACAAAAAGTCTCAGCTAACTATTACTGACAAGCTTTTTTCATTTTTGTTTGTTTGTTTGGCTTGGGGATGGGTAGGATTCTTGTTTTATTACTGTTTCAGGGTTTATTTAATTTTTTTTTTTTTTGTCCTTTTGCCAGCATGAACCATCACAAAAGGCATTCTTAGTTTTTCTTTACACCAAAAGGAAAGCTATAACGTAGTGGGTAGGTGCTTGTATCAGCACTTGGTTGTAAGGAGATGACCTGAAATCAAACTGAAAGATGCCTTTCTCCATCTGAGTGAGCCATTCTAGCCCAGTGGAAGGCATCTGGTAGTAGGTGAATCCAGTGAAGTAAGGAAACCTTGTGGTATTTCCTCTGTAAACTAATCATTTCTCAGCAGAAATGCTTCAGTGTTCAATTAATCATTTATATGAGAGCTGAAATGTGACACGGCTGCAATGATGAGGCTGTCTGGGGATGTTTTGTGCAAGTTGGGTGGGTTTACAATTTGGACAGACATGAACCCTAGTTCTATGAATTCTCTCGTAAGAGAAACCGTGGTTTTGGCTAATCAATAACTTTGGGAAAAGTCCTTGAGAGATTTCCAATTGGTGCTGTTGGTCCTGGCACTTAGCATTTTCTGCTTATACTGCATCATTTACTTGCCCTTCATATTCAGCCAGAAAGTTATTAGTGATAAAACAGTTAAATCAGTGTACTCTCTTTGAAATGAAGACTACAGGGAACTGTTTGCATTGGTTAATACCACAAGGTTTGACTCTTATATTTGCCATTTAGCAATATACTTAAATAAGGAGTAGATGAAAGGACGAAACCACTTGTAGAACATTTATACTTTTTCTTCATACAGGTTCTGATGCTTGGCCCTATTTCAGTCCAGTTTGACCACTGTATCTTCTAAACCAGTACTGAGCAGTTATAAATTATACTGTATATCAATAGCTGCAAGCAGGAGTACCAGAATCACAGGAACCATCATTTCTCTTGGCCCTGCACCAGAGCACCCAGAAACTGCTAGGAGAGAGGGAATGTACCAACAGGTGAAGTGTACTTCTCCCCCATCTCTACATAAGCAACCCGGAGTGATTGTGATGTCTGCTTTAAGCTGGACTTGCCAGACCCCACCTGGAATGCTGCATCCAGCTCTGGGGTCCCCAGCAGAGACTGGACATTGACCTGTTGCAGCAAGTCCAAAGGAGGCCACCAATCAGTTTAGAGGGGTGGAGCACCTTTCTTATGAGGAAAGTCTGAGAGAATTGGGATTGTTGAACCTGAAAAAAAGAAGGCTTCAGAGTGACCTAAGTGCAGCCTTTCAAAACCTGAAGGGAACCTACAAGAAAGGTAGAAAGACATCTCTTACAAGAGCATGTAGTGACAGAACAAGGGACAATGGCTTCAAACTCTCAAAGACATCAATTTGCAGTAGATCAGGAAGAAATTCTTTACCATGAGGGAGGCAAAACACTGGAACAGGTTGCCCAGAGAAGTTGTGGATGCCCCATCACTGGAGGTGTTCAAGGCCAGGCTAGATTGAGTTTTTCGGAACTTGGTCTAGTGGGAGGTATCCCTGTGCATGGCAGGAGAGCTGGAACTAGATGAACTTCAGACCTTTTCAACCCAGGCCCTTCTATGATTCTCTGATTCTGGGAGTACAAAAAACGATACAAGCTAAGGGTTATAAATCTTCCTCAACAGCTGAGGGCTGGATGAGCATGTGCCAAAAAACATACAGCTGACACACAAATATAAGTCAATCACCTTACTCCATAAATAGTAGGCAACCCAGGCTCCATTGAGATCTCCTACATGGCAGCAATCTGCATGCCAGGATAATTCCTTGAGAAAGGGTGCCTCTCAGGGTTACTCATTGTAGCTGAGAGATTCCTTGCTGCAACAGATTCTTGGTAAGTAATTAATTGCATGCGACACTTTGAAATTCTAGCTGAGTGATATATAGAATTATATATATAATCCTTTAAACATAACCTGTTAACCACATCTACAACTAAGTGTGGATGTAGTCTCACCTAAACTGAAAGAGGAATTGAGAATGCAAAGAGACCCTTTCTGAACCTTATGACTCAATGGGAGGGTCTCAGTGAGAGTTTTGCCTGACCCTGTCCTCTATACATCAATGTTCAAGTGTACCTTGCCATTCAATGTTAAATCACTGTTGCATTTACTATTGCAATTTGTTAAACCACTCTTTTATATCAATAAACATACTCCCACTTCTCTCTTACAAGTGAAGTGCATCACTCATTCTGTCACAGTGGTAAAAGACTGGCCCACACATCTGTCTTTTCCTTTATCCAGAATTCTTGTCTAAGCAGTACTTTCTAGGCTGAACTGAGAGAGGTTGTGATATAAATCTCTTTCAGTCCTTTCTGTTAAGCTAAAAGGCGCAGTATTGAACACTTGGTGCTGTGTTCACTCGTTTGGTGTACACCCATACTTATCTCTTATTTTTGTGATTATATTTGGTCTTCCAATTCCACAGTATGTAAAGTGAATATCCATACATATATGTTTATTTTTCTACTTTTTCTCCAAGAGGCTTTCCTCTATATACAGTGTATTGTTTTGTGAAAGTCGAATTTAAAGGTCATGGGTGTCTTTGTTTCCCACTGCAGTAAAGCTGTCATGAACCTGAGATTAACCTGAAAATTTATCACCAGTTTTCATGGAGCTGCTTCAGTCAGCCAATTTTGCTTTTTCAGAAGTAGACTATTACATGGGACTTTCTAGATGTTCAGTAAGGAATTTTTCTCAGATGCATATACTGCATAAGAGTTGAATATGCCTCTTAATACCCTTTAAATTCTCTTTAAATTGAAGGACTGGAAAGATATAAGGAAAATACAAAGGCTTAATTTTTTTTCCTGGGAGGTATTAAGTATACAGGGTATGGGTCTATGTGAGAAAGGAAGACTGTATCTTTCAGGGGAAAAAAAAAAACATTCAATGGGGTGATGCAGAGGCCTCTAACACAGTAAATCTCTCTTGCCTTGATATATTAGTGTTTTAGAATGCAAACTACATGCTTTGGAATTTGGCTTATTTACACCAACTGGAACAGACAGTTTCCATTTTGATGTTAAACAGCTTAATGGCAAACAGGGGTTTGCAGCTGTGTCTGTGAACAGACTGAAGTAGGAGCAGTTTTGGAGCTTCTTAAATCACCTGCTTCTGCTTGTACTAAGTATACTATTAAGAGAAAGCTCACATTCTGTGGGAACAAGAGATGCACAGACCCCAGCAGATCACAGATGCTATAGTGCATTCAGTGAATGACATTTATTACAGTCATTTGTGTAATGTGGCTTCTTATCTCTTATTTGGTGCCCCGTGAATCTCCATTTCCACTGAATTGTAGAACAAGTAATGTTACAGAGACCACAGTGGGTCATCTGGTTTAACTTTCCTGTTCAAGCAGGGTTACCCTAGAGCACACTGCACAGGATGGCAACCAGGTGGCACTTGAATACATCCAGGGAGCCTCCACCTCTGGATAATCTGCTCCAGTGCTTGCCCACCCACACAGTGAAGGAGGCATTCCTCATGTTCAGGTGGAACCTCCTGTGCATCAGTTTCTGCCTATTGCCCCTTGTCTTGTTCCTGGACACCACTGAGAAGAACCTGTCTCCACCTTTGTGGAACCCTCTCTTCAGATACTTAGGGATATTGACACGATCCCCCCTTCTCTGTACACCTCTCCAGCCTGTCGACATCCCTCTGAAGGGCGGCACAGGCCTCTGTCATATTGGCTACTCCTCCCAACTTTGCTGAGAAAGCATCTGCCCCTTTATCCAAATTACTGATGAATAAGTAAAAGAATACTGGGCCCAGTATGGAACCTTTGGGGACACCACCTCTGACAAGCCTCCAACTAGATCCTGTGTCCCTGACAGACCCTCTGGAACTTTGCTCTCCAGTCAGTTCCAAATCCACTTTACTGTCCGCTCATCCCATCCCCACTTCCTTAGCTTGCCCATGAGAAGGTTACAAGAGAGAGAGTTGAAAGCCTTATGAAGTTGAGTTTTACCAACCTTTTGGGTGTGCAGGTGTTCAATAAAGAAATGGAACCTACAAAGCTTAAGACAATGAAATATGTACCAGAAAATGACATGGGGCTAAATAAAGGATGTTAAATAAAATGCACTGACTTTTCATTTGCTGTTCTCACTTCCAGAGAAAAACCATACCTAAGAGCTAAAGAGACTATATACACATAATCTCCCAGTGCTAAAACAGCTTTCAGGTTCTTTTGGATGAGGAGTTAAACCTCTTGCTTTTTCTCCTTCTTTCATGTATGTAGCTACATATGTAGTAGCTAGGCTTATAAAACAGAATACTAGCAAAATGGAGTAAAAGAATTCTGGAATAGGAGCCTTTGTATGAGAAGTATTCATGCGTTTTGGCTTTAATTAGTACCTTAACATATTTTGTATATGATTAAAAACAAAACAGAAAAGCAACAGTCCTGTTGGAACTGTCCCTGCTGGGAGTATCTGTCAGCCTTACTACCTGTAGCTAGTTTTAAAAGGCAGAAAAAACTTAAGGAGCACTGCTGTTTCACATTAGGCAAAACATAACTAAGAGAAATAATATTGTGGATACAGTAAAGAAACAACTTTCTTGGTAAATTAAGCTCAGCTGTGAAAAGTCCTTCTTTTGTGATCTCTCTGTTGATATCACTAACAGCCAAACATTGTTTCTGTCTTGTGGACATGTTTCATTCAGGATTAGCTGAAGGCTGGAATCTGGGACGGGGACTGGGAATTAAGAGGATTGTATTCCTGGTCTGCTTCTTGGTCCCACTGCTTCTGAAGAAATAATTTACTTGTTCTGGTTGTGGAGACACAGGTAATAAAATTCAAACTGGGGTCAGTGGGACAGGACAGTGTTCAGTGGCCTATACCTTGCTTAAGGGAGCTTATTGACATTTTTCATAATTTTATTTTTTATTTTATTTTGGGGTTTTTTTTGTTTTTTGTTTTTGGTTTTGTTTTTTTTTCTGGTCTGGTTCAGTTTGTTTTGGTTTGGTTTGTTTACTAAGTCAGCAAGTTTGAAGCTTGAACCATTCTCTCTTAGACAATGAACCAGAGGGTATGTGGGGTTTACGGGGTTTACGGCAACCTACCTTAGAAAAGCAACTGCATTCACTTCTTCAGAAAATGCAGTTCTGAGGATTTTGTTTTGGTCTGGAACTCAATAAAGTCTTGAAACAGCTTTACCTGAGTATCCCAATGCCAGTTGTATTGTACATTCATACTTAGAAAACAGATCAAGCCCACTAAGATGCAAATAAGTATTGTAACAGAAAAGTTTTAGTTGGTTGTCTAGATAAGAGACAGGTAAGTTCTGATCAATTGCACTGTTTGTATCCTTGGGTTTGCAGCAAGGCCTTTTGATGAAGCAAGGACAAGCCAAGGGCTCTGTGAGATCTTCTTTCCTTCAGAAGGAGTGATGGGTTTGGGATCAGGGAGCTGTCTGCAAGGGGCACCTGTGAATCTGACTTGGAGAATAGGTCTCCATGGCACAAAGGGTGGGGATGCAGGCTGGCCTGACTGAACTACATTCATAACAGAAACAGGAGATGGGCCTGCGACAGTACATACAGACTGGGATATTTTTGCATTTCTTTTAGCAAGTTTTTCTGGTTTTCCACTTGCGTGTTTGAAACCTGGCTTACTGACATGAAAAAATTCTCATGTTTGTGAAGTCAGTTTGTCTCCTTTTCCTGGTCAACATGTATGCAAGAGAGTGAGGCACAGAAACATATGGGAGTTCTATGGTTTTGATGTGAATGTGTGTCCTGGTGATTCCAAACTGTAGAAATGTGAGATATCTTCTCCATTTCTTCAAGTTTCCATTGTCTTGGGAATGTTAGGCAAGGAGAAGGAAGTGATGCCACTGGCTGAGGCAGTGCTAGGGACTGAAACTGGAGGGGGCAGTTCCCAGGCCCCCTGACCCCCATGGCAGTGCTGCAGAGGTGCCTGGCAAGGCAAACTGCAGGCTGGGTCAGTGCCATGGGCCAGCTGGGCTGCTGGCCAGCCCAGAATGAACAAGGCACAGAGCAGAGCAGCTCTGAGCAACACTACTGAGAGCAACACTTGTTTCTGATGGCCACTGGGCTCCTGCAGCCTATCACGTCCAGAACACAGACAGGGCTCTGTCATGTGGAAGATACCCCACTGAGTTCCAAGAGCCCTGTGTTCAGAATGAAAATATTTCAGTGCCACATATTTTTTACCCCTGCAAAATACTTTGGTTCAGAAATGCATCTCTGCTCACTCCTCCATAATGTCTTTTAAAGTAAATTTTCCTAATTGGAACACATGTGGTATTTGGATATCTTAGGATCAGCCAACACTGTCTGCCTTTTCCTAAAGTTGTGTATGTTTTTCCTTCTATTAGAAATTAAATTTTGTTTTCAATTTCAAAGTGGGCAATAGTGCCAGACTCTTTATGCAGTATAAATGGCAAGCAGCTGAAATATTTAATTTCTTTTTCTTTTCCAGATCCTTAAAAAGTCCAGGAATATGTTCTAAAACTTTTACCTTGGCCTATTTAATTTTTCAAGCATCTTTCTCCTGTACAGATTGTGTACCCATGCGAATGAAAGCTGTTGTCATCTAACTTCTTGAAAAACTCACACGAGTATAAAAAAATTATTATCAGTTCTACAAGCCAAACACTGCATTTAGCTCCACACACTTTAAAGTAACCCCACAGTAATATTCCTGTAAAGGAGGTTAGAAGACAGTTCATTTAAGTTCACTCCTATTTTAATACATCTTGCTTCCATACTATATGCACCTGAAGATGACTCTTACTTCCAAGATGTCTATATGACTGTACAGTATATAGAAGGTACATAGGCATGACTCTTGGCAATTCAGACAACCCCTGGCCTAACTGTCAAATCTGAAAAAAGCTGGATGCAGTCAGGCTTCAGCCCTCTCCTTATAATTAAGCCAAAGCACAGTACTCCTGTGAAAGAGGTCAAACAATGAAGACGTGTTTTGAGAACACTTTACTACTTAGTTCAATGCTAGGACGTTTTAAAAAACATTAACATCAAAGAGAAGAATCAATTCCTGCTTTGCTGGTCAGACTCAAAAAAATGTGCTAACATAAGATTGTGGGACTCAGTAGAAACTCTACAAGATAACTTAAGTAATTTGGGAGGAATGCACGACTTTCATTGTTACACTTAAACAGAGAGAACAGTTTTGCAAAGAACATAAAGATGTGGAAAAAAAACACAGTGAGTTTTGAGAACTGAAATATCTTCCTATGTGAATTAATGAGTTCTGTCAGAAATAAAAATTAACTATAATGGCCAGTTCTGCACTGAAATTTTAAGTCATTGTTAGCATTACAAAAAACAGTGACAGCATTTACTCAAATAGTTGATATATCTAATAGTGGCAGGCAATAAGCTTTGTGCTTTAGAAGAAGACTGTTTTGCAGAAACTAGATAGCACTCTTCTATTCCTTTGTGTAAATTGTGAAATCATCTGCTTTTAAAGGTGCTCATATTGTTTTCTTTTAATGCTACTCTGGAGTGAAAGTTCACAGGCATTTTAACACATTTATTTAATTAAGGTCTAGTAAAAGAAAAGTAAGATTTCAAGCTCTATCAGAGCAGATCACATTGGGTAATGAAAAGGTTTGTTGAGCAGCAGCTATATTCCAGGAAAATGATTAACGTAACTCCTGAGGCTAGCCCATTAGTCCAGCATTGCTGTTTGGTGAAAAAAAAAAGGTTTATTCAGGATTTCTTTCTCCCTCTTAGCAAGTACCTGTTAAAGTTGTCCCTTTTGAATGACCAGAGGGATGGGTTTTTAGATTTTTCTGTGTCACACATACTTCTCCCTATAAGCCATCAAACTGAGATGAGGTAAATACAGACTCTGATGCTTAAGTTTTGGTGGTGTATCTTGCCTACCTTGTCTTGTTCTGTTTAATCATCCATCTCCAGAAAACAGGAGGCTTCTAGGAATAAATGAGTTGCTATTCCTGAGCCAAAGATGCCTCAGATGAAATTGACACTAGTTCTTTTCTAAAAGGAACTACCGGGACTGCATGACTTTCTAAAATCAAGCTTACACTTCATGTGAGCATTGTCTGCTGTGAAATTTGAGAAATTCACTTCCAATCTGCTGAAGCATGTCCAAGGAAGAGCAAAAGAGTTGATCAAGGTCTGGATCATAAGGCATGTATGGAGTGTCTGAGGATGTCTAGCCTGGTGAAAAGGAGGCTCAGGGGTGACCTCATCACTCTCTACAACCGCCTGAAAAGAGGGTATAGTGAGGTGGGGGTTGGCCTCTTCTCCCAAGTGACAAGTGACAAGAGGAAATGCCTTCAGATTGCACCAGGGAAGGTTTGGATTAACTAGCAGGAAAAATTCCTTTTTGGAAAGGGTGGTCTAACATTTGAACAGGGAAGTAGTGGAATTGCCATTCCTGGAAAGTAGATGGGGTGCTTAGAGGTGTGGTTTGGTGGTGGACCTGTCAGAGCTAAGTTAATGGCTGGACTCCATGATCTTAGACGTCTTTTCCAGCCTTAATGATTCTATGATTCAATAATCACACACGAATTATCACAAGGGTGTTTATTTCTGTCCTTCTAATGGTTTCTATTCCCCTCTACAAGAAAAGAAGAAAAAATATATGAATTGAAGTGCTTCAGTGCTATGACTACATAATTGAAAAGAGTCAGGGTCTGCCCCATCTCCCAAAGTTACTTACTTCTCTTTGAAATTCCAGCAATGAGAACTTGAGAGGTTAGAGGGTGTTAAATAGTAGATGAAAACAGAGGCATTTCCAGAAGGAAAGGGCCTAATCTTTAATACCAAAATGAAAAAACACTCTTTACTACAGCATCTGTTTTGTCCCTTCTATTATTGCCTTCTTATTTTGGCAGTGATAGAAAATAATGTCCTATGGAGTTCCATTGAACTGAACTTTTTGAAAATTACAAAATCTTTGCTCTTTAGAACAGTGTGGATGAGGTTTTTGTAAATAGGAACATGGCAATTAAATTAGAGAATTTTCTTAGCTCTCAACCTTTTTGGAAATGAAGAGTGGTGCCCACCCATGGCCCATCAGTTAAATCTGTGATGTAGAGTGCAAGTTACGATGAGTCATGATGTGAACTGTGGCAATCATGCTGAAATATTCTTTGGAAGGTGGCATTTTTGAACATAAAGTATCAGCTGGTTTGTTATGGGTTAACTCCAGCAGGCAGCTTGGGCCAGCACAACTGCTCTCTCACTTCCTGCAGCAGGACAGGGGAAAGGTTCGGAAGGGCAGAAGTAAGAAAACTTGTGACTGAGATAAAGGCAGTTCAACAGCTGGAGGGAAGAAAGAAAATAAAATACAACAAAATTCAAGTGATGAGAAAGCAATCACACCCCACCAGCTGCCTGGTGTTCAACCAGTCCCTGGACAAGGGTGACACTGCAAAACATTACTCCAGTTTAATTGCTGAGCATGATGTTATATGTAATTAGGAGATATCCTCTGGCCACTTGGGATCAGCTGTTCCATGTCCTCTACCACCCTCTTGCCTGCCCTCAGTCTTCTTGCCTGGAGGGGGACGAGAGAATGGGAAATAGAGAAAGACTTGTCATTCTAAGGCACTTTACAGCAATAGCTAGAACAAGGGTCTGTTATCAATGCTGTTCAGAGCAGTCACAAGTGCAGGATATGGCGCCATATGAGGTGATATGAAGTAAATCAACTCCACCCCAGACAGACCCAGTCCCTGATTAAAAACTCTACATCTTTCCTCACCTAGGGGATTTTTAGCTATATCAGTTGCCAATGTAAATTATTTAAGTATTTTCCTCTGTGTTGTTTGTAGAAGTTATAACTAAGTTCAGTGAAGAGCTGTAATTGAAATTGTCCTGACACAGCTCAGCTAGGACAGAAGACTGCATTACAAAAAAGACAAAAACTATCTCTTTCTCTATGCGGTAGCCAGTGGTAAGTTACTTGTTTTCAGAAGAGTAGTTTGTCTTTCCTACTATATCTTTTCACACTGCTTTGGGGAACTTTCCTGTTGGGACCTATGTACATTTTCAAAGCAGTCACAATCCAATTTTCAGCAAAGGCATATGTACCATTCTGTTTAAAAGCATTTGAATGACTAGCAATCTCCCACTGAAACCTGTGAGACAGTGGCACTTGGGTATCTCTGAAGATTTGAGCACTGGACGTTTAATAAGCAAACCTTCAAAGGCTCCTGAAATGACTGGAGTTGTGTTACATTTCAGTGGGATTTGAACTTTCAAGTTCAGAAATTACATCAGAAGTAGAGCTACAGGGCTTTTGAAAACACTATCCTTGCATCATTGAAAAATAACTGATCTGATCTAGCTGAACGGTAACAATGTTTGAGGTCCTTTTCATTGCAGGTGACATTCTAGATTATTTTAATTCATGGATTAAAAAAAAATTGTAAATATTGTTACCCACCTATGAAGATCAATGCCTAAAGATCTTTTTAAAATATTAAGGTATATTATCTCCATTTATTCTCAAAATTACATATGTAGACACTATCAAAAGTCAAATAGTGACTTATATGTATCTCTAGGTGGTTAATTATCCTTATGTACTCTTTAATTTGGCTTCGTGAGGCAATACCTATAGCTCTACTTTCTCTGTTTAAAAACTGTTTCTAATGTTACTGCTGTATCACAGATCTTTTTTGAGAAATCACCGCAAAATTAGAAGGAAAAAACTGCTTTTAAATTCTATGTACTACAGATACTGCGCTCCTTGTTTTAGTTTTTGTTGCATAATGTGTATTCCTAAGACTAAAAGAAATACCTAAAATAATATGGGTACTGCTCCAAGTAAGTATTGTCCTAAATTTCTCTAAAATGTATGTGTTCAAATAAATGTGGAAAAATTAAAGGTGTGAAATAGTTTCACAAGAGACACAGAGGTTTTACATGGTCCACAAAGTAAAAGGCCACTTTCTGAGCTCTGACAGACATTCTTTACTGCAATGCATGGAGCTTCACATAGAATGACACAGAAGTTTCATAGCTGGAAAAAAATAGTGTCACACACTCTACTGCTTATGTAGATACTCCTGAGGACTAAAGTATTAGCCCCTGCATAAACACATTTGTCCTTGTTTTAGGAGGAATAAATGATCTGGTGCACTCAAGTCCAGACAGGAGAAGGATTCAAAAATTGAACTGGAAGCAAACCCATGGAAGGCAAACTTGATAACTGGCTATTTTGGGGAGAAAAAAAAAAAGGAAGAAAAAAAGAAATCTCTCTCTCTTTTCCAGTCTTTCCCTGACTCTCTCTCCTCTCCTTTTCTCTTAGTAGGACAATATGCTTGTCATCCATCCCCTTCTTTCAAGGTCCTATTCTACCTGCACCTATGCAAAAAAGAAAAGGAATTAATTTAGAAATTATTTTGCTATAATAAAATTGCACCATCCTAATGCCATGTATAAGACTTTGAAAGCACTTGAAGGTTAGAGATGTCTGGAACCAAGGAGCTAAAAGATTATCCTCAAAAATAGCCTCTTTTTTATTTTAGGTCTGTGCTTGGCACAAAAGAAGAATGTCAGAACCAAACCAACTCTTTACTTTCCCTGCTTTATTATTTCTGTTTTTTTCCAGATTATCTAGGAAAGAAAGGTACACAATTTTTGATGTAATTTAAGAGTGCCACTATGATATGGTATGGGTGATTGGTACTGAATTTAATTTTTATCTCTATAACACTCCACAGCAAAAGAGTAGATTATGAAAAACACAGACTTCTTACAGAGGAATCAACTCAAAACGTCCCAGTTGATGTGGCAGTTTTTAGTGATGATTTGTACTGATATTACAAGCAAAATATACTCTCGTAAAAATTTCCATCTGCAAAAGACAAAGATGACACTAAGTACTTTACATTAAGATCTTATTTAGGCACACACATATACTGAGAGAAAATTCTGTGAACCAAAGTGATTCTTGCACCTATAAGAACCCATTGATTGACAATTTATAGCCAATGTGCATGGGAATATGGAAAATGTTAACTTTTTAACTTAAAAATTCCTTTATTACTGATCTCCTTTTGCTCTATTGCAAAACAAAAGAGACATGCCCATAAACATCAACTGCAAACCTAAAATATGAAGTCACATGTGGACTGCTGTGTTTGATTTTGGGCTCCATGATGCAAGAGAATATGATATTGAGAAAACTAAAGTCAGTCTCACAATGGCCACCCAGATGATTACGGGACTGAGGCACCTGCCATGTGAGGAGAGGCTGACAGAGAATAGGGTTTGCTCAGCCAGGATAAGAGAAGTGTAATGGGGAAATCTTATTGTCATCTTCAGACTTGTAGTGGAGCATGTAGAGAAGATGGAATGATACTCTCCTTTAACGTCTGTAGTGCTGAGAGGAGTGGCAATGAAAAAAACCTGCAAGAAGGGAAATCTTGATGAAACACACATAAACTTTTTTCCATAAGGATGACAAAATGCCTGAAGAGGGGCCCAGAGATTCTTCATCCTTGGAAATATCCAGAATGTGACTGGTCACAGCTGATCTAACTGAAATTGGTCTGAGTGAGGTGTTTGAAGCAGATGACCTCCAGATGTCCCTTCTAAGGTATTCTGTTCTATGATTCTGTGTGACCTCAATGAAATAGAAAAAAAGAAAATTACAATAATTTTGGTGCTTAAATTATTTGGGCATTTTTTATTTATTTAGACAGTGTTTTCTTAATATCCAGGTTTTCTGATCTTTCCATTCTGGTTTTGCTTTGGTCACATGTATTTTGATGCAGATTCACTGGAGCATAAGCTTATAAATAATTTGTGAATGATTGCTTACATATTCCTATTTCTTGTGGTCAGAAAAAAAAAAACAGTCTTGTAAATGTCATAGATAATTTTTCTAAATTATTTATGTTATAATTTAATTTCTTCTTCAGCTCAGCAAGTTTCTAAAAACAGATTATTATTTCTTTAATTAATATGCTACTCTTCACTCAAAAATATTGGAGTTTTCTTTCTACTGCCTGTGATTTGATAGTCAGCAGTGGGGTGTAAAATATTCTGTACTGGATATTCAAGTTACAAACTTGTTGATGAGAAAAACTACACTATTGCACTGACCTTTAACAGGACAGATGCGAACTGGGAGTTGCAGAGCTGAAAAGGGATGGATGCCTTTTACAAAGACTGGAAATTACTGTTCCACTTGCAAAGGTTAAGATTTCAGGTCCTAATATAGCAGAACTGCAGCAGTCTGGAAAGACTAGTAAACACAGGCTGCTATGAGTGAGTCTGTGAAATTCATGGACTGTGGAGGTTTGGCTTGACCTGTCATCTTTTTTCTTATTTCCTGTTTACCTGTCTATGACTGTAACCTTTCTGCTGCACAAATAACATCCAGTTCTCTGGAAAGCAATTTGTGCTCATGTTTTGTTGTCTGTCTCACAGTCAAAGGGTAATCACCATCCTCTCCTGACAAAGACTGCTGAGGAGCAGTTGAGATAATAATTAATTGAAAATGCTATATGACAACAATTCTCCTGGGCTCATGAATCTGTCTAAAGTAATTTAAAATAGATTTTTGTGAGAAAATGAACTAGTATCTCAAACGATAAAAATCATAATGAAGGAGTGTAGGTGGGGAGTTGATTTGCTTTTTCTTTTGGCCTTTGCATGTTATTGTGATGGAAATTAATCAAAGTAGCATCATCTAATTCCATCATATTTTAAGTAAAACAGATCGACTACTGAAGTGACTACAGGATATCAGCCTATTTAACCAGCTTCTGATACTTTATGAGAAACATTCTGGAAAGTCCCATTTCCCATCTGTGTTTAGATTTATACTGTTTTATACATTAAATGTATACTCACTTGCTAATTCTTCATTGGAAAACCATAGCTACGTTTTTGATTTAGCACTCACCTGTGAGGTAAGGACCTCTGGAGAGGCCTCCCCATTTCATCCTTGGCCTGCAGAACAGACAAGTGTATGTCTACAAGAAGAGGGAATGATGGCAAGAGGCCAGAGAATTCCATCTCTGGGAAAACATAAAATAATCAGCCTTCCTACTATATCTGAAAGGCTGGATACAAAACTGCTGTTGAGATGTAGGAATGTTTATGGACCAAAATCAGCCAATAGCAGCCTTCACTTCTAGGAGCAGTAAGAGTTTGTGTGTCTGAAGCTGCTCGTATAGCTTCAAAAGAAAAATCATATCACTTAGTTTCAATCTGGACAAGCTGTCATAAGCAGATCAGTTTTCATTATGTAAGTTTTTGTCTTTTCATAGTGGTTAATAGAATAGTATTGGTGTGGGCCTGCTACTAAATGCAGAAGGGACTCTGTTAACAGGACACAGAGAAGGCAGAGTTACTGGACACCTGCTTTGGATCTGTCTTCACTGACAGGATCAGCCCTCAGGAATCTCTGAGTCATGGTGACCCACCAGATGACCCACTGTGATATCTTCCAACTTTACCCATGGTAAAAGCATGTTGGAACAGACACTTTGCCTTTGTCAGAGGGAGTTTGGTTCACCTTGAGAGAACACTTAGGCAAACTTGACCCATAAAAATCCCTGGATCCTGATGGATGCATCCAGGAGTGCTGAGATGCTGCTCATGATCATATTTGAAAGGTTGTGGCAATCCAGAGAGGTACCTGAGGACTGAAATAAAACAAAGGTCACTCTAGTGTTCAACCAGGGCAAGAAGAAGACCCAGGGGACTACCAGCCAGTCAGCCTCACGTATATGCATGGAAAGGTTATGGAGCCCTTTGCTCTGGAGGCCATCAATATCCACATGGATGACAGGAATGTGATTAGAAGCAATCAGCATGGATTCACCAAAATAAATCATTCTTGACTGATCTACCATGAAATAAGTACCTGGATGGATGAGGAGAGAGCAGCAGATGTCACCTTGACTTCACAGTTTTTGACACTGTCTCACCAAGCATCCTCATAGACCAACTTTGAAAGTTTAGACTGGATAAGTGGACAGTGAAGTGTATTTGAGAACTGGCTGAACATCAAGTCTCAGAGGGTCATAATCAGTGGCAGACAGTCTAGCTGGAAGCCTGTCCCTGGTGGTGTCCCCCAGGTTTTTGTACTGGGTCCAATATTATTTAACTTCCTCACCAGTGACTTGGATGAAGGGGCCTCAGCAAGTTCACTGATGACACAANTGAAATAAGTACCTGGATGGATGAGGAGAGAGCAGCAGATGTCACCTTGACTTCACAGTTTTTGACACTGTCTCACCAAGCATCCTCATAGACCAACTTTGAAAGTTTAGACTGGATAAGTGGACAGTGAAGTGTATTTGAGAACTGGCTGAACATCAAGTCTCAGAGGGTCATAATCAGTGGCAGACAGTCTAGCTGGAAGCCTGTCCCTGGTGGTGTCCCCCAGGTTTTTGTACTGGGTCCAATATTATTTAACTTCCTCACCAGNCCCTTCAGAAGGACCTCAACAGGCTGGAGGAATTAGCAGAGATGAACCTTCTAAAATTCAACAAAGGCCAGTGCAGGGTCCTGCACCTGGGGAGGAACAACGGAAGGCGCCAGCACAGGCTTGGGGGGACCTGCTGGAAAGCAGCTCTGAGGAGAAGAATATGGGGGTCCTGGTGGACAACAAGCTGCCCATGAGCCAGCAGTGCATCCTGGGGGCCAAGAAGGCCAATGGGATCCTGGGGTGCATTAGGAAGAGCACTGCCAGCAGAGAGAGGTGATCCTGCCCCTCTACTCAGCCCTGGTGAGGCACATCTGGAGTGCTGTGTCCAGTTCTGGGCTTTCCAGTACAAGACAGACAGGGAGCTCCTGAAGCAGGTCCAGCATAGAACAACGAAGATGATTAAGGGACTGGAACATCTCTCGTATGGAGAATGGCTGAGGGAGCTGGGCCTGTTCAGCCTTGAGAAGAGAAAACTGCGAGGGGATCTCATCAATGTCTGTAAAAGACATCTGAAAGGAGGGTGTCAGAGGATGGAGCCAGGCTCTGTTCTGTGGTGCCAAGCAGCAGGACAAGAAACTGATGTNGGAGCTCCTGAAGCAGGTCCAGCATAGAACAACGAAGATGATTAAGGGACTGGAACATCTCTCGTATGGAGAATGGCTGAGGGAGCTGGGCCTGTTCAGCCTTGAGAAGAGAAAACTGCGAGGGGATCTCATCAATGTCTGTAAAAGACATCTGAAAGGAGGGTGTCAGAGGATGGAGCCAGGCTCTGTTCTGTGGTGCCAAGCAGCAGGACAAGAAACTGATGTACAGGAAGTTTCACCTGAACATGAGGAAGAAATTCTTTATTGTGTGAATGACTGAGCACTAGAACAGGCAGCTCAGAGAGTTTGTGGAGTCTTTCTCACTGGAGATATTCAAGAAACATCTGGACACAATCCTGTGCCATGTCCTCTGGGATGACTCTGCTTTAGCAGGGAGGTTTGACCAGATGGCCCACTGTGGTGTCCTCCAACTTTACCTGTTCTGTGATTCTGTGATTCTGTGGTATGGGGGCTAGCCCAGGAAGGTGGCCCAGCAGAGAATATGGTTGCAAATATTTTTCCAATAGGCCCATTTTATAGCCAGTATATAGAGCAGGTATTAACAGCTCAAGTCTCTGTCGAAAAAAACAAAGCAAGGGAATCTCTTTATGTTTTTTGCTTTGCTACAGAAATTGCAGCGATAAATCTGATACTACTTGCTGAAAAAATAAGCCAGTCTCGCCAAACCAAAAACGCCCTCTCTGCAAAAAAAAAAACAAAACCAAGAAAAGCAAGAAAAGAAAAAGCAAGGAAATTAAATTTGTTTTAGTTTTAAATTTTTTCAAAGTATCCATACCATCAAAGGCTTAATTGACCAAATATTTCACTTCATTGTCAAAAGATGATGTCTTGAAATATGTAAGTACAGTAACAAAATAATCATCTTGGCAGGAAACTGAAGGCACCTGAATCAAGGGTAAGAGAAGCCAGGAAGTCTGACACAGAAAGTCATTGTGCAAGAAAACATTTGAAGAAGAACCTAAGACTCAACAAATCTCAAATGCTTAGTTTATTTGCATTCATCAGACACATTTAAGATTACCTTTTTATAAATCAAATGAGTAATAAATTCAATTTGATATGGTTGAAAGGATTTAATATGCAAATAAAACCCCCTCATCTTGTAAATCCTTCAAGAATGAAACTTTTTTCAGGTCAGAACAAGCTGTGTATGGCAAGGGTGTTGAAGGTGCATTTTTTCAATCTGTAGCGAGAAACCTGTTGGGAGAGAGAGTTATGATCAGGAAATATACAGTGAAACAGAGAGATTCAAAATTGTTTCAAAGATAATTCTGTTTCAGTAAAGGCTCTAATCTGTTGTTTGAAGGAAATTGTAGTTTATACGTAATTTTTATTCTGTCACTGTTTGGGACAGGGCTCCTGAAACAGACATGCAAAGGTTTATTTATTGGCAGTTTGCATCTCTTTAGTCTTTCAAGAAAGGTAACCTAAATAGTAGGCTTCCTCTTGATAGTTTCCGCTGTTCCTGTCCTTCTTCACAGAAAACCAGTTTTTTCATCACATGGAGGAAATTGTCTACACCAGAGAGAATAATTCACTTCACCTTGAGAGAAACAAACTGATGACAACCTTTTAAACCTGTGAAACCAAGCAAAATTACATAATAGTCACATAGGCTTCTCACTTAATTGTAACTTCTGTCTACTTTTCAAACTGGGTCTAAAATAATTTAAGCATGGAGCATCACCTATGAAACATGTTTATCTTAAAAACAAATTTTATCCATATTTTTCCTACTGCTATATTGTCATGTATATATAACCTAAGTAAATAGTGCCAAGAACTTACATAAAAGTTACAGTAACCCCTCTCTTTTTGCTAAGTAAATGAGCTAGTTTTATGTGTTGTGATACTCACACCCAGGATAAAGAAACACAGCATTCAAAGGGGTAACTTTCTTTCCTAAAGCATCTGTGATATACTGCGCACAAAAATATTCTGGAGCAGAGGGACTGGAGAGATACAAGGAATGTTTGTCAAAGAAGAGTTTTTTATGTCTTATCCTGTGATTTCAGTACTATAAACTAACACAATTATGTTGTGCCTTGTTTTAAACAAAATGGCAGGAGCTTGCTGATTTTGAATATATCTGGGTTTGGCATAAGACATTAAAAGAAAAACTTAGGTTTGCAGAAGGTGGGGTTTTTTTAGAATTGTACGTGTTCCTAATTTTTCGTTCTAGTGGTGTGTGATGAATACATCTTTACCTTTATAAACTGCCTTTGTTACACAGAAGAAAACTTGGAGCTTTCCGTAAATCAGTTCTAAAGCACAATTTTTATTCTACAGGATTGGATCTGACTAGCTTTAGAAAGCCCAGTGGAGCAGATGAATGAAGTATTCCTACCTCAAAACAGTATCTTGGATGTGGAGAAAACAGGGAGGAGTGAAGAAACCAGTGTGAGCACTGAGTGCTCCATGTAGCATCTGGCTTGACAATATTAATTTTAGCTTTTGGTTGAAATTAATATATGTAAGAAAGGGAAGTTAATAGAGTAGAAAGAAAAGAAAAAAGATTATAATTGTCCTCCTTTGTTATTGCTCGGCATTTAACAACTGTCTCTAATCCTTCCTTGAAACATTTTTGTATTGTCAGAGACACAGAAATACACTGCTCTTGCAGAAGCCTATGTGTGGAAAGAAACTCACCTTAAATTATCTCAAACAAATTTTCATTTTACTTACAGCAGCTAACAGAGCTAATATATCCTGCATCTCCTCAGCAATATATCCTGCATATCTTCATTTTGGCTTGAGAATGAGAAAGTTCAGAGTGTACTATGGCAGTTCTGTGATCATTACCAAGAATACCTTAAAAGTGATATGTGTAGGTAAAACTTGATACTAGAAACACCAGCAGAGGAAATGCAGCAGATCACAGAAGTAACAGTGAAGGCCTGATCTAGACTGTTTTCACTTGCCTTGCAGGAATCCTACCCTTCGCAAATGCCTGAGGTGTTTTTCTCTCAGTAGCAGTGCTGAAGACTGTTCCAGGCTGACTGTAATTAAATTATTACAAAATAATTTGAGGTCTTTATACTAGATAAAGAGGTCAAGATCAAACCCATCTGAGAAGACAACTAGATCCTTAAAATAAATTGGATTTCCCATCCCTTCAACAGAGGCAGGAAAATTCCTGTTTACATCCCCCAGGCATGGTAACTCAGGAAGAAATGTGCATTTTGCTACCACTGTCTTACCGCTGATCAAACTACAGTTCCAAAGCTGAGTGTGGTGTCTTCAAAGCAGCCACGGAACAACCCAGCCAAGTGCAAAGAAGACACACATTTTACATTGACAGACAAAATCCCACAGCATGTACCTTAAATTATGGTGGTTCCATTGCTAATGCTGCACAAAATCTTGCTGAAGGCAAAAAGGCAACTGAAGGCAAGAAAAGTGAGCAAAAAGGGTTCTAAACTCAGTGCACATTTACTTGGATGTGTGATGACTTTCTGATATGCTGTTTTCCATTCCTTTAATACAGACAACAACCTGCTCTGAAGACCAGGTTTCTCTTCACATACTTGTTTGTTTCTGAAGGAATAAGGAAGCACTGAATTTAAAGAATATAAAAAGAGATCAAATCACCTTCTTTGACCATTTCTTGCCCTTTTTTGCCTATCCCCACTCCTACCAGTAAATATAAAATACCACATAAAAATCTTTTTGGAAATAAAAGAGAAGCTTTGGATATAATTAAGTAAATAAGCAAGACAGAGGGAAAGCAAGCCGAGGAACATTTGCAAAAATAACAAGAAGAGGAAGGTATAATAAAAAATAAGTAACTAAGGAAAAGAAAATTTGAATGGCAAGAAAAATCCTGAGAAAAACATTTTAAAGGAAGTGATAAGAACTGTCTGCAAACGGCATTTCACAGGTGAGATGTAGAGGACTAACTTGTCTATTTTGTCAAGTGTATCTAAACTCTCCAGTCTTATTCACTGAATCTTCATGGTTAATCTACAACTATCTGAACAAAATAGTAATTTTAAATGTGAAAAATGTAAATGTAATTTTCAATGTAAAAAAGTAATTTTAAAAGGCTCTTATCTGACCTTTCAGCTGAACTGTTTTAGCCAGATTTCTGCCTTTCACTTTCAGCTATAACAGTTGTCATCAAGGTCACTAATGAGACCATCTTGCCAGAATGAACCTCTGCTTTCTGCATGCTTTCCATCAGATCTCCATTCTCATTTTTCCTTCTCATAGGGTTTCCTTCACTTTTTATTGCCAGGGGCATTACCCTGCTAATTCTACCAACAAAATTGACAGCAAACTCTTTCCTTGCTTTGTTCTCCTCCATTGATATTCTCCAGATCTCTCAATTCCTCCTTTTCTGTGATCATCCCCTGGGATTTCATCTTCTGCTCTAGTGTTTCAGCTGCTACATACTCTAAAATGTACTGCTTCACAAATAACAGAGCAGTCTTTCATCTGGAAAACTGATTAATTCCACTGTTTATCTCGGGTTATATAGAGACGTTGGCTGCATTATGGTTAATTAAGAAAAAATTACCCATAATTTGTAATTCATATGATGTTTAGAAAAGTTTTATTACTCTGCCTCTAGCTGCACCTCACTTCTGCTTCCCACTTCCTTCTCTCCCTCTCTCCACTCTGTCCTCCCCAGACTCATTTCTCAGGATAAGTTTTGAGTTAATGACTTCTCATAAACCAAGTACATAAACCAAATTACATTTTCAATGCAAGCTTTTTTTTAACCGCTGTAACAACTATTATTACAGATGCAATTCTATTTAAATTCACTTACAAAATTAACTTAAATACGGTGCAAACTATTATCTTTATTAAATACTTGTATTATGGAAAATGAACACTGTGCTTTAACCTTTGTGTTTTGAATATTTTTAATGTTTACATTATTTGAAAGTAGTCTGGCAAATTGCTATGTTTGTTTTTGAGCACAAGAAATGCTTTCCAGTATACAACGAGAGATTCTGCTAGACAAATGTAATAATTTCAATAGTAGGAAGATGTGAAGGGTATTTTCAGGACGTGGTCTAAATGAAATTAAAAGGACTGTAACTCATCCAATATACATCTAAAGTAATATGGCCCTGATAGCTTACATCATATAATAAGGCACTTGTAAATATTTTAAAAACAGAGGGTGACTCACAGGCAATTCTGCCCTTCAAAGCAGTGGTGAAAGAATTCACTAAGTAAAAGGTGTCCATAAAATTGTCCAGCTGCTTAAAACTTTCCAAAGCCATGTTAACCCTACTTGATGACTCCAACTATTATTTTTCAGGTAACTTGACATCTTCACTCTTTTAGACCTGAGCATAAAAATAAACTTACATAAAGCAGCTTCCAGGGATATGAATTAAACATCTCAATACTTCAGCAACCTTTTCAGAAAGGTTACATTTGTTCCATATAGATGGAAGTCCTTTTTAAGTTTCCTTTCTAGTCTTCTCCTGAGAAACAGTAATCCCAAATGTGTCATTTCCAATTTTTGATTTTACCTTGTTTCTCTTATCAATATATAAACACTATCTTTATTCCTCAGCACAGGAACCACTCAACAACCTTTACATTAAAATTGTTCAACCTAAAAATAAGCCAGAGACTACATCCAGAATCTGTCTGACAGCTTATGTACATCTAACCATGAAAGCTAATAATGAGAATGGCAGTATCTTCTCAAATGAGAAGTGATGGAGTCTCACACAGAAATGATTTGCTGGAGTTTTTTTCAATTAATTCATAAGTGGGCCAAAAGTTGTACGTGAAAGTTTCCAGTATGTGAAAAGTGGATCCCCACTGCAAATGATCACAGAAATCTGACTTGGCAAGCTTTATCTCTGTGGTACCTCATTGTAAAATCAAATGGTGAGTTTTGAGGCTCATAGTACTTCCTTTCTCCTCATTATCTGGGAAAAAAAAATCCTGTTGGATAACATATAATTGCTGAGTTTCAGTTATTTTGCTTATTTTTTCTTTGTTTTTGTTTTCAGTTTGTTTGTTTGTTTGTTTTTTGTTGTTTTTTGTTTGGGTTTTTGTGTGTGTGTGTGTAATTTTTTTGTTGGTCTGTTTTGTTTGTGTATTTTAGGGGTTTTTTTTCCTTGTTTGTGTGTTTCTTAGTCATAGAATCATAAAATATTTTGGGTGGGAAAGGACCTTAACAACCATTTAATTTCACTTCCCTGCAATAGGCAAAGGCACCTTTCACTGGACCAAGTTTCTCAGAGCACCATCAAACCTGGCCTTAAACACTTCCAGGGATGGGGTATTCACAGCTTCTCTGGAAAGCTGTTCCAGTGTCTCACCACCCTCAGAGTGAAGAAATTCTTCACAATATTTAATCTAAATCTACCCTCCCCCAGTTTAAGGCCCTTCTCCCTTGTCCTATCACTACATGCCTTTGTGAAAAGTCCCTCTCTATCTCTCTTGTAGTCTCCCTTCTGGCACCAGAAAGTACTATAAGGCCTCCCTTCTATAGCAGAGATTACATTAATTTTAAGCTTTTTTTTTTTTTTCTTTTTTAAATTGGAAGTTTAAAAAGATAAAAAACTATCACTTTTCTGTGCTAAAGTAAAATTCTTTATTCTGGGTGGTACAGTTATTACTCTCTTTGTGAGACTTTTTTCTCCATGTTTTTTTACCTTAATAATGGGAACATCAAGGTTAAACTGTCAGTACTTTTACAGGGCTTTAAGAGAAATGGCTAATCTTTATTCAATTATATTAACCATTGGCAGAATTGTGAATTAAATTGCTTAATTTAGAGAATAGTGCTGCATTTTATCAAAATATTTCAGCTAAACAGAGGAAAGAGACAAGCTGTAAACGAGAAACTGAAATTACAGCTGTGTTGGCAATCACCTTTGGATTTTGATGGGGTGGTTGCATACGTAACTATGATTTTTTTGCATTATTGAAGAACTTTTGGTCATAGCACCCCCCTTACCCCCTTTTCTGATGCCAGTATGAATAACAGGAACTGCTGCTTTGTTACAATGACAAAAATTTCCTGAGAACAGATAATCTCATAAACTGACCTGCAATAGGAATATTCTGATATTTCCTGATCTCTTGAAATGTTCTTAATCCACTTTTAGAACTAGTTGCCAAAATATTCAGCTGTATTTTAGCATCATTAACTCCACACCTGAGACTCAGTGGTTATCTGTCTTGAATTTCAAGCATAACTGTAGTCTAAAGAGTCTGAAAAAAAAGCCTGAAGCTCCATAGGGTTCAAATTATTCCCCTTAATACCTTGGAAGTGGAAATTCCTAGGATGTGAAAATTGCTGCCAGCAAGTTGACAAATGCCACCCCGGGTTTAAGGAAAAGCAGGTGGTGTAATGTTACATACTCTAGGGGAGCAAGAAAGAGAAAATCAAGGAGAGTGAGAATATTGGGATTTTGGGGGCCCTCTGAATAGTGTGTGTGCTCAAGCCAGCTCAGGCAAGGTTCCCCTTCTGTTTCCTTCTGCTGTTGGGTCAGGAAAGAGGGCTGTAATTTTCCCATTTGTAAACTGTTTGCAAAAATAAACATTCCTCTTAAATGTTAGCAAACCTTGCTTTTATTTTCACATGAGACTTTTTAAGGACTGCTTAGGACTTGACAGGATTATCATTGCTTGGATCAGAAATTTAGAAGTCTGTGGTATGTGAGGACTACCTCATGCACTGTCTTATTATGCGACAGTAACAGCTACTTTAGAACAGGTTGACAAGAATCACTTCTTGTAAAACTTGGATATCTAATTTTATTATTTTTTTTTAATGTAGGTGTCTAGTAGATTTACTATGCACTATATCAGGCTACTTAGGAGTAAAAATTAATAAACATAGGGTCTGCTATTTCCAAAGGCATGATAGAGCCCATTGGGCTTTCCTTTTAATAATATGTATATATTTCTTGCTCATTATCAGTATGCCTTATGCCTTATAAGTTCAGTTCAGAGCTTCTGTTCTGTGCCTGTTTAAAATGTTATCTGTTCTTTTTTGGAGACATCTCTTTGGCATGGCAGAATAACAAAGCAGGAATGACTCCAGAGTCATGATAAAGCCTTTGAATGACCAGGACATGGAGGTGAGAGTGAGCAGCATTCCCCAGGGGTGGGAAGACTGCAGATTCAAATGATAGGTCAGTAGTGAGACAATTCCTACAACACTACAGAACACTGATTTCCATGACAACAGGCTGTGGGCAGGGAGGGTGACTCAGTGGCAGAGATAATCCCACAGGATTGACAGTTACTGATGATTGCTCTTTTCACACTCCTGAAACCAGATTCTGGCATCCATGGAGAAGAGAATGAGAAGCTTCTGTGGAAACTGAATCAGAAGGGGGAGAAGCTATTTATGGGCTGAATTCCTTCAGGCTGGGAAAATTAGTCACAGCATCAGAAGGTTCAGACTTTTTCACTGAGCAGCTGTAGTGATCTTCTGCTTTCCACAATACAGTACCCTTAAAATTAGCAGCCTTCTGTCTGCAAAACCAAACAATGATTATTGCTGGCTGTGTGGTTAGATGAGGGTATAGTTATTGTTAAATGATGTCTGGGCAGATGACTGAATAAGATGGAGTGAGGGGGGCAATTGGGTCAATCTGGTGAGCTGTGTCATTGGTGCATTGATATTCAGTGACCCTTAAAGTCAGAATGTCTTCATCTATGAAGGAAGAAGACTATTCTAGGCTACTCCTGTATTTTCTGTGTGGATAGCTACATGCCTGTTGCAGCAGTGAAAGTTCAGGTTGTTATGTCCAGACTGATTCCCTGAAAATGAACAGTTTTTCTGATTAAGACCTGAGATTTTGCATCTCTCTTTTAAAAATGGATGTGACTACTTAATTGGATAAGGAGAATAATTAAATGACTATGCATGCAGTCACCTAAACCGGAGACTCTCTAGAGACAGAAGAGTCATGCATGTTTGTGTGCATGCACATTGCACGTCTGTGCATGCCTGTGCATATACAGTGCTTGGCAAAGCAGTATTCTTGCTCAGCTTCTTATCACACAAAAATTAAACAGTGATAATGGCAACAAAAGTTCAGACAACTGCAGATAAGGTGGCAGATTGGATTGATAACTGGTTTTTTTGCACACCCTCTTAACTGGCTTACATTTCCTGTTCAGCCTAGACAGCTCTGTTAGGTGTGCAGGTTCATGCACATCTTTGAGCATGCAATCCCAATCCTATGTTTTGAAAAACAACCCAAAAAGAAGAAGTAAACATAAAATGTTAATATTTTCTGTCTGTCTCTAAATGACATAAATTGTGGTGTAGACAAATTAATTTTTCAGAAGCAGAGAGAACGGTTTGAATGGGCTTTGTTGTCAGTCAGCATGATGAGAGAAAATGTATCCCTTTTAAGTTTTAACCCTCATGTACAAGACAGAATGTACTTTATTGAAACATCTTGTGCTGGTTTCAGCTGGGCTAACATTTATTTTCTCCCAACTGGCTGGTATGGGTCTGTCTTTTGGATTTGTACTGAATACATGGTTGATAATACAGAGATGTTTTCATTATTGCTGAGCAGGGCTCACACAGAGCCAAGGTCTTTTCTGCTTTTTGCACTGCCATGATGGCAAGAAAGCTGGGGGTGCATGGGAGACTGGGAAGAGACACAGGAGAAGTGACCCAAACTGACCAAAGGATATTCCGGACCATGTGACATCATGCTTAGGATATAAAGTGGGAGAAAGAAGCAGGAAGAGGGGGACATTTGTGATAATGTTGTTTGTCTTCCCAAGACACCATTGCAGGTGATGGGGCCCTGCTCTCCTGGAGATGGCTGAACACCTTCTCATGGGAAGAGGTGAATTAATTCCTGATTTTGATTTGCTTGCATGCATGGCTTTTCCCATACCTGTTAAACTGCCTTCATCTCAACCTGTAGTTGCATTGTCTTAGAATTTTCCTTTCTCTCTCATGGAGAATATAGATAAACTGTACTTTCTTAATCTCTGTGTTTTGTGTTAGAGGTGTACAAACCATAACCAATAGATCTTTGGGGGTGGATTGTCTTTGGCCAATAGACATTTGTTTATTACTGTGTATAAAAAGAACTTCTTGTAAATAAAACCTTCTTCTTCGCCATCTTGAAGCCTGTCTGCCTGACCTCTCTACCTGCTTCCACAAATCCCACGAACAACAGAAAAGCAAACCATATCAACCCACTAGTTTTCCACCTTTTACCCTTGTGATTCTGTCTCTGATCCCACTGGTCTGGGAGTGAGCAAGTGGCTGCATGGGGCTGGGTTTCTGGCTGGGGTTAAACTATGACATTTCTGTACTTCAATTATTACAAGGAGTCTTTGCACTAATTTCAAATTTTCCTGCCATTTAAAAGTTGCATTTTCATGAGGATAGCCATACTTGTGCCAGACATTAAAAAATACAGAAATATGTTATGAAATTTTTTATGAGTAAATTAAGTAGAACTTGGGAAGCCTTTAGGTGTGTTTTGAATTTTAAAAGAATATACTGATAAATTCTCTGTAATTGGTAAGCTCCTGAGCAGAGAAAGGTATCTATAGATGGCATTGCCTTCTCAGGAGGTGATACACATTTATTTTTTTGTGCCAAATCAACCCTGCAAATCATAGAATCATAGAGAATTCATAGAATGTCCTGGGCAGGAAGGGACCCTAACAGTCATCTAACTCCAATCCCCCAGCTTTGGGCAAGGACACCTTTCACTAGACCAGGTTGCTCAGAGCCCCCTGCAATCTGGCCCTGAACACTTCAAGGGATGGGGCATCCACAGCTTCGTTGGGCAACAAGTTCCAGTGCCTCACCACTTTCACAGTAAAGATTTTCTTCCTAATGTCTACTGTAAACTGACTCTCAGTTCAAAGCCATTACTTCTTTTCCTGTCATTACATGCTCTTATAAATAGACTCTCTCATTCTTTCTTGTAGGCTCCCTTCAGCTACTTCTCTTTCCCAGGTTCAGCATTCCCAATTCTCTCAGCCTTTCCTTGTAGGAGAGGTTCTTCATCCCTCTGATCAAAATGGTGGCCTTCTCTGAGCTCTTTCCAGCAGGTCCATGTCCTTCCCATGCTGGGACCCCAGAGCTGGATGCAGTGTTCCAGGTGGGGTCTCACCAGAGCAGAGCAGAGGGGCAGAATCCCCTCCCTCCCCTGCTGCCCACGCTGCTCTGGATGCAGCCCAGGACACATTTGGCTTTCTGGGCTGGGAGTGCTCATGGCTGGGTCATGTCCAGCCTCTCACCCATCAGCACCCCCAAGTTCTTCTCAGCAGGGCTGCCCTCCCTCTGTTCATCCCCAGCCTGTGCTGGTACTGTAGGTTCCCCTGACCCAGGTGCAGCACCTTGCACTTGATCTTTTTAAACCACAGGAGATTCCCATGGAATTTTAAAAGTTTGTCAAGTTTGTCTAGATCCTTCTGAATGTGTGGATTGCAACTGGTAGGGTTAGAAGACAAAGTGGTGGATAACTGCTTTATCAGGCATGTACTTGTGATTCCAGAAGAAACTGCAAATTGTACATCAGGCAAAAGCAGCTTCTTTCTTGATGGTGGTCACCAGTGGAGTTCTGAGGAAGAACTATTGAGTTTGGAAAGCAAAGAGAGTAGCTGGAGGCAAAACTTAAACTGTTAAAGAATTAAAGTTCAGAACTCCACACATAACGTGCAGTGAAATGTTTCCTGGTCCTGTCAGAGAGCTGCATTCCAACAATGGTGCAGAAATATTGTGCTACAGAAAATTACGATGGGAGATGTGCTTAATGGACTGCTAGTGATTTGGAACATGAGCTTGAGATTTATGAAAATTTGTCTGGTGAAGTAATGCTATTGTGTTTCTGGATTTCCGGCTCATCTGAAGGTGCCAAATATAAAAAGGATATTTTCTTCATACTGGTTTCCCATGTAAGTAATTGTATAGGACAGATGTAGGATGCCAGTAAAAGGCAGGTGGTTGAAATTGTTAGAGAAGCAATTTCTCTCTAAAAATGTTGTGATTGCATGGAGTTCTTAACTAGTGTATGAGACATGCAGAAAATTAATTTTTTTCTCTGTTTTACTTCAAGAGAAGAAATAAATAGTAAATTCCACTGTTATACTTAGTACAGTTTCAAAGAACAAAACTTCTGATGAGGAAAAAAAAAAACCCTATCAAGAATTATTTATGTGGGAAAAGTTGCTCTCTCATTGTGACACAAATGGCAAAAAACCAGCCTTTCTCACTTGCATTAGTTTTTAGAAATATTCACTTACTAAGTTCAGAAAACATTTGAAGATTCATGTTATTTGTGTGGGACAGTAACTCTTTAGATCAGACTTTTAGTGCAAATGCTAATGAACGAATACTCATTTTCTAAAAATATATATCATTTTGTCAGAGTAGCTCTGAAAGCAAAAACAATTACATGACCAAATTTCAATGGAAGAGATAAAAAGATATTCTTAAAATTAAGAAGTCTTTAGGAGTTTTTGGTTGGTTGGGGGTTTTTTGTGGTTTTCTTGTTTGGTTGGTTGGTCAGTTTTTGGGGGTTTTTGTGGAGTTTTTTTGCTTCTTTTTTCCTCTCAGTGCTTGAGTAGAAGAGATGAAACCCACTGTCTTCATGTACATGCATTTTTAGATTCATCAACTTATTTTTCTCACAGATTTTCAAGCACATATATGTATATATATACCTGAGTTCAGGTTACAAGCTTACTGGGGATTGGAAGACTTTTACAATAAATGGGGCTTTCATGAAAGTGATACAAAGTGAAAGATCATATTGGGGTGCAATAGAAGTGACCAAAAGTGGTATGCTGGAAAAACTGGCAGACAAATGTTTTGCATTTGTATTTATTTGCAAAGGAGATTTGGGATGTTCTTGCCCCAGTGTACCTCTAATACAGATGTGTCTAGGCAATTTGACTCATGACAAACATCAGCACTTTTCCACAAAATTTGGCATGGACACTTCCCCAGGCAGTTCGTGGGAACTTACTTTTTGTGTACTCTTAAATATTGTATTTGTTTTTTCAAAATTATATCCTTCAGAATTGCTTTGATCTGCATGTGCATGTGAGTGTAGGAGGTTGAGGGGTGTGG
>VZTX01008299.1:20832-68612 GCA_013400915.1 Pardalotus punctatus | reverse complement strand
TTTTTTTTTTTTTTTTAATTTAGAAAAGCACCAGAAGCAAAGAGGTGAAGGTAGAACAAGCTGTTTCTGTTGTTATTTAAGTGTAGCTGGAAGAAGGCAACAGTGGCCGATATGAACAGGGAGAATCCAACAACCTGGAGAAGCCCTACAGAGTCTGAGGAGATGCTGGGAGAGACACCTCGTTCTTATTTAAAGAAAAAATGGTTTATTGGAAAATTTACACCGAATCAGTGCAGCTAAAGCTGAAGGTTTTTGTTGTGAATTAAGTAGGTGTTACCCTACCCGTGATCAATGAGAATGTTTAGATTGGCAAGGAAGAACAAGGTACCCAGGTGAAATCCTGGCTCCACCAAAGTCCACAGGACGGGAGCAGCAAGATTCCACCTCGCTGGGATTTCCTCACCTCAGCTTCTTGCCTTTCCCAGCTCATCCTGCACTTCGCCAAATGCCTTGGTTTTGCTACAGTTTGCATATATTTATGAAAAAGGCAGCTGAGCAAAGGGAGAAAAGTGAAGATATTTGTGGAGAAGAGTGACAGGTACAGAACTACCTGTGTCCTCTAGAGAAAAAGGTGCTTCCAGAAGCACTAACACATTTTGGTGCCCGCGGATGACCAAGGCTGGAAGACAGGACGTGGGTAAGATGCCAGTAGGTCCGAGGAAACTCACAATCTGTCTTTGATGATGATTCTTTTGGAAGCTAAGAATCCAAGAGAAGTATTCGTAAGGCTGTAATCTGACTTGCCTTTTGATCTATTTGGCTCCATAAAAATTAATAAAAACTCTTTGAATGACTTTGCAAAGGGCCTGTATCATCAGGGGAAGCCCTCCAATGCATCCATCCATCTGCTTTCACAACCTTAACTTGGAATTTCACTGCTGCTGGGATTTTAGCACAGACAAGGTGATAAAAAACCCCCAACCAACCAACAAACCTGCTTTGGACACACAGACCTCCCCAGTGCCGGGTTCAGGGTGGGAAGGGGAGGAGGATTCATGCTTGACCAGCCTCCTCACACCTGCAGAGACTCCACCTCCCTCTGGCTGGAGGGGTGGCTGTGGGCAGGGGGTCACGGGGGAAAAGGGAAAGGGGGAAGGCGAAGTCAGTCGTGCCGCTGGAAGCGACACCGCTAAGACAGTGTCTGAGTGGAACAGAGAAGGACTTGTTTAGAAAACACAAGAGTTATTTTGCACACATGGACGACAACAAGGCTACTTAGTTTTTCCAACATACTCCTTCCTCCCCGCCCTCCCTCCCCCTACAAACAACAGAGCGAAACAAAAAAAACCAAACAAAAAATAATCCCTAAGAAATCCAGGTAAAATCCTTGTCGTTCTCCCCAGAGTTGTCCTGCTCCTGCGGGGAGTCAACATCTTTGTCATCATCTAAAATCACATCATCCTGTGACATCCCAACGTCATCCTTCCACTTGATGTCGTCGTCGTCTCCCATCTCCTCGTCTCCTTCCACTTTGATGTCATCTGGGTCTTCCATGTACTGCCCCTCCCCGGGGTAGCACTCGTCTGGGGACCCTTCTCCCCCGTTGTGGTCCAGGTGCCCGGCAATGCCGCGGCCGGAGCAGTCGGCGCAGACGCCGTGGCGGCGGGAGCCGTGCTTGATCCCCACGCTGGCCGCCGACATGAACACCCGGTTGCAAACCTTGCAGACGTATTTTTTATCTTTGCTGTGGACCTGGAAAAGAAGGAAGATCACAAAGGTGGATGCCAATGGGTATGGAATGAGAGCTGTTCCCGTGTCCTCTGCAAAGGCAAATCCATGTCTGCAACCTGAGGTCACAACTGGATTTCACCGTGAACTCACACCCACCATGATTAATTCAACCCTGCAGTGATGACACACAATAGAAAATCCTTTGGGACTGCCTGTTCATCATCACATTAACAGTTCTGAGAGGAAATTTGACCACAATTTTTTTTCTTCCTTTTTCTCTCTGTTTTTCTGGGGTGTAGTAATTGTGTCACACCAATGAAAGGGAAAATGTTAAAAAGAAAATAAAAAACAATCCACTATCACTGGTTCTGTACAGACCAGAGCAGAACAACCCCAATCAAACCACTGTTAATGTCATTGTGATTTAGTGGTCTCCCCTCCTGATCCCACTGCTGTCCAGAACCAAAGAACAGGAGCACCGGGAATGGCTCCTTTATCTCCCAAAATATACACCTGAATGCACTTCTCACCTTATTTCTGACTACTCTGGTTTGACACAAATGTTTCTCTTCCATAACTCATGTTGCAAGAATCCTGTGCATATGGAGCTATCACAGAATATGTGGCCAGTAAAGAAAGCAAGGAAAATGCTCTGCAGGACACAAGAATTCACTTCCAGAGTCAAACTGCACTATTCAATGAGCAAAATTACATATTTTGAGAAGCATAAAACACCTGATTAAAGGTGAAATCTGTCCCTGGCCACTTTTGCCCTGCAGGGAAGGCAAGGAGCTTGTCAAACCACTCAGCTGCTCCTCTGCCAAAGGAAAACAGAGTAATGAGAACTCCCAAATTCCACCACAAGGAGCCTCATCAGGTACTTTCACTTACGCATATATACATGTAAAATACATATTGCTTTTATTTAAATATAGAAAAGTTCAGTTAGAAGGGACATTTCTCAATATTCTAGTCCAACTGCCTGGCTACTTCAGGGCTGCCCAATATGTATTATAAATATATCTTTTTCTTTTAAATATTTTTTTTCTTTATTCTTTTATATACTAACACCACATGGGGACAGCACAGGCACTCAATGCCCTGTGTCTGGCACTGATCCTCAGGAGACACTTTAGGAAGTGGTGTAGAAGCACACAAGGATCCAGTGCCAGTGGTTTGGGGTTGTCCTAAGCAGCCCTGGGTACATACCACCAGTCCCTAATCCTTTTTAACTTGTTTCTTCTTTTCATGCTCACAACAGCCTACAGGAGAGGTTTTGCCGATTAAAGTCCTTCCTTTTATTTTAAAGCAGCTGCCTGGATGCCTGCTCCCTGCTCCTGCCTCAGCATGGGATCACCAGCTCTCACCACCTGATTCTCCACAACCCTGGGCTCTGGGATACTCAGCTGAGCTAAAGCTCTTTGGGATGAGGACAAATTGACCCATTGTAGCCCCTCAGCCCTCACTACTGCAGGACACTGGCTCAGGCTCTGTGTTGCACCAGTCCCAGCCGTGTTCAAAGCCTGTGAGTGCCTCTGATGTGCTCTGGCTGCAGCTTCCCCTGCTCCGAGCCAGTCCCCACGACATTCTTCTACTGCATCAAGCAAAGGCATTAAATGTTATTGCTTTTTTTAAAGCAGTTGGACAGGGCTGCTCAGAGTCATCCAGCAGGATCTATCGGTATCACTCACTTTCAACTTGTACAAGAATGATTTTCAGGCATCAAAAGCTGAATAGGAGAACAGAAGGTGGTCAGGGGTGCAGAATAAGGGCTAAAAGAGCCATATAAAAAAGAAATCATAAAACAGGTACTAAACCAATTTGTAATTATCACAGAATGGTTTGGGTTGGAAGACACCTTAAAGCTGATCTAGTTCTGACCCCCTGCCACGGGCAGGGACACCTTCCACTAGAGCAGTGTTAAACTCATCACCTCTCTCCCTTTTTTTCAATGCTGACAGTTCAGTCAGCAGGTTCAAAGTGAGCTATATTTCCTGGATGCAACTGAACAGAAATTAATCTTATTCCCTTTACTGCCAAATGGTAAGTATTAAACACAGAAACGGCACTTGGCCCTCAGTATTGGACAGTGCTATTAGAAAGATTATATTCTAATTGATTAAATGCCAATAGTCCAAAGAAGAGAAGGGGAAATACGCTGACAACATCCTAAATTTATGAAAAAAAATTAAAAGAAGGGGAAATTCTCAGAAATAAAATGCCAAAAAAAATTAAAAGAAGGGGAAATTCTCAGAAATAAAATGCCAAAAAAAATTAAAAGAAGGGGAAATTCTCAGAAATAAAATGCTGGAGGCAACCAGCAGGCACAGCAAGGTGCTCCCTGCTGCAAAACCAGTAACAGATCTTGAAACCTGTGCACTTGGAGCAGGATTGAGCTCACGGCTGCTTCCCCCAGCACTGCCCTTACCAAGGTGTGGCGCTTCATGTGCTCCCGGCGGGTGAACTTCTTCCCGCAGATCTCGCAGGGATAGGGCCTCTCTCCCGTGTGGGATCGCATGTGTCTCTTCAGGATGCACTGGTGCATGGCTGAAAAGCTGCAGTACGGGCACTTGAACTTCTTCCTGATGACTGTGAACTCGTTGACTGCAAGAGAGAAAGCCAGAACACACAGATTAATCTCAGAATGTCTCGAAACAGCATTCTCATCGACTATTTCACTATTAAATGAGTTCACTGTGAAATCACACTCTAGCCCCTTAACCATCTACATATTTTTAATCCATATACTGTATTACTGGCCATATATTATTAAAGCTAAGAAGCTGAGTACCTCCATCAGAGCAGCTTTTGAACAAGTTAACACACAAATATTTAGCAACAGCCTGCTACAGACATTGCTTGCTAAAGGGAAAACAAAGAGGGCTGGAACCGGTTAAGAGCTCTGATTTATTATAAAGGATTTTCCCAAACATCAAGATCAAAAATGCTACCAGTATTACTTGTGGAAGAAGCAGGGAGCCAGGAACAGAAGTCCACAAAGGTGGAACCCCAACAGCACCAATGTTATTTATGGGGTGATGCAAGAACATCATCACACACCCCAGGAACATTTTGGTGAAGGAGCAGAGACTGAGGATAACCCAGAGGAAACAGGACAGTCACAACCACCATTCTCTACATTATCCACCTCCAAACACAGTGACAGTGCCACACAAAAAATACAACAGGTGAAAACAGTATTTGCTGCTCCCTGAGGGCATCCACCCACCCACTACAAGTTTGGAAGTGACTGTCCATGTGGAGATGATTTCAAAACTCCAGTTTCTCTGTCATTCTATTGCTTCCCATTAGTATGTTAATTTTCATCCACTTTTCTCCTAATTATTGTTATTTCTCAAAGCAATATATTTACATAACAAGGAGGGGGAAAAAAAGCAATTTCTGGTTAATCACTGTAACTTATGTGTTTGCAAATGGCTTCTGGTAAAGGAAACATTCTATGGAGGAGAGCTAAGGGAATAAAGGAGTGCCAGACCTACTCCCTGGCTCCTAATGGACCCTGTACTCAGCAATATTTTTGGATGCTTAATGAAATATTATAAATATTATAAATATATATAATAAATGCAATATAGAATATAAATGCCTTACTAGGTGCATGCACGTTGCATACACTCAGTATATCACAGATAGTGTCTTGGAGTTAAAATATACACTGAAAAATGGCCTTTTTAAAGAAAATTGGTGAGCCCACATAGTGTCATTTCATGCCAAATTTGTGGGCTGGGTTTTTTTTTTCCCCCTTCTGCTTTTAGAATTTACTTTGTTTTGTATATCAATACAAGTGAAACAACATGAAAAGTAACTACATTTGTCACTCATGTAAAAGAGCAAACCAGCTGGCACTACTAAGAGACACCCTTAAATAAAGTAATGCCCCCGGTAATCAGAACAAACATTTCATCACCAGCTCATCTTAGAAAAAGTATTTAACGTAGTTTTCTATTGTTCTAATACACACTAAAAGCATGATTCAAGATCTTAAAAGCTGCGGTGATATGAAGTTTATCTCAGCAGTTGTTTTGACTGCTCAGAATTCAAACATATCCTCCACACAGATAACTTTGTGGAAGAAAAACTTCCTTTGATTATCAGTTTGCATTGGATCAAATACTCTGTTCTGTTCTTGGGCTCCAAGCTCACTGCCTTGGGCTGCTCAGCACCTGTGGTGGTCCAGCCCCCAGGTGCATTTTTTTTGGGTAGCTTGGTGTTTTTTCAGCCCATTTGTAAAGCTCTCAAGAGAATTTTCTAGCCCACAGGGAAAAAACCCCAAACACCTAGAATATGAAAATTCTTTGCCTTTAGGGTTACCGGAAAATTTTCTTTTCTTTATTTTCTCCTAGGGTTTGACACTCCCTCATCTATACACTCAGAGGCAAGGAGCCCACGATCTTCTACAGCAGGTAGCAATTTTATGATACAAAGATATTTATTATAAATACATTGCCAGTCTGATTTTGTAACCACTCAGTTCTTGGTGACAGGCTACACACACACTTCGAACAGCCCTGTTCCTACAGAGTGCACACAAGGTGAGCAAGCTGTAAGCTGAGCATGGGGAGCCAAGAGGGGACGTGAACCCTCCATCCTCCAGTCCTGCTCCACACCCCACACACTGCAGAGCCCAGCACACAGAGCCCCTGGAAAACACCAACCGGAGATCCTGACAGCAACCAGATCCTGGGATCACGAAGGAAAAGTGCTTTAAGGACAGCAAACCACAAAATCCCTTATTCCTACATGGCTGGGTTGTACCTGTTCTTGCCCCAGGGCTGCTCCCGTTTCCTGCCCACGTCTCTCCCTTCCCTTCAGGGCTGAGCTGCTGCAAACCAACACTGGCTGCACGACCTGCGCTCCCAGCTCGCTCCTCTCCTCCCCAGCCACCTGCTTCCAACACATCCATGGATTTCCAACAGCCTCTTCCTGACACTGTCCCATTCCAAGGTCCCTCGCGCCTGCGTTCAGCAGGAATCACTCAAAACCAGTATTTTCAGCTTCTGTATTTAAAAATACTCACAGAACACTGTTTGCAGCTATAGTTTTATTGAGAACTATTTTTGCACCAAATAGCCACATATTTAGTTCTGGTATCTACAAAAGGAAAACACCTGAGAACCAGAAGCATTGTCAGAAAAATAATTGTATTGCAGAGTTAACGTTTTCACAGTCCTGTTAAACATATGCACCCACAGTACATCTATATAATGCACAAATACCAGCTTTGGTATGAGCATCATCCTTTGTCTAAATGACAATATTTTATAGAGCAGCATTAAGTGTAGCAGCATTAAGGTCCTAAGAAATCATCTTTAACATGATCATCAAGATGATAAAGAGCAGCACCATAGGTAAAGAGCTACTGGACACAGCACCAAGAAATGGAGAAGGAAATACAAACACAGTGCGCCACAGTAAAAATCTGTGTACTTAATGCCACTAAAATATTTATGGAAATGCGTGTTTTTAAAACCAACACAATAATTCTTGGGAAAAAATCTTTGGTATTGTCATCTCGAGTAACTTATTTCACTGAGGCTGTTAAAGGAAACAGGCTCCTACATCCCTGAGAGTGAAGGAAAAGCACTAGTGATGCTTGATAGAGCTGCTCTGGGTTACCTCTGTAAACTAGCATTTAGTTAATAATCACTGAAATACTACATTCTTTGGGTTAGTAGAAAGAATTCACAAATTTTAGGAGAGTTCTTGTCCCCTTAATCCTCATTATATTTAAGGTTATAAACGGTAAGGTGCAATTTAACTGTCAGACTCACACCTCCATCAGCTTCCCATGCCATTTCCTAGCAGTAAAATCCTGCTTCTGACACCTGTTCTACACAAACCCAGTAAAGCTCTGCCCTGTTATACCCTTTGCTTCTCACAATTTAAAAAACCTGGTCCTGATCCTGAAGGGAAGCACTGGAAATTCCCAGTGCTGAAGTCAGGAAGCACTCTGATGTACAGGCCAAGGAAAATACTACTGAAACCTCTGTTAGAGACAGTGTTGACCTGACTAGAGAAAAAGAATTCCATGTTGAATTAAATTCTAAAATACAAAAAAAATTAACAAACACGAAACCTCATTAACTATTATCATGTAATGACACCTTTTAAATTTTGCTGAAATTGCTTTTGCTGGCATCTTACTTTCCCAAGTCGGACAAATCTTTCCCTGCTGCTCCCAAATTTCCAGATAAGATTCACTGGGTTACAACTTTGTTTTCTGTCTCAGCTTTCTCCTTTCTCACTTGCTGATTATTTAAGAGCAAAATAAATCATGAGGCAATTACTCTGACATCTGTCACAAGGGAAGCTGACACTAAAAACCACACACATTCAGACAGCCGAGATCTCCGATGCCAAAGACGTCAATGGGAACAAGAGCGGAAAAAATGAATGCGACTTTGCAAAAACCATAAAATTTAAACCCCAAATAATTAAAGTGCACTACAGTGATTATGCAGGAACTTATTCTCAATTCAGACTGCAGCCTGCTCAAATGAAGAGTAAGAACTAAGCCAAGCAGGGAAACTCCGGCTTCCCAGCCCTGGCATGGCATGGAGCCGTCTCCCTGAAGATCCGACTCCCAGCACGAACAGGTGGAGCAGAGCTGCACCTGAATACACCTGTTCCTTCTGCACAAGCCCAAGGGCAGCAGGAACTGAGGGGCTTTCATTCACCTTTCCACAGGAAAGGTCTGGGGAAGAAGCTCCCTCCTAAGTCCACATCGTGCACAAGTAAGTATTTCTCGTTTTTGTCTCCCTGAGATGCACCAGTATCATGAGAAAGAATTTCCCTGAAGAATTCTAAAGAACATTTGTAGAAGTTGGGGGTTTTTTTTCTCCTCAGCTGCCTCTCACACTGAGGAAAGCAACCCCACATGCTGACAAGCTGTGCTGCACACCGAGCAGCTGGGAAGCACTGCTCTTAATTATGCTACTTTCATTTCACAGTTACCATAATCTGGTTTTGTATGTAAATATATAGCAAAAGACATAGAAATATTTAATTAGAAAAAAAAAAAAGTGAATTTCATTGAATGAAGTAGGAATTACAGATTTCTACCCACCAGGAACAGCCATTACTGATTCTGTATGCACACCCCAAGTTACAATTAAATCTATGTAAAGCCTCCTTCCTCTGCTTCAACACCACCGCACTCAGCCTGGCTAATTTAATTACAGTATTTAAACCAAACAAGTCACAAAAATGTACAGAATCCCTGAAAACCACAGCCATACTCCACGATGATTTTTTTAAAAAAGCCCTGAAAGTACTGAAATACAGTATCAGTAAAATATACAAGCCTTGCAACAACTTTTCAAGCCCAAACAGAATACCCTATTGCACATAGGACCAAGCAGCATGTTTTTCTCCTTTGAAAGACAAAGAAAACCAGACTTTACAAACAGCAACTCAGTGCTTCCACAGCTCCTAAGTTCACGGTGAAAACCCCTGGAATGCCCACATGTTCTAATGGACAGAGCACTAGTGCAGAACTCACAACTGAATTCTACTATTAATTCTATTGCTAGCACTTTCAACAACCTGAGGGATGTTATTTTCCTGGGGAATTGGAGGAAAACATCACCATTTCTTTTATAAAGCACTTTGAGATCTACTGATAAAAGAGTTGAAGGTAGTGTCAGAACACAGAATGAGCACACTAATAAAACAGCCAAAGTGCCCATTTTATGGACCCAAAAAAGTTATCTTTGCACAAAAATTGCACCAAGGCTGCAGTGACACAGCATCTGGAATCAGTACAGCATCAACTGACCAGCTTTGGGGAGTTACTCTATGAAATTTAGACCTGTAGAACATTTATTTGCAGCACGAGAACCACAGAACAATTTGCTTTTCCTAGTTCAAGGAAGTGTCTCATATACAACAACAGCAGCTACGCATCCTCAGGATCCTCGCTCGGTCCTACACTGTCCAAAAGCTCCAGCCCAGCCAGGTGGGCAGAGCCCAGGTAACACATTTTCAGGTGGCTACTGAGGTTCTTCTGGGTGCCGAAGCCCTTCCCACAGCAGAGACAGACAAAGGTGCGCTCGCTCGAGTGCACAGACAGAAGGTGCCGGTTTAAGTCTGTCTTGTCACGAAACAGCTTGGCACAGGAAGGACACTGCATCTTCTTACAGTGGAAGTGGATGGTCTTCTCATGCCGATCCATGTTGGATTTCAGGGTGAAGCTGGCAGGGCACTTGGAGCACTGGAAGCGGCCGAGCTGCCCGGCAGGAGCGCCGTCGGAGAGGCCGGGCTGGGAGCAGTCGAGGACGTCGAACGGGAGAAGCATGGAGAAGGCATGCTCGTGGATGTGCTCCTTCAGCTCCTCAGCACACTGGAACACCCTCCTGCAGAAGCCACAGGTCAGCCTCTTGGCCAGGGCTGAATCCAGGAAGGTCCCGTCGACGGCGGCATCCGTGTCTTCGGATCTCGGGAAACTCGTGTCTGAAACGGAGCCACGGATACACAGGCACGGGTCAGCCTCTTCTGGTATAAAATAACGACAGCTTAAAAATGTATTTTTCACTCTGCTTACCTGAGTCAGAGTTACTAAACTGCCAAAGTGCCAGCAATCCATCGTAGGCAGCCTGCAAAGGAAAAGCACGGAGAAGTCAAGGCAGGCATTTACAAGAACCTGTCCCGAAGGCAGAGCTCTGACTCTCATCCCTGTCACTGCCCTCACCCCTTCTCCAAGGGAGGCTCAATCATTTGACCTACATGCCTTTACAGAGCTTTCACTGCCAAAGCAGTGAACTGGGCCCCTATCTTGCAGGATTTGGCGTTTTGAAGTTAGTAATCAACATCCCTGCTTAAGTCTGGGATAACTATTCAGTTTCCAGTCTCACTAAGCATCCGTAGCTCCCACTCAGGCCAATGGGAAATGCTGGACAGAAAATTTTCCTCCACAGGTGCCTTTCCTTTCCAAGTAGAATAGCCTGTAGAACACAAACACCTTCTGCGTATCTCCCTTTCTGCAATGCCCTCTGGCACTGCTGATCCAAATTCTAAATAAAAGCTGATTTTATCTTTTTTTTTTTTATAAATCCTTTGCGATATGCCAGCATGTGGCAGATGGCAGCCCTGTATGAGGCAGAGGCGTGCTGCAGCCCCGGCAGGTCTGTGCAGACCAGCTCACTTCGCTCTACGGGGACTGCAAACGAAAATCTGTGTTCCCACCCATTTCTTTAAAAGAAGTAAAATATCATTCAAAAATATTAAGAATAAGAAATGCTGCAGAAAGCTACAGATTTTAGGTCGAACTTCTGATTTTTGTAACAGAGAGAGCCAGCCCACTTCTGCCTGAATTCAGACAGTTACAAGAAACTCAAATGCAGAACACCAGAAGTGAGCAATGAGTGGCTGAGGTCCTATGCCACTATTATATGCTAGTGTGCAATGCTGTGCAAATGAAGGGATTTACAATAAAAAGGGCATTTATATTTTAAAAGACCCAGAGGTTTTTGAACAGAAATTCTGTTGAGGTAAGGCAGAAAGACTAAAATTGGGACAGCACCAGTCCTGACCCTCAACAGACTTCTAGTTTTAAAATAACCTGTGGTTTTGCTAAAAAACTCGCAGATTAAAGTACAAGGTATTAGGTCTTTCAAAATACTCCTAACTGGGGAGGATTTGATCAGACACCTTTGCATTTCAAATTCTTTGTATTTCCCCCTCCCCGATCTTACCTGCGTTGAGGAAGGCACCTCTCCTTTTATCCCGGTTTCTGGTGACATTTCACCAGAAGAGCAGATCCCGGGGGGGCTCTGAGTGGCAAGGTGTGCTGAAGGCAGCGGGGGAGATGGTGCTTCCACTTTGCCATCACTTTCACCCCTTGAAGGATTCGAGTTGGTGCCAGGCCCTGGGGAACACAGGAAACGAATCTCACCCACGTGAACGAGCACCAGCTGGTGGCTTTAGAAACGGCCTCGCAAAGGCAGCGCCCCAGCACTCGCAGCTCATCTTCTGTCAGTGGGAGGGAATGCAGCAGGACAGGGATGCCAGGCTTTTGGTCTTTCTGGTTGATGGGTTGTTTTTTTTTTTTAAAACCAGACTCCCCACCCAAATGTCTGTGCATACTGGAGGGACATCGCAGGGCTCCGTCACTACAGAGTCCGTCGGGAGAAAGAAGCACAGTGAAGCACAAATATCCAGAGCAATCACATTTCTCTTGGAGAAGCACCATTCTGAATACATTTCCATCTTTAAGGAATGTACACAAAAACTTCACGCCACTAACTTTCTTGAAAGTTTATGTCACAGGTTCAGATCTCAAGATCTGTCCGTGGTGGTTTATTTAATATCAGACTGTCAGTCCTTGATCTCAAAGTGCTTTACAAAAGATGGGGAAAAGGATTCCTGTCACTCTACATTTAGCAAGGATGGAAGTTCAAATATTTGTATAAAACTGTTCAATTATACCTGACAGTCATTATAGTCTAAAAATCTCCTACAATTCAAAAGGAAAACATGATGTGTCTGGCCCTCGCCTACGCTGCAGCAACATGCAGCAAAACAATATTCCAGAAACTACCCTGAGAATCAATGACAAAGCTAAATACAAATAAAGACTGTGTCATCAATATCAGTGTACATTATAAATTATTATACAAACTTTAGCACATGCCTTGACTGAATATTGGAATGACATACTGAGCAGGTTGTTCTTTTTGAAATGCAAGGAAGCAAAACCAGAAGCAAATACCGCACAAAATAAACAAATTCATATTTAAAGCACTCTATGCCCTAAAGGCTTTTCCATTTCTAGCACAAAAGAGTCTGATAGAGACCTCCAGGGATAAAAAAAATGCTCTCTTTAATGCGGCTACAAATAACAAGTCACAGTTTACACTGTGTCCGAATACAATGCGCTGTGATCTGGGTGACAACAAAGCACTCGAGTGAAACCACACCAAGGTTTCGCAATGTGAACAATCCCAAACCCTACTTTTTTATCAGCTATCAAAGGAAATTCTGCTCTTGTGCCACAAGCTGGATGTTTGATTTACTTTCCTCCACTTTGATCGCAGATCGATATCTTTCCCAGCTTATTAACTCTATTCAGCTGGGATAACAATGCTCTGAGGTTTCCTTCAGGTGCTGCTCATCTGTTGCTTGCTGTCATTTAAAAGTAGGACAGCAAAATGCCAGAAATTCGAGATAGGAAAAATTCAGGAAAAAAAGGAATTTATCAGTATTTCCTGTTAGAAACTGTTACCAGGAATCCAGCTCTACAGGTCCATAGCAGAATTCCTGCCTAGACAGCCACACGCTCCTTTTTTTTACCCCTGAACAACCCAAACTGATTCAAACCGCCCCAAAGGCATCTCTGGATTACATTTCTTTAAACTAATGGTATTTTAGCACACAGTAAAGATGAGCCAGTGGGGCCTGGCTTGATGAATTCTTTATTAGCACCTTCCCAGAGTTCCACAGGTTCCCAAAAAAACTCTGCATTTCTTAAAGCAAAAATTACAGCTAATGAACAAGTAGTGAACTAGAGCACAGAGAAAAAAAATAAACTATTATCCAAGGTGTACAAACACACAAAGATGTACAACACAACAAAGATGAGTTTTCAAACAATAATCAGTATTTATTTGGTTTCAACAACTGCAAGTAACACAAGGAGAAACAAACCCACATCAATGACCCACACTTTGTACACAACAATGCAGATTTACGTCCATTCTGACCAGTAGTGTGAGAAACCTTTTTCCCTCCTAAACTTGTACTAAAATGAATTTTAATCAAAAGTATTTTAACTTCTAAATCAGGAATCAAAAATGCTTTCCTTCAGTCAGCTCTGCACACAGAAGATGAAGCAGGGGTTTAGCAATATTTGTATGAATACAGAATTCTTGTGACAGCTGGACAGTAAAGTATTGTAGAAAACAGAAAGGCAAAGTTATTATATCTCATTTAAAATTGCATCCATTCTCTCCTAAGTCTTTGTTTACCATTTACAAAAATTCCACACCGAACTGAGTATCTTTAACTTCTTGGGAAAGTTGACTACTGTGTAGAATGTATTCCTTAACATCCAGTGCAAGGATAAATTATTGGCTCCAATGAACCACTAACTAAAAATAACCTATTAGCTGGTTTGGCCAAAAGAAAAGGGCTCTGTGTACCATGTAATCACTTGGACTGGAAGCTTCATAGGAATTGCTTCTATAAACAGTTTCAGTTGCAACAGGGTAAACAGGAAAAGCCAAACTTAGCCATATAAAAAAGCCTTCAAATGTGCTATTCTGAAATGTGGAAGTCACCCTTTAAGGGAGTCCGTCTCCCCATGATCTGAAAGTTTTTTCTTTTTTATTTTTTTAATGAGAAAACGAGGATATAAACTAACCACCTCATCTTCTAATGAATATTAAAATTCTCGTTCTCTTGATTATACTTGGCAAAACCAGTTCAAAACGTTCGACTGAAGCCTTTGAGACTTCTGGCCGTGTGATGCAACCGTGCGGAACAATGCTACCAAAGTTCAGGCTCATAAATGAAATAAGACACACGTTATTAAACCAGGGAGCTCCGCAGAGCAGCTCTGCTGGAGTGGAAATCATAGAGCATCCACCTGCTTTTACAGACAAGGAAAACATGGCAAGACCAGGAAAACTCTCCTGATGTCTTATCTGAAAGGCACCCCCAGCAACAACCCAGGCAGGTTCAGTAACCAACAGTTCCCCCGGATGACCTTGGTGTTATCCATGAGTAACTCACACATTTTTTCTGCAAAACCTGCGTGTTCCAGGATTCTGACAAGCATATGAACAATGTCAATCTCGATCACACATCATGAACATCAAACTCTCAGAGCCCTTCAGCTGCAGATTATCTGGCAACTGTGCTACCCAAATGGTAAGATATTTAAGTTTTCCCTTCTGATTTTAAATGAGTTTGAACTGGTTAACTTCAGAAATTCACCGCAGTGATATAACACCCCTACACACACATTCTGGGCTTCATTTTCCACCAGCAGAATGTCAAGTTCATACTTCATATAATGAATTAGTTAAAAAGAACATGGGGTAAAATGAAAACCTTGGGGTATCCTCTAACTTCTACAACAGGATGAACTATGTGGAAGAGCAAGTGGAAACTTTTAATGTGTGCAGTAACTTGGAGAGTAATATCCCCTTTAGAAACAGCTCATCCAAATTTTAAACGTGTTTAACATCCTCTTTGCGTTTGTCCACCTCCATTAAGTCTTTTTTCCTCAAAAAAAAAAAAAAAGAAAAAGAAAAAAAAGAAACCTGAATACTGCTCCTTGAGGCAGTTATGTACCGCAGTGCTTTGTAAGAGAAGACAATCCAGTGATAGCAGCCAAGATTAAAAAACACTTCTTTAAAGCCAAGAGAGACTGATCACTCATAATCCCTGAAATTAGTGCATTTCTTTTCAAATCAAGACAGATGAAAACCACTGGGTTTGGCTGTCTTGTTTAAATTTAATCTTTTGCACTGTGCTCCTGCCTACTCCCTCCTCCCTTTTTTTTTTTTTAATATAACCCAGGACTTGAAATGACTCAACATCCTCAAATTGTTTTTGAAGAAAAATGTCAAAAACACCTACAAAGCCAGAACCAACCTAGACTGTGCTTTTACATCTCCACAATCTTCTTACATCTCCACTTCACTGTCATTTTATACACTGAAAATTCTCGTCAAACTTGATGTCCTGTTGTATTCAGTAATGACCACTTAAAAGGGAATCATATATCACAAGATCTTTTTCAAGTGATTAAAATAAATTGATACCTATGAATCTGAATAAGATGAAAGACAAATACGTCTCTTAACTCCCTGCTTCTATAAAAATCCTCTTACCAGGCCATAGCCACATCCCCGACTGCTGTGAGAGCTACAGACCAAGCGGGAAGTCTTCTTTTTGACTTGGGCATTTCACTTTGCTTCCATAAAGATGAGATAATTGAAGCTCAGCTGAATGAAATCCAAGTAATAGCGAGAAGACTGGAAAATAAGGACCTCAAATACGTGTTGGAAAGGACCTCCTGAGCCATGGCACCCCTCAGTGAGCTATCAACTACCCCCTTTTCTAAATGTATCAACCTTTATTTTAAACCCTGCTGTCTCTTGCCTGCACCATGTCTGTCCCCAAATTCTGTTTCTCATCTGGCTGGGCAATTTCTAATTTTTCAGCCCAATTTATGACTGCTTTATACAAATTCATCTTTATGTCAAGTGATGCTTCAGTTTTTAAGTAGAACCTAAAAATCCTCCAACAAAGAGAAGGTTGATGGATAGAGGGCAGCCCCATCATTAATCCAATTTATCAAGACAGAAGATGAAACTGCTGATTTCCCCTGTCAGGAGTCACAGATCAGAACCCACAGTGCATCAATCACTCGCGGTCGCACATCGATCCAGGCTCCCACCCATCCCGGTGCCGGCTGAGGGAACCCTGCTCCCTGCAGCCAAACCTGCCACTGAACTGAGGCACATCTGTGCTCTGCCACTGCAGCTGAGGGATTTCCAGCCCTGGAGCCCAGACTGAACTGTCTAAATCTGATTTAACCGGAGATCCTTCGGGAAGTGAGTTGCTGTGAAAGAAACCAGAACACTGCATCAGCCATTCCCCATGAATATTTAAGGTACTGAATCAGGTACAGAAACTCCAATGTTTTTGGATTTTAAAAAAAAACAATCCCACTGTTCAGACATGAGAAGTGAAAAGAGACACTAAGTCTGACATGGCATTGTGCAGTTATTTCCCTTTGTTACACAACTCCAGTGGCCAGGTGACCACTTGGACATGGCTTGGAGCAACCTGGGCTGGTGGGAGGTGTCCCTGCCCATGGCAGGGCGGTGGAACAAGATGATCTTCAAAGTCCCTTCCAACCCAAACCATTCTGGGATTCTATGATTAATTGTATAATTCTATGACCATTAAAGTTATCTCTCTTTTGCCACTGAGGAAACTAAAAGACAATAGAGTAATAGATATCCTAAGTGAACTTTTCATTCTATTTACTTGATCAGTTTTCTCAGCGTAGATGAAAATAAACCTTCTGAAAATCAACATGTAGTGCTCAGAAAGCTGCTGCTTTCTCTATCCTATTTCACAAATGATACATCTTCTCAGAGTATTATTAAAATACAGCATTAATAATTTCTCTTTCTTTATGCACTAGAGAATCAAGCTGCAATGAAGGAAACACAAAAATATGCTGAAAAATCAGCTGTCCACACCTAATGGGTCACATCATCTGTCTCCAACAGATCACCAGTAGAAAAACACTCATTTCCAGGTGCAAGTATAAAAAAAACAATCAATAGCTGCTCATTACTTAGAGGTCTAAAATTAAACTGCAAGAAGTAAACATAATGCAATCTACAACATCCCAATCGTTTCCACAGATACAGGAGGAACATTCAAGCTGTTCAACATCAATCAAGTTTGGATTCAAAACCTTTCCCACAATGACTCAAACACTTTGCATTTTGTTTGTAAGTACCATAGTGCAAACGAGCTAAACAGAAATTTGAGGACAAGCGCTACAGGCTGAGTATTTTCTTCTGTGACTTCAGCAATTAACATTGAAGTTGGATCAATACCAGACAAAAGTCTCCAAATTTTACAGAAAGTGGGATTAAGCAGGACTTAAACCTGGATATAAACACATCAGCAGCACCAAACGAGGCGGTGACCTGTATTCTCTTCTCACTAAACATCTCCCTTAAAGCATCAGTAAAAAAAAAAAAAAAATTTAAAAAATAGAAGAACGCCAACTTACGGGAGAGCGAGTGCGTGCCTTTGGGGAGGTACTCGAAGAGCAGCGAGCTGTCCTCGCCCAGCATGTCGGCTTTCAGCGACAGCAAACTGTTCTTACTCATCAGAGCCGCGCGCAGGTTGGCGACGGTGGCGGCCTGGAGCGCGTCCTCCTTGTCCGGAGTCAGGGGCTGGTGGATGTAGCTGGACTCCCCGCCCAGCAGCGCTTCCTCCACGTTGGCGTAGGGGTCCGGCCGCTCCACCCTGCTGTCCGAGCTGCTGGGCTCTGTCCCGGCCACATCAGCACCTGCCGGAGGGAAGATGCTGTCAGAGATGCGGGAAAACTCCCAGCGCCAGGACCTGCCCCGCCGTGGAGCCAGGTAACAGAACCAGGAATGCAGCCACACTTACTCTGGCTTTGCCTTTCACATGGGAGTGAAAAGCTGCTTCTCACCCCCCTTTTTTCCTGCCTCACAGCTGGGGGTTCTGTTTTCCCAGCCTGCTCCCTCCTGCCCCACCGACTGGGCTTTGGTTCAGTACCACATGCTATGAAGGCAGGGTGGGGATGTGTATTTTATGTACAACCTGAATAAAACTATTTATTTATCTTAAAGTAAGGTATTGGGATAGTTTGCTAGTACTGAAAATACATTCAAAGGTTTAAGTTCTGTTTTCTCCCTACTTTTACACGCCAGTAGTCCAAATTTTCACTCTTTCGTTTCTTCCCCATGATGAAGGTTTTGAAAAATCCAGTACTAAAGCGCCTCTAATAGAGAGGTGCTGAGTAAAAATCCCTTGGGGTCACTTCTCTAAAAAAATACACAGTAACCAGTGGTTCCCAGCATATATCACAGGGTGAGTTTTATACAGAAGTGATACAGTAAAAAAAAAAAGATACAGATCAGCCACTTTTCAACATGTAGCTAACAAAGAAACTGTATAAAAATATATCATATTAGTAATAAATATATCCATTACTGAATCCAAACAAAACCAAAAAAGCTATGATACAGTAAATTCCTTCCTGCGAAAACAGTTTATTTTTGTATTTTTGAGGAGGTCTAATTGAAGAGCCTCTTTTGTTTGAACTTTGACTCAGTATCAGCTGAAATAATTTATCTATTTTTCTGTAAAGAAAAGTGACTCCTCTCTATTCTTCACATGAAACAACAAAAATTACACACAAAAAGGGCTGTTAGCCCATTTTTAAAGTGCATAAAACAAATTGCAATTACCTACTCCACAATCTGCAGCAGCAAACACAGCTGACACACTCAAAGCCCAGCTGAGCACCTGGCAAACGGGGCTGAAGCTTCCCAACAAACTTATGCCTTTGTGGCATTTCTCCCATCAGTGTAGAGGGAAAAAATCCATATCCAAAGAGAAGGCACAGCTAATGAGCTATCAGATGGAGAAAGAAGCTGTTTTGCAGATCCTGAATATTTTATTGCCTCCTAGTTTAAAAGAGATTTAAATCTACTTAATGCAAGAGGGAACTATTGGAGCTCAAACCACTGGTACAACACGTACAAAATTAATACCTGCTGCCTTCACAAATTCACCTTGCACTCCTCAGGACAAGGAATTCAGGTGTTGTCCACACACAGAACTGCAATAAACTCACTCCTGTACAGCAGCTCAGGAGAAGGGAGGAGGCAGAGTGTGGCAAACCAGCACTCAGCTTCCGCAACTTCAAACCAGGGCAAGGCATTAATCTGCAGAGCCTTATTAAAAAATGCTAATGAGGACACTGGTGCCGTGCCCACCTCCTGTAACCTGGAAAACAGCTGAAGGAAGATCATTATTTTTATCTCCATTTTACAGGTGGTGGCTGCCAGAGAAAGACGTGGGGACTCGCTCAAGGTGTCCAGCCCGCGGAGCCAGGAGCAGCCAGCGAATTTCCCAGTCCCAGCCCAGGGCATATCAGATTCCATAACATGTTCAGATTGGCTTTACTAAACTGCAGTGTTCTGCCAGTACATCCTACTGTTAAGTTGTCCCTTTAAAAAACAAACAGCCTCAATGCAAATATTATGGAGAAAGCAATCACAGGCAGAGTGCTCCCACACCCCGGAGATGTAGGGAATGCCCAAGGCTGGGGGCTACGAACACAGTAGGGAGTTCATAAATGTGAACTACCAGAGATGCTCTCTGTTTAAAACAAACCATTTTCCCTCCTCCATCTGTGTTTTGCTTGTGTAATTTCACATTATCAGTTTTATTAAATCTTAGCCAAGCAGAAGAATTCAAATGCTTTGAATTTTTACGTATTTTGTCATCCCTCTGTTAGCGGCTCACAGGGATATCCACTTTTCTAGATGATAATGAAAGTTTTTTTTAAAACAAGCCAGCATGCCTACATAAAGGAAAATCACAAGACAGTAAAAACCAGCAGCTGTTTCAAAAGGTGGCAAAGGAAGCAAATTAAACTTTAGCCCATTAAACTGCTAAGGTAACAGAGAACTTCATCACATCAAAGCCACGACAATAGCACGATTCCACTGCCTACATGGGGAACCACAGCACGTAACTCAGAATGTTTGCCCACAAAACTGTGTTCCCAAATAAGCAGGCAGGCAGGAAATCACCTTGTGCTTGCTGCCCTCCTTTCTCAGAGCCTGTTCCAGCTGCTGATTGACAGTTGCCAGAATTGGCTGCTGCCTGCTGCACATAAACACTAATTGCTAAAACACATGCAGATTAATTGTAACCACAACAAGACATTAAATGTTCCTCAAAAGCCAAGATTAGAGACAGACAGTGAAATAGATGCTTCAGAGCTTCCAGTATTTATAGCTGATGTAATCTAATCAAACACACATTATGGCAAAATAAATATCCACTTAGTCACATAAGCACTAAAATACTCTCAGCACACCAAAATCCAAAAAATGCACCAAGGTCCTCTCCACAGCGCCTCCAAAACCACTTCTCTTTTCTGTAGAATGCAGCTCCTTTTAACAAGATTTAGCCAAAGAATTATATGAATCGAAAGCATCCGTCACTTCCCCGTAATCCAAACTGTTTACTACAGCGCTTCAGCCCCGCGTAAACCAGGCTTTAGTCAATGAGCTTCTATTCTGCAATTATTCACTGCCACGGGCCCCAGAGCTCCATCCCAGCCCTCCAGAGCTCGTTTTTCACCCTGCTGGGACAGCCCCTGCAACTGCAGGGCTCCCCACACGCAGGAAATCCCGAGCTAAACACGGGATTAATGCTGCTCGGAAAACTGAGCTCATTAGTCTCTTTAGCAAATCATTATTTTGCAGTTATTCTATTACACCAGCCTACTTTCTAAAACACAGAAGCTTTAGAAAAGCTTTCTTAAGTTTGTTGACTTGGATGAATATTTTATTGTTAGCTTTTATTGTCAAATAAAACACAGGGCCTATTTTTTGACAATTTTGGCAACAGTACTTCAGTGAAATTCTGAGAACAACAGCGAAGTTCTTACCTACACATGAAAGTTTCACATAACAGGGACACAAGGACTGTGAGCACCTTTTCACAGAGGTCACCCATCCCAGCTGAGCTCAAAACACATTTCATTCCCAACCACACTGACCAGGCAGGCTTTAACAGACCCATGAAGAGGAATAAACCCCACAGCAGCAGCAGAACAATATTCCCAACACACCCAGGGCAGCTACTGTGTGAGCCCTGGAAGTCCTATAAACCAAGCTCCTGTCACAAATCCAGGAATGGGAAAACCAAGTTGTACTTGTCAAAAAAAATCAAGCGCTACAGACATCTGGCAGCCCCTTGGAAAGGGCTGTGGCACAAATCAAAGTAATGCAATGTACTAAAAGTATCCAAATGTTAATGTGATAATTTATTTTCAACGATCTATGAGGAAGCTGACAGTAAAAAGCCTAGTCCAACAACTGAACAAAACACACATGCCATCCCAGAAACAGCAAGGAAAAGCTCAGTTTTAAAGACTCCATTTGACTACCTTAATTAATTACTCTAATATACAAACCAATTTTTTACTTGTATTTCTTCTCCTCTCTGCTTCAGTCATTTTTTCTCATTACAGCTTAAACTCAGCTGTTACCAAAGTACCTCCTCAGCGTCTGCTTCTCTCACACCACTTATTTCTTGTTTGTACTGTGTTTTAACCTTCTCAGTAAACCCCCAGTGGGGTTTCCCAGACTCCCAACGCTATTATTCTCTTTCATAATTTTTTTTTTTAAATTATTTTTTCCCCTTTTCATCTTTTATTCCTGCTCCCTCATGTAGACAGCTGAACATCTAGAAATCAGTAGCTGGAGAACTAAACCCATGAGAAGAGAGAAAGGCGTGAATAAAAGCCATACAAGGTTACATCTGCTGCTGGAGAACTCAAAGCAGAAACAAGCTTTTTCCCCAAGAACTAAAGGCGACGTTTTGTCAGGCTGCTCTTTCTCAATATTGCTCTTTTCATTACAGTCTCAAGGTAAGAGGGGATCCAAGAAATCTGTCATCTTCTCTTCAAAGCCCCGCTCAGTTTGGCAGGAGCACAAAGCAGGGATGTTTCTCCCTCGGTGTTCCGAGGCTCCGGGATCGTGTGATGGAGGTGACCCCCCAGCAGTGAGGGGGGAGCCAGCCACAGGCACAGGAGCCCTTCAAAGGAGGGCAACAGTGCCTCACTTACCCTTTACAGAGTTTAAAACAGTTCCTGGGTGTTTCTCCATCACCTTGGCAAATTTCAGGGATGTCTGAGGAGCCCTTCCAACCCCTGCTCAGCCCCCCTGGAATGCAGAGCGTTTCACACAGCACAGGCCATTCCTCCAGCACACTTTTCTCAACTGGATATCTCACCATGCAGCACCTGGAGTAAATTCTCTGCAAGTCCCAAACCTCCAAAGACAACGGCAATTCGAGCCACCTCCTGCCACAAAAAGCTCCTGACCCCTTCCCGTAGCTCACCCTGCCCGCAGGACCCATTTTGGCAGAATTAGGGCAGAAAGGGGAACTGAAGGGAAGGCACTTTTGGGTGCAGGAGTCCTGCTGTCAGCAAGGCAAGCACCAGGGAAAGCAGAGTCTGGGAAGAGGAGCAGCTGGAGTTCCATCTGCAGCGGTGTCACCATCAGACAACAGAGCAAGAAGTCACCCTGACCTAAGACACAACTACTGCTCTGTCAGCTGGAGTCATCTTTAAGAACTGCAGAATAATTTAGGTTGAAAGTGACTTCAGAGCTACTTTTAGAGTCAGATTCCAGGGGCTTGTACAGCCCAGTTGTGAATATCATCAGGGAAGAGAGAGCACAACTTCTCCAGGTCCTTCTTCCACCTTTTGACCACTTTTGTGAAGGATCTCCTCCTTTCACCCCATGAGAATCTCCCTTCCTGTAACTCCTGTCCATCACCTCTCATCCTCTCTCCACCCACATCTGAGAAGGGTTTGGCCCTGGATAACCCACACACCCCCTTCTCTTCTCCAAGGTTTTAAACCAAGCTGTCTCAGCCTCTCCTCACACATCATCTTGATGGCCTCAGCTGCGCTTGGCTCAAGCTTGTCAAAATCTTTCTTGGCCTGGAGATCCCCAAACCGGATCCTGGACTCCAAATGCTCTTCCTAGGGCAGGCAGCCAGCCTTCCCTGGCTGCGAGGGCACGCAGGCTCCTCTGCAGCTCCTTACTCACCAGAAGACATTTTCTGCAAAGCTGCTTTCTCTCTCCTTGGCTGCCGACCCAAACTGCTGCACGGGGTTATTCTGTCCCACACGCAGGACTTCACACTTGTCTGGGTGGAATTCCTGCTGTGCCTGGCACCTCTGCCTTCCAGCCAATCATCCTTCCCAGCCTGGTGCCATCCAGCAACTTGCTGAGGTTTCACAACATCCCACCACACGAGTTGTTAATGAACAAAGTCAACAGCACCGGGCCTGGAAGCAGCCTGTGATGGATACGGGCATCACACTTGCTGGGGCAGATGTTTAGGATCCCCTGCACGCAGCTGGATAATTTTTAGTGTGATGGCAAATGTAATTTTTATTTTGTTTGTTTACAAGGAGACAAGCAGAAAGGGCAGAGGGAAGAGGTCCCAGAATCAGCAAATTCTCCCACCCCGAATTCCTGCACCCTCCCCTGCTAATCCCTCAGTGGTACCAAGACCACACGTAGGGTTGTGATTGAACTTGAGACAGGAACTAATACGTTAAAAATAAACCGATTTATTTAAAAAAGTTATTTTTAAATGCAGATCAGTTCCCCTATCTGGTTCTCTACATGGTTGCACAGAGATTTTCACCGGAACAACTGCAGGAGAGTGTGGGGGTGCAATTAAGTACCAAAGGAAAGTGGGAGCCACTTAAACTCAGCTTTTGTTTCAGGTACACTGCCAAACTGTGACCCGAAAAAACTTAGGCGAAATCAGAGACTTAATTTTCTGAGGTTCTGCTACCTATTTGGGTCACTATCTGACAGTAGATCTTATCTAGAATTCCAGGGATTATGTTTCTTGTGTAAGTTTAGGAAGGTTTGGCTTGATCTCCTTCTGTACAAAAGACAATTAATTTTTAAACTCCCAGGGGAAAAAAAAAAAAAAAAAAAAGGCGCTTTCATTTCAGAGTGTTTTTTTGATTGGGATTAAAAAAAAAAAAAAGAGCACACAGGCTGGCAGAAAAATGACAATCTTTTACCAGCTGCTAAAAATATTCTTGAAGTTTGTGTTTCAGATACCTCCTCCTTTCTAACAGAAATCTTCCAAAAGTATTTCACAACTCACTATTTGTTAAGCAAACCCCAGCGATCTCACCCACTGCAATATTTACATGGGGAAGTGATGCCATGAGCTATATTGGGTTTGATTTGCACTATTTTACAACCATAACAGCAGACATGTGGATACAATAAATGTGCACAGCATTCAGAATCAGCTCCAATTTCCTAGAGCACGAAACAATCAAGCAAACATAGATATTTAACCACAACACATATGATCATTAAAAACTGCCTTTATGTTAAAGGCTGTAAGATATCTTAAGTGAATCCTTATGGAATCAAAATTTGGTCTCCTTCAGGCTGTGCTTTCCCTTCTTCCAGGGCCCTACTACAGCTTCTCCACCATGACTCAAAGCAGGGTGACTTGGGACTGTCAGGATTTGAGTTCTGAAAAACACTATCCTACAGGAAAATTCCAATTTCTAGTGCTGCTCCTGCTTCTGGAGGGCTCAGGAGGAGCCCATGCCAACTGAGGCTTCAATATAATTTTGAAGCCTACAGCCACAGGATGTTCACTATCTGTGTTTTACAAACAGGAACATTCTCCTCACTACCCCTAGAACACTATTGCTAAAATAAACCAGGCCTGTTCTACACAGAATGACCTGGTTTTATGTTGCTATTCCTGCAGTGTATTCCAAAAGCACAAGTGTATCTCCATCTTTGTCTTCTTCAAAACAGTCATCAGTGTACAAATAACTGGAAAATTCCCTCCATTCCACCAGGTACCTGGAAGAAAAAAATCAATTTTCATCTCTTTCCTGTAATATTTGTTTTTCTACCATTGAATCATATTCTGCAGACACTTTTCTGTGGTCAGCAAAATGAGCTCCTGGCCCAAACCCTGCTGCTTGTTGCTGCTCCCTCATCTCCTGTTCGTGACCTCAACTCTACTGTTCCTTGGGCTACAGAGAAAACCAGGCCAACTGCTGACAGAACAGAACAAATCCAAAAAGGAGAGAAATGGTTAAACTGGGTTAATTGTTTTTGAAACCATTCTAAAATGGGATAATAAAGTATCCTTGCAGGAGCAGGAATGACTGGGCAGTGCCGAAATACCTTAAGCCACTCCTGTTTCTCCAAAATCTCCATAGAATCATACAGTAACTTGAGACTATCACTTTAATGTAAGATTAAGTTCTTTTTTCAAGTCTCCTAATTCAGGGAGTAAAAAGGAGTAAAAAGGAGTAAAAAGGAGTAAAAAGGAGTAAAAAGGAGTAAAAAGGAGTAAAAAGGGAGTAAAAAGGGAGTAAAAAGGGAGTAAAAAGGGAGTAAAAGGAACACTATTCCCTGCTGCTCCTTGGGACAGAGGCAGCCTCTCTCTGCACATCAGCACAGGAGCAGACACAAACAGAAGGGACAGAAATAAAACATTCAAGCACCACATTAAATATGTATATTAGCACTTGTCATATGACAGAATGCTAAGTTATAAACTCTGAAAACCCTCAGAACAAATATTTACCTTTTGAAACAAGTGCCTGTGAGAAGTGTTAAAAAAAAGAATAAAAAATAAATCAATCAGAGACCAGTACAGAAAAGGCTGGGTTGGATTCCCAGGCACCGCATCTAAAATATTAATTCTTAGTACATTTTAATACAAAAGCAGCACTGCAAATAGGGAAATTAAAGTCCTGAACAGAGCTGATTGCAAAGTAGGAATAGAATTTATGTTAAAATACGAAAAGCTTCTCAATTTCTCACTTGTAATTTCAAAGTAAAGAACCAAAAAGGGGTAAAAAGTTTTGGAGAAGCTGAGATCTCTGTAAAGAAGAATCCAGTGTGCAGCAAAAGGAACAAATAAAATAGTGAGAAGGGCACTCAGGAGAGGGGAAATGCCTCTGATCTCTGGAGTTAAAGCAGATTAACAGAATCAGAACTGCTACCATGGGGAGGAGGAAGAGGAGGAGGAGAAGGAGGAGGAGGGCTTGGGAGCCTGGGGAAAATGGAATGCAGGGTGGGGAAAGGAAACAGACACTGAGCTTTGAGCTAAAGCTGGTTTAGGGTGGAACCATTTTAAAGCCAGGGTGTAGCCGGGGAATAAGAGTGTCTGGGTTTAAAGGGATGATTTTAGTTTCCAAACTTGAAAATAACCTGACCTAACCCTTCAATAACAGCAACTCCACAGTTACTCCTGTAAAGATTGTATCCTAATGATTTCATTAACCTGTTCCTGTTGGGACACAGAGAACCTGAATTATTCACTGAGCACCCTCTCCAAAATTAACCATACGGACACAGAGACCAGTGGTGTTCAGGGTGGAGATTTTTTCCTTGGCTTTGCATTTTGAGGCAATTCTCAGCCACCTCCACGCAGCACACTGGGGCTTCAGGCACACCAAGAGTTCCAGAGAGGGTCCAGAAACCTGGGCAGCTCCTAAGCCTAAGGAATGCAGGCTAAGCCGATTTCAGGCTAAGAAAGAATTCAGGGGGTGGCATTAGAGCACAGAGCTGTAACCCCTCCATGTCTGGCTGCATCACTGGCCACCAGGGCTGATGGTGTCAAAATATCTCCCCAATAAACCCCCCTCAATGGGAGCAAAGAAGATTTTAATACCTTGCACTATAACTGCAATATCATGGCTGTAAAAGCAGGTGGAAAAATGCAGTAATGAACTTAATTTTCCAAGTGGCAGATGAGTTGTAGTTTACTATTACCTACCCTCAAAAATAATCCAACACCTTTCTAATAAGCTGTGTGGATCCAAAACATCTATCCTGCTTAAAAGGCGATCTTTCCAAAATTAGGCATAAAAGAGGTTTAAGTAACAAACTAACAGTAGGAAATTGTTAAAATTTGAGCCTGTGCTGGCTTTTAGGACATCAGACATTCATCTGACAACTGAAATTTTAGCCAGCCCAGTTTTCACTCATGGCTGTAACAAACATGTAACCACCTGAAGTTTTCCCATTGCAACCGGGACTCAGACCATGGCAGGTGGACTGGAGACTCCATCCTTTCAAATTAAAAACATTTAAAGGCAGAGTAATCTGTCCCAGTGAGTTTTCTGGCTCGATTATTTCAACACCACAAGCTTCCAAGACCTCCCTTAGCACCTCCTTCAATACATTTGTTTTTGTCTTGTAGAACAGAACAAAAATCTTCAGGAGTTCCTTAGACACCTGAACCTTGAGTACAAACACCACGCTCATCCCACCCTCCCCTTTTCGCATTTTGCAAAATCTCGATTCCTCTTGTTGGACTAATACGCTTGCCAAATACCACAACAGAAACAGTGGAATTTTCAGGGGAATTACTTATTTAACAATGATTTGAAAACATGAATCAAGGGAATATTTGAAGATTTGCATTGACAAAGAGTTACAGGAAGCTTGCTGAGAAAAAAAACAACTTTTTTTCCAGAATAAAATCATCCTGTTTTAAGACAATCTACACACTCGCCTGCCTGCACTCAGGTCCAGAGACCTCACCTGCAGAAAATGAGTTGAGTTCATCTAGAACGAGCTCTTCCTTGCCTGCCTCTGAATCCTTTTGCGATGTAAGCTCACTATGGGATCCAACTGTTCATCATCTGTGCTCCCCAACAGCTCCTGTAATCATAATTTGCTCTCTGGAAAGCAAGACAGAAAAAGGGATGGGAAAGGCTGACGACACCAGCTGTCTCCAGGCTTCCCAGGGCTCACAGCTCCCTGCAGCAGCCACTGCAATCACACGTGTGGCATTGGAAAATGAGGAGCTTGAACGTCTCCTCACCGGGAGGGAGGAAACTTGTGCATAATTAAAGGTTTTGATGGGGAAAATGTTAAAGGAACTGTGAACTCTGCAAAGTCAGAAGGATACAGTGAAGTCCTGCCCGTCCTTCCCATGGAGGTCACTACTCTGGGCTTAATCAAGTCCTGAAGCTCTTCTTACAGAACCCAAAAATTCCACTGCATGTAACCAAAGGAAAGGAAAGAGCTCCCAAACTGTAGGGCCTTTAAAAAGGGCTGCTCTGTTTTTAAAATAATTAGCTTCATTTCACAGTCAATTGGCACACAGAAATTCACTTGCAGCTTTTGGGTGCAAACACTCAGAAGATGTGTGGGAGGATTTCCTTGGAAATAAATTCCTGAATCGTAACTACCATGCTTGAACTAACACATTAATAAAGCCGTCAATAAATTCTTCAAAAGACACCCTCCAAGTGACAGAGTTTTCCATTATGTGAAGAGGCAAAACCAGCAACACTTTGCTGGCTTAACAGTGAAGATAACCATTCTCTTTGGCAAGAGCCTTCCAAACACCACCTGATCCTGTAGTCCAAGCACTTGGGTCCTGTCATCTTGTAAAAATTTTATCCGATAAAATTAAAGGCACTGGAACCGAAGGCAAATAAAGATATTCTAGGCACAAGACTACTTCTGAATTTCATAAGCATCTTTGATAGAAAGACTAACAAACAGCAATATGTGTAGTTAGAAAACTTACGAAATTCAAGAAAAGGGGAAAAATAAATAAATAAAATAAAAGGCAGACCTGATCTTTTGGCAAGTCCATGGAGGAAATTCTTGGCTCAGTTATGAAGAAAGTTATTATTTATAAAAGCCCATCCTTCAGTTTACTTTGGAGGACTGCTGCTTCAAGTTAATATGGCTTGGTGAGGAAAACATATATATGAATGTTTCCTACAAGGAATGACAGATTGACATCCTGAACAACCCAAACAGGATGAGAAAGAGAAAACCTAATGTGTTTGATGCTAAACAGACAGTCCAAATCAATAAATAGAAACTAGCATGAAAAGATGGTCCTCATCAAGCCTTGTGCTTGACTGACACCACCCTGAGAAACTGAGAGCTGAATCACAGTCTCAATCCAGCACCTCAGCTTCGTTTGCATTCTTTTGCAAATCCTGTTTGATCATTCTTTCTTGCATGAAAAAGACAACCTTCATGGCAGACATTAACAATCTCTTGCTATTTCCATTATGTTAGATTACCATTAATAAGATTAAAATAAAAAGGAGTGTCTGGAGTAATCTCTAATGTTGTCAGATTCAAAGACTTTCAGCAGCACCCCAGCATCATATGGGAAACAATCAACTGAGTCACAAAAAAATTGCTTACCCTTTTTCAATTAAAAAAAAAACAACACAAAACTATGTGTTTTTTGAGATGCCATTGATGTGTATTTAAATAGTCTGCTTAAATATCTGGGACATTTTAATACACCTGCCTGTACTGATAAGAATGTTTTTCCCACTGAAAGCAGCACCACTGCTGAGTGCGAACAAGCTGTGAGTTGTTTGAAAAGCGAAGTTTCAGTGACTGCAATGTGCTGCTTTGTAACATAACAGGAATTAAGTAAACCTATATAATAGAGGAGTAGGGAGCACATTTTTCATCTGTGAATACCCTGCCCCAAAAAATCACTGAATTCAAAGGGTGATGCAATGATTTTTTTCCAAGATTCCCCTTCCAAAATGCTGCTGAAACGCAGCACTGCTTGCAAGCAAGACCAAAAGAGCATCTTGCACAATTTCAGGAAGAAGACTGAACTTTGAAGAAATATTCTCCTAAATCAGCTTTTGCATTTCCAGAAGGTCTGTGTTAGCCCAGCAGTATAGAGGCATTTGTAAACAGAACCCCAGTGATCCCAGCAACAAGAGCTTTCAGCCTTAGCAAGAAGCATCTTAAAATAACTGATTAGATCAGAAAATTGAAGGCGCCTCAAAGAACAAAGAGTTCTAGGTAACTTTCTTTCCTCTTAGATACTTCTGAAAGAACATTCAACACCCATTTCCTCAGTAAGTGAGTAGCTTTCCATCTTAGCTGTGAACAATGCTGATAGGGACACTTCAAAATAAATGAGGCAAAGGAGCTCTAGACTATGAAGCCTGTTTTAAAGAATGAAACCCGACATGACTAAATCAAAGACAACTTCAAGCTGAAATTTAAACACAACCCAAATACTTGTTCCAAGTGTCCGCACTGTGTCATTATCCATTTGCACACAAGAAAATCAATTACTCTTCACACTTAGGAGTCAAGTATGTAACACCCCTACAGCACTGCTGAATTCTAATCAGAGAAGGAAGAACCTGAGGTACCAAAACCCAACCTAAGCACAACCCTGTAGCTCAGGAGATGGAGAAGTTCGCAGGAAAGTTGCTCCCACCTGCTGGGTATGAGAAACACTCATGTAAGACCAGAAGACCCTACTGCTTGCAGGGCCCCATATAGGGATGGTTTTGGGGGAGCAGGGCCGCTTTTACTTCACAATGAAAGAGCAGCAGCCTCACCTGAGCGCCCATCTGATTTTCCCCAAATCACAGGTTTACCACACAAGAGGCTGCCCGTGGGGAAGGTGTCCAAGGCTAACAGAAATGGAACATGCACGGATCTCAAATCCTTTGAAATCATACCCAAAAAATCCCCAAAGACACCACAACTCGACCTAAGAGACACACAGGGCTCACAGAGACAATCCCTGCTATTAAGCCCACGTGCACTCACGCCACAATTTCAGGCCCCACAGTGCAGAGGAACATCCTTTCCCAGCAGGGCAGAAAGGAGGATTTCACCTCCCTTCACCTCTCCAGATGGCCAATATGGGGAACCCAGGAGCAGCTCAGTCTCCACACGCCCCCCTTGCTCCTCCTGGACACGCTGCTCTCTGCCAGTTGCCACAGCCAACACTGGCAGCCCCTGAGTCTGTTCATTTTGGACAGCAAGAAGTGTTGCTATTCATTCTTTCCATTTGATTTACCAGCACTATTGCAATATTGAAACTCTTCCCCCACCACCACCATTCATCTTCCCTTTTCCCACCACTGGAACCACCTCTTTTATTGGAAACTGCATTTAAGACAGGTTTGGAGCAAATAATTTGATGTGTCTGCTGACGTGCTGTCTCAGCCTCGTGCTGAGTCAACCCCTTGAGCCATCTTCCCCTCATCTGCAAACAGCCACTGCCATTTAATTCCTTAACAACTAGGAATTAAATAATCTAAGTTTCATTCAGCTTCCAGTAATACAATCTCTTCTATTCTGCACTGTTTTCAGTAAAGACACTCAATCTGTACTCAGCTTTCCAAGAGGGTCAGAGCTGCAGCTTTGTTTCTGCAGTCACTCCAACATGTCTGGTTCACTCCAGGTACCTGTCCAAACCCACATCCCTCAGACAGTACAAGTGATTGAGTTGCTTTTACGGGATGCCATGGAAAAGGAAAAATAGTGGCATGAGAACAGAGACCAGGCAATCCATGCTGAGTCTTCACGCAAAACAAGGAAAAAATACATGCATTATAAAAATGAGATTCTTCATAAATCACTGTTATCTTAAATTATCTCACATTTTTCTTCTAACTGACATTGTTTAGATTTTATCATCAGCTAATTAGAATAATTACATGCAAACTTGCTGCAGCAGATAACCATAAAACATAATAAATCTCAAGACATTTGCAGTTACTGTTAAATGAAAACCACATTTAAACTCCAATATGTGAGCAACTTAAACCTCCTTTTCCAGCCCATAAAGACTTTTAAGACTTGCAGAACTCTTTGTATTGCTTTTTTCATCCAAATTTGGCAACGTAAAAGTCTATAATCTCACACACCCTTCTCCTGGCTCACTTGGATTCTGGTATGCAATGAAACACAAGCTAACTCACAGCACAAAGTTCTTGAAGACAGCTTGAGAGAGTTTACTAACATGCTTACTTAAAGTCCTTAGAAAAGAACACCAAACACCTAGTTCAGAAGCATTCCTGAATCTATTTATTGCCACTGATTAATGAATCAAATGTGACAGTTATCTCGAGACAAAAAAATAACTACTGAAGTTTCAAAGGAAGTCAAGAAAACAATTTTCTCGCTGGCTACACACTTTAAACACAGCCACTCGTCTCAGACCACAAGTAGTCACACATCAAAATACACTTGAAGCCATAGTAGTGCCTCAGAAAAATATGTTCTTGAGAGTCACTAAACACTTATTCTGCCATTACCAGCAACAAGCTATGGTGGTTTTCTTACCCAAGAGAAAGTGACACCTGAATATCAGGAAATTCTGAAGATGGTATCAGTGAGACTCAATTACACCTGTGTGTGCGGTGTAATTACACCATCAATATATGGTGCAAAGAAAATTCTTCAACCTTGACATCAATGTGCACCCCTGCTAAAAAAAATTCCAATCCTTCCTTTCATTAACTCCAAAAATGGAATTAATGAGAAAGTGGTGTTTTTGGGGTGATTTAGGCTGTTCAAAGCCAAAACAAAACTACCACTTTCACAGGAGAACCAGCCTCCATCGAGGCTCCTGACTGAACCATACAGTGCTCCTTCTGAATTGCTGGCAACACAAGTTTCTACATTTTTCTACTTCTGGCAAGCTCCTATTTCAGAGGCTGATAAGATCATCCCATGAACAGATCTAATTAACTCAACGTTTTCAGTTTCATCCCCAAAAACTGGAAGAATGACTTACTTGGGTCTCGACTGCTGTACGGCCATCCTGAGGCAGGTAAAAGGGACAGCACAGGAGAATTTGCCCTGCTGTCATCCTCCACTTGCTGTGTAATATGTCTCACAGTTTCTTTGTTTTTCCTGTTCTTCCTGCGGCCCGTGGGCTGCCAGCCATCCCCCACTCCTTGCTCTGAGAACCCACTCTGTATTGCACTATCCTTGGCAGAATGCAGCTCACCCCCTCCGTAATGGGACGGCGAGACCTGCTCCTCTTTGATACGCAAAGACCCATAGCCCATGTCACTAGCCCAGAGAGACTGGGACGAAATGTCTTCGTGGCTGTCTGGTTTTGGTTCTTGATCCTCTTTCCCATAACTACTCCCTCCCTCGTGGCAGCTGGCAATGGCTGAGTCCCCGGAGGAGTTTGCCGGGCTCGTTCTCCGAGCCAACCAGGGCGATATACTCCTGCCAGCCACCACTGCCGAAATCAGAGCGTCCGTGCTGCTGCTGGAAGGGGCTCCCAGCTCGTAATCGACGAGGTCCTCCGAGGCATCAGACTTGATGCTTATGTCCAGAGCTGCTTTGATGAAGTTGTGACAGGCCTGCACGATGTCTGTCATCTGCAGGTAGCTGGCGGCCGACATCACCTCGATGACGTTCCTGCTGGTCAGCGCCAGGTGTGCGGAATACATGAAGTCAATGATTGCCTTAAAGCCCTGGGCGGTGACGATGTCCAGGTGGGTGACTGTGGCCTGGTCAGAGCTTTTCTGGACCTGGCAGTAGAGGGTTTTGAAGTAGCGGCTACTCCCCAGGAGAACGTTTTTGTGAGCCTTGAAGATCTTGCCCTCCACGATGATGCAGACGTCACAGAGGATCCCGTGCTGCCTCTGCTCGTTCAGCTCCCGCAGCAGGTGACGGTAGTGGGAAGCAATCTCCATATCTTCCTTTCGGTTATTCATTTGGAGATCTTTATGTTTCCTCTTCCACAAGTCCTGCAGGGGGAAGGAAACGACAGGATTATAAAATCCAAAACAAGACTGAGACTAACCCCAGGTTGTATAAAATGAAGCAACAGGTTCATCTGGGAAGAGTGCCACAAATACAGCTACTGCCTGTAATGACTCCATATTCACTACAAAATGTACCTTACTTTGACCAGATTTCAAATAATTTACATTAAAAAGGACTAGATTTGAAGCCAATCCTCCAGTGGCTCGTAACATCCCAGAGAAATGTTTCTTTAAATTGCTACAGGCTCATAAGAAATCCCATCTGAAGTACCAGAGAACAACAGCTGTCAGTTTTTACTGTGAATGTGCTCGAGTATGGTTTTGAAAGAGATGCTGCACTTGAAACCATGCTCAGATGCCCACGGACTACTGAGGGGCACCCTGTAACACAATTTCCTCAAGGGAACAAGCATCATACGTAGCACACAGAAGAGCTGAAATCCTCAAACAGCAAGAGCCAATTGGATCCAGTATTTCCCTTGTTATACTGCCATGGAGGGGCTATAAACACAGTTTAAAAGTCAGATAGACAACAAGCAAATCCAAGACCACAGATCACCAAGTTTTAAGTCCCCACCCAAACTAAACGGACAATAGATCACAACTATGAAATTAATGTTATTTGAAGCTTAACTGCTTACAAGCAATACTTTGCAATATACATGTTATTTCCTTGGCTTTACATCTCCAAGTTTACCCCACAGCCACCCTCATGATCACCTAAAAAAAGGATCCTTATGCCCAACATTAAGCTGAGAAAAATTCACAGGGCCTTTGATCGCCTTTCATAAAATTTGGCAGTATCACCCAAATTAAAAGGCTAGTTAGTGCCAGAAGCAAGTTATCTTGTAAGTTATGCTCCAGATTATCCTCCTCTTACTCTCCAAAACAGAAAACAAGGTCCTAAATGTTGACAGTAATCAGCAGCGCTAGGATTTTCAGATCAAATTTTATCCAGTTACTATCTTTGCAACTCCGTAATTGCCTTTGATGCCACAGCTTTATAAATCCTTTGGCATTCAGTTCTGCCATTTTCTCTAGCTTATACCATTTTTTTGGAACTTACTCTCAAGATTTATATACCATGTAACAATGTTTTAATGGTCCAACTAATTTAAGAGCAAAAAGGTGAAGGATATCTTACTCCTTTCTCTCAAAAGCTTAAAATTTGCTCCAATATAAAGAGTTCCAACTGTAGAATTGATATGAGGGTCCACATGACAACACACAACTGCGAAACTGGACCCAGTTCCAGAGGTTATTATGTGCAGGCACACACATCAGAAGCCTGGATTTAGGCTACTGGTTGTTACTTATAAAAACAAAATCTCTGAGGTCTTCCAGCCTTGAAGCACACATGGCTCAATACAAGCACTGGCATTAAGGAGGCTGCTTCCAGCCTGGAGCACCTTTCTAACATCCACTGAGCTCACACAAAAATTCAGTCCCATCTGCTCAAACTGGCTCGCAGCAGTGGGCAGCACAGCCATGATTAAGGAATTTTCCTTGGCACAGGCAAGTGTGTTTCCTGGGCTGTGGAATACAGATCCACAAGCCCCCTGCCCCCTTCCCTGTGCTATTATTATCATCAGCAGGAGCAAAATAGCTGCAGTTTAGTCAACAGTGTTGGCTAGAAAAGCACCTCCCAGCCCAGAGAACATCCCTGAGGTGGGACCTCCCCGAGGGCCACCTGAGGATTCAAAAGTTCAAGTTATTCAAGACTGCTCCAAGCTCCTCCAGTTCTGCAAGGATGGAGCTGCCTCTCTGCAGCCCCAGAAATCCGAATTTGCAAGGGCAGCTGGTCCCTGCTCATTGAGAAATGTTTGCTTCCCTCGAGAGAGGAAGGACCATCTTCCTGCAACACAAACATGCTGAGCTGTGTTCATCCACTTCAAAGCCGTGCAGCTTTTCTGCAGAATTAAGCACAGAATGCACAGAGAAGCCAATGCTTTTTTTAAAAATTGAACTGGAAGAGGTCAATACCAGTGCAGCTGCACACACCTGTTTACCACAGAAATCTGCCCAGAGACCTCAAACCAAATCCTCACCCAGACACCATCTCTGTCTCAAATAGAATAAATCAATGAAAATCAAACCAAGAATCACGGTCAGGGAGTTTAAAAAAAAAAATTAATTTTCAGGTGTTTTGCCTGAAAAGGTTTTAATGTCACCAGCCAGCACAGCAGCTCTCTAATCCAGGTTCTGGAGGTGGCTGCCAGCACTTCCCAACATCTCCATGCTGGAAAGAACCACCTCTTAAGGCAGAGTGACAGTTCAGTTTTGTCTTTATTCCAGAAACCACTACTGCATCTACTTTTAGGAGCTGAAGAGTCAGCTTAGTCCCCTTAGGAAATACGAGTTGCCACATAGGATAAAGTGAGTTGTCCATCACCAGTCGTGTCTCCAACAGCTGCCATATCCACACAATTCAGAGGAAGATGTAAGAAAAACCTCAGAGCCCACAACGAGGAAAGGATCAGAATGTTTTGGATACGACATTTCCTTTTACTGCTCCTTCTTGGGCATTAAAATCCGCATTCCAAGACACCAGCTCCCTGAACTGTAGGGAGGAGGGGTGGGAAATCTGCAAGGGTAATTTTCTCTTCCTCAATTTCATACAGAGTAGCATCACAGTATTTTGTCAATGTCTCCACTTGCTCTTGTGAATTTATGGCACAACAGTTTTCCTTCTTCAACTGGAAATATTCTTCAGCTGGAAATGATATCAATTCCTCGAGATTTTATTGCTTTGCTATCTCATACATTTATTCAGTTTAGCTCAGTGGGTCAGGTTCCCCCCCACTGATCAAAGTCCACTTCAGATACATCTTGTCCTTTTTTTAAGCTGCCTGTGGCAGAAATACAGAATTTAAAATACGTCTCTTGCTACCTTTGGTTTAGACTGGTGCAATTTGAGGTTCAGGCATTGACTAATGATGGATGGATGGATGGATGGATGGATGGATGGATGGATGGATGGATGGATGGAGCACTCACTCATCTCTTTAAGAAATAGAAAACAAGGTCAGAGAAAAGATACCAGGGAATTTCTACTAAACACACACACAAAAAAAAAAAAAATCTGTGCAGGAGTCCTTTCTGGCCAGTGAGGTGGGCACATGACAGCACTTTCAAGTAAGCATTGAAGTGGATATTCCTACGTTCAGTGTAATCAATGAAAGGTAAGAGTTTCCAAATCAGGAATTATTCCTGGAGATGTCTTGATCTTCCCCTGTCAGAAGGTCTGCTCCCTCACACACATCGCTCCACATCCAACATCTGTCACAGCATTGTACCTTTTAAACGAGAGGTCTTTGGGGGAGAAAATTAAATACGCCTCAAATTCAGAGGAATTAATTAGTTTTCTGTCTACCCATGTCAAACCAGAACATCCGTTTAATGTCAAGGATCACTGGGGAATTAATCCAAGTTAAATTTAAGGCAATTTGCTAGTAGTTAAAAATTCAGGAAGCTTTAAAACCCTGTGCTCTTGTGTTCCAATTTCACATGCTGTTTTGTGGCTTGTTGATGGTTTGTTGTTTTTTTTTTTTTCCCTTTCCCTGGTAAGGATATTTATTTCCACTTAAAAAATGTGGAAAGATTTCTTCAGAAAAGCTGTACCCTTCAAACTTCTGGAGCAGCATGGTGAAGATGGAATAAGCTGCGGAGATTTCCTAGAAACAGACCTCAAAGATCAATGATGTATTTTTTTGGTTTATCTTAGGTCTTTTAAGAACATGAAGGTTTTCAAAGTTGAGCATCAACTGAAGCTCTTTAGGCCACATGGCCACAACACAGCTTTCCAGGAAGCCAACGAACCATGAAAGCTCATCTGAAGATTTTCCACAAAATAAAAGTTGTAGCAGATCAGGCATTCTTCATAAGCCAATTCACAGGCAGTACAGTAATTCAAGTCTATTACTTCTCCAAAAATAACTTAAAAAAAAATGTCCCAAACCAAATCATTGCATGTAACAGCAAAAAGAACACGAGAGCAGATACTTTCATGCAAACTTCTGTCAAGATACAGGCCTGCTTTTATTTTTCATATAAAAAAACCCCTGGTCTTTAAGCATTAACAATTTATTTAATACTTAATCCCTGCTAGAGTGAACCTATGAAAGTGGTTTATTTTGCACTATGAGTACAGTTATTTAAACATTAAAACAGCACCTGATGGCACAGTAAGACTCCAAATAACACAGACTTCACCTCCCACTGGAAAGGTTTTAAGAAGACTAACAGCAATATTTACTGGCACACTTCTCAGCATACACCCCAGGAATAAGCTTCCTCACCAAAATCTTAACACAAGTAAAATTAGGGAGCACAAATTTGTTGCATCTAAATCTCAATGCATTGCTTAAATTTTGACAAAAAGCCACAGATGAGAAATGAAGTGCACACAAAATCCTCTACAGAGCAGTCTCCTGGGAAATAGTGGGGACAAAAATAAACTTCCTTCCCTCGGAAAGAAAACAGGGAGGGAAAAAAAAAAAGGCCTGGAGGTTTTTTTGGGGGGGGTTTTGCTGTTGTTAGGATTTGTTTGGTTGGTTGTTTACTTTTTCTTCTTTCAGAATGCAAGTGAACTGAAGATTTAAACTGCATGGCACTTCGTCTGTTTCCATTTTCTCAGCATGTTTCTACACTTAATACCAAGGACTCGAGTTAAAGAGCACCAAAATGCTCACTAGTGCACTCCTGACCACTCTGCTCCCTAGAGAAAACATGCCAACTGGAATTTAACCAAAAATGTGTTGTTTCCTCCCCCCTCTCCCTTCAGAGAAAAGTAAAAACAGATTAAGGAAGAACTGCAATTCACTCCAATGCTTTATTACACAAAAACCCAACAAACACACCCCACTTCTCTGCTTCCCCTGTGTCCTGTCCATGTCTCCACTCCCAAGACATTCCAACATTTTTAAAATTCCTCTGCAAAGGAACTCTGTAAGGTGAGACTGGGCTTGAAATGTCTCCTTGCACAAGAAGACACAGTGCGTACGCAAGTTTCACTTTTATCCAATTAAAGACAAAAGAAATGCACGAGATTCCTACTCTCCATCTGCCTTGTGCTGAAAAGAACAGAGAACAAAACCCCTTAGGAGCTGCAAAGGACAGTAAATGAGAGAAAAAGGAGACCCAGGATATTCATGGATTGTAACTCCCTGCAAAAACACTGCTCAGGAGCTTTACAAGCACAAATCTCCACGAATGCAGTGTTTTCTCACAAGTGTGTTTGAGGAAGAGCAGCACACAATTCTGAAAGAGTTTTAATTTCTTGACACTAGATAAGACCAAATTATATTCATATGTTCAGCTTTGTCCAAAACAGATGTAAGTAACAGCTTACAAAAATGAACAGTTGCCAAAAAAGAAACTCTTCTGCCCTATTCTGATTCCCAAAACAGATCATCTGCTGTTTTAAGCTGGTCATTCCAACCACAACTCTGAATTCAAGGAGAAAGAAGGAGCTGTTTGTAAACAGACCAAAGCAGACCCTTGGGCCAGAGGGGTTACACAGAGCTCAGGATTTCATGCAAAATCTAACTCCAACAGCAGAACTTAAAATAGCAGGGAGTCATCATTAAACATTTCACACTCTGCTCCAAAACTTTAAACCAGAGACTTGGCTGTGACCTTTGACTTGTCAAACCATCTACCTGAAGTTATGGAGCCAACAAATGCACAGGAGCTGGACAGCACAAAAGTGCAATTAAAACACATGATTTCATAAAAAATCCATTTCTTAACCTTTATTAGCTCTGATAGCACATGAAGAATTTAAAGAGAAAACCGGGACTGCAAATGAGAGGTAAGTGAAAACTACTGTCCTCCACATTTTGGAAGGAGGGTAATTAGAATTAGAAATTTAGAAATGGTAAAGTTAAAAATATTAGGGGGAAAAAAAACAAAAAACCATATAGGCATATTTTGCTAGATTGTTCTTAAAAGTATTGAGTGATTTTTGCTGATTTTGTTAGAGAATACGTGTAAACTGTAAATTGAATAAATAAACAAATAAAATCCAAGACAATTCTTACCAGTAACAAACTGGGTTCCAGGTCTAGTGTTTCTCCTACAACAGCTGAGGACATCAACAGCCCCAGGGCAGCACAGGTAGTGCCCTGTTCTGTGACCTTCCAACAGCACTGGTGTGAACTTTTGTAGGAAAAAGACAGAACTATGACAAAAAACAAAACCAGAAGAAATTATTAGCAATAAACTACAAGATTACTGAACAACAGTGAGATGTTTTGAAGTCCTTTCCCTCTAAACTCACAGTTGGGACTTAATGAACCCCAAAAATGTTAACTCCAAGCACATCAATACATTGAAAGTAATTAAAGCCTGGCTACCATTTTGTAATAATGCAAGCAAGAGTTACTTCTTAAAGGTATGGGAACAAAAAGTCTAATTTTAGTAGCTAAAACTTCAATCAGATGCTTGAACAACAGGGTTTCCTGTTTGGGAGCTTTTCAAAACATTCTCACTTTAATGACTCTTTAAAGAGACTCACCTTATCTGACCTATAAAATACTGAGGTTAAAAGCTACCAGTACAGCTCCTGAAAGAAATTTGCAGTGGAACACTCAGGAGAATTTCCTCTTGAGATGTTTAGTTGCCAGTTTCTAGTGGCTGACACCATTCTGGGTTAAAAAACCAAATAATCCGAAGATTTTTAAAGTTTTGTGTGAAATACAGCTATTTAGGTATAGTAAAGCACATTCACAGAAAAACTTCTCAGAGGAAACCTGAGTGTTTATGGGCACAAGGAATAGGAATAATTAACCTATACCAAGGCTTTTGCCTGTGAGGACACATCCACTAAAACTATAATCTTGTACACCTATTTTTCTTATACAAAACAGACTTAATTTTCTTCAGAATAGCATATACACCACACTGGCAACACTTATACAACTTACACTTCTGAGTCCGTTTTTATTCAAAGCTTTATAATGTTAGCCATGACAAAGTCTTTTTTGATCTCTGCATTTCAAACATCTTCAATACACAGATTAGCTCTCTTAATGAAAATAAGCTATAAATCAATACTGGCGATTTCAAGACTGACCTTCTGTAGTAATAGATTGTGAAAGGAAACATCAGAAGATAAAAATTAAGGAAGCTTTTCCAACACAGATTAATGCCATTATAGAAGGTGAAATAAAAAAATCTAATAAAGAAATGAAGTAATAAGGAAAATCCAAGCATTCTTATGGCAAAGAGCAGGACTGAAAATCTTGAAAACAAATATGACCCAATTGAAGCAAACACCAGTGACTTTGTTCTCAATTTCTATTCTGGACTGCCAAGTCTTGCCTTTCTCTAATTCTGATTGCTTCTCCATAGCAATTGTTTTGGCGAGCTCTTCTTAGTCCTGCTATTTGGACACTTAAGAAAAAATAAAGTGGCGAAGTGATGCAGCCAGACCAACCCAAACACAAGGAAAATTACTTTGTTAGCAAAGTTTAACAAAATGTATTTTCACTTAGACTTGGGGCAGTTACTGTTAAAACTTTCACTTACACCTGTCCCAGAACAGACTGGTAAAAATGGCAAAGCTGAGCCCTGCACTTTTTCTTCTTGCTTCGAGCTCTGCACCTGTTTTCCTCTTCTGATCAAACAGATGAGAACCAAATGACCGTGATGGATGGAAGCACCTCTGCCACAAGGAAGGAGCAGAACAGCCAGAGGCATTTCTTCAACTTTTGCAGGTGACCAACATTTCTAAATGAGCTCGTTATCAATACTAAGTCAAGTTTTATAAAGAACTCTCAGCCCTCATGACAATGTCATATCCAGGTCCTCTTTCTCATACCGCATGACAAAAATATCTTTAAATCCTGAGAACTTACCGATACTTGAAAGTGTTTCCTGTTAGCAAAAATAAACGTTGCAATGCTTCACAGCTGGACAGAGCATGTTTCAATGAAGAGAGGAGAATGGTCTCTGGTAAGAAGCTCCAAAAGGTTCATCAGACGTCCTGTGTTTGGGAATTGTGAAAGAACAGGAGGCAAAAATTAAAATCCAGACTTTAACTCCATACAAAGCCCTTCAGTGTCACATAATTACAAGCAGCAGTTAAAGTAACTGCACATTTACAACACTGCTTGCATTTCAACAAGAAACATTCCAATATATTCCTATAATTAATCATGCAGGAAAAATTATTTAGCCCTTGTGTTAATGCAAAGAAAGAGTTTAACATACCAATATTAAGACTGTTAACAACTTCTGACTATGGTTCCAGACAGAAGTAATTTGAAAGAGTCACCATAAAAAAACAGCGCTTATAAAAGGATTTAAAAAATTTTAACAACGTTGTTTCAGTTGACATGTAAGTTTCAGTTAATGTTTCTGTGACCTCTGCCACCCCCACGATTTAAATGGGGTTGGAATTAATCTCACCTCATGGTTACAGTGATTCCTTTCCAAACCAAAATATTTGCCTAAGGTTACAGAAAATCATGTGTCCATGTTGTATGAAAGGAAGAGATTTGAGTTTTACTCCCATCCAGCGAGACTGAATCACAGCCTTCAAAAGCCAGCATGACCCTCAGTTTTTAACTACCAAGCAGCATCCACAAAGGTACCAAGGAAAGCACTTTGCTCCTCGTGCAAGTATTTAAAAAAAAAATTGAAAAAAGAACCATACTCTAACACAAAAACAAAGATGCAAATACCTAACAAAAGCTTTATTTTCCATGCCTGGAAAAGCTGTGCAGCCTGAAATACAATATTCCAATGGGTAATAACCTGCTAATACGACAGGATGCACCTTTCCAAGGGCACAGGTGTGTGCACCCAGTTCCAACTGCTCGCTTGCAGCAATATTTCCACTGCATTTGGATTTCCTCCGCATTTCCCTTATTCATCTCCCCGTAACTCCCAACTCTGTCCATGTGCCTGTCTCTCCATCCTCTCTACATCACTTTACAGTAACAGTTGCTCATATCATTCCCCCATTTTTGATCTCTGTTCTCTCTCTCATCTGGCTGCACCAGGAGAAGAACAGATCCAACATGACTCATGTCATGGACCTTGCAGAACAGAGCAAGAACTTGGCAGAACTGGTACAGGGCACCAGGCTTGAGAAGCCTGGTGACATTAAAAAAATATAAGAATTTAGCTACAGATATATCTGCTACTCTAGCAGTGAAGATTAAAACACATCCTGAAAAAATTCAAATGCCTGTGGCTCATATGACACTTACCTGTCCAAGTGCCATTAGATCCCCCTAAGATCTCCTGCAACATCTTAAGCTCTTACTTTTAAAAGTCGTAATAGAAATCTAAGCAAAAAAACCTCTGCCCTTTGCATCTATTAGTAAAAAAAACGTAAAAAGTACCTTAAAAAAAAAAGAGGATTAGAGAACTGTAAACTTATCGCACTGGGAATTGCCCTGAAGAATGGTTTCCCCTAAACTTTCTCATTGGTTTTGGCTTTTTAATTAGGGGATCTTTACCAAAGTTCCCAAACTCAATACGTAAAAAAAGAGGGAGTCAAAGGAGGAAGAACCATGAGGTGATTTTTAAAAAGAAGTAAAGCAGGGGTAGAAACCAAGAGAAAGATCACTTAAAAGACAGAAAAGACACACAAGGAGTCATGAATAATCTAAAAGTAAAAGAATCAATCAGTGAAAAACTCAAGATAACAAGAGGGGCTCTGAGAACGACCCAATTCTGTTTGTGTAATTCATGGTACAAGCCCTCAGTGCTTCGAGTAAGGATCCTGGTTTACTTTTTAGCACAAATCTCATAATCCAGATTTGATCAACTACTATTTAAAAAAAAAAAAAAAAGAAAAAAGAAGTGGAGTGAAGCCAAGAAGGACACACTGGTAACACAAGGGAAGTCAAAAAGCTCATTTTATATTTAGCCACCACCTCATTCTCCAACCTTATAGTGGCAGGACTGTTAGGAGCAACTGTGCCCTGACTACTTCGTTTACTACTCACTTAAATTAGTTGGGTTTGGGTATTTTAAGCATCTAATGTCCAATACAGACCACTGATTCTTCTGTTTCAGGGCACCATCTGAGCAGTAGTCAGGAATATATTTCCTCTGATGCTGTATCAGTGCATATTTTGTTTAACCCCTTCCTCAAAGAGAGCGAGCCAAACCCCTGAAATATCAGCTTTCTACAGAGCTCTTCTCCACAGGGTGAGAAATACCAGGAAGCAAACTCACTTGGATGGAATAAGCAGTTTGTTCAACATATGACAAGGAAACAATTAGGAAAGACAACTAGGTATTTCAGTATATAGAGGTATAAAGATATTCCTTAATATACAAAACCCTACTCACTTTTCTAAGTAGGGTTCTTGGGCAGATAAGTTCCTGGTACACACTAGAAGTCCACACACAAGCTCAGAGATGTGTTTGTAGAATTTTTTTGACACCTTGGTGCCTCCCTCCACTACAGAAGACCCCAACTCAGATTTACCATAAAGTAAATGAAAGGCAACTTCCAACATTTGCAGGGTGTTTTTCCTCCCAAGTGCTCACGTGAGCCAAGTGAGCAACAGGACAAGATCATCCCTGTCTGGGCTGCCATAAAAGCCAGCCACATCCCCAAAAATCAAGGCAAAAAGGTGAATTTCAGCTCTAACTCAGCACCCACTTGTTACATTTCAGCAAAGCCACCTCTCCCCTCCTGTGCTACGGACATCCTTACCCATGCACAAGTGAGCAGTTCCAAGTGGGACACATTTCCATCTCATTAGGATGGCTGTCAAGGATCTCACCCTGCCTCTGGGGCGCTCAGAAACTATTCCAAACCAACAGCTCAGCAGCAGCCTGATGTTTCTTAAATACATGGGTATGAAAGAAAGTTAAAGCGACTGTTCAGAAAATAACTGCACCACAGCTGACTTGGTAAGGGACAGCAAACCCCACCCACGAGCCTCTGGACTCCACCACATCCCTCAGGGAATTCAGCCAGGACTTCACACTGGTTTGCCTTTATGAAGAATAAGCACTTCTAGCACAACTTTTCATCAGTACAATTGAAAATGTTTGGGAGAGCTGAGCAAACCCGTTTCACAGAAAGGGAGATGGGTAAGAAGCAGTTACACACCAAGATGTTCTGCTGACAGTTGGAAGATGGGAACTGAGACCTGAGGAGCAGCTTTCCCTCCAAATTGGACATTTTTGTGCACCCAAATACACGAAGGCAGCACAAACCCAAAAACTAATGAACTGTTTAGGGAAGTTGAGATTCTTCCCTCTTGCACCTCAAGGAAAGAAGTCCCGCATCAAGCGATACAGGGTTTTATTTCTCATCCTGCTTAAAGAACTGAAGATCCAGAGGGAACTGAGAAACCCAACTACTGAAGGACGTATTTAAGGGGGCTGCAAACACGAACATACTGAAAGTCCTCAGGAAGGGAATAAAGTGAAGTTTTGAAGCAACAAATTTTAACACTGGAGCCCTCACTGTTATTGTGCTTGACCAAATATCATAAAAACTCCCACAGAGATGCTTTAGGGATGGAGTAGGATCGCAGGACTTCCCGCAAACCGAATTCCTGCCTCTGCCTTGCAGCCACAGTCGCTCCTCATGCTCTCTCCTAACGTGACCCCTGCTCTCCACACTCAACCTACAGCGTGCTCGCTTTCACCGTTTGCACACTCCAAGTTTCAAATATCACACACAGAAAACACAGGTGAGCCCCACACTTCAAAATATTCGAGCCGAACATAAGCCAGGAACAAAATATAAAAACGGAATTAATCTCTCTGTGTAAGGTGTCAGAATTTTCCAGGGTAATGCTCGCAGCCAGGAATGGACACAGATTGCTGCCTCCTGGGAATTATAACGGCCATGTGGGATAACCATTACAACTGCAGGTAGCTCTTCAAAGACTTAAACTAAGCCCTTTCCCTGCCCTTCTGTTTGCCCATTAAACTAAGCACATAGGAGCATGGAAAACCCCTGTGAATGCTTTTTACCAATTTAGGGGGAGTCTGGAAAGCATTACAGAGTGCTATGGAGCAGCCAGTAAAACCAGCAACACGAAGGGAAAAATGTCCTGGGAAAGGTTGAGCTGTTTATGAAATAATTCTGCCCTGAAAGCAGGCAGTGGCAGTTTGGATTGGGTGTCAGCCTGCTCTGCACTGCTGCTGGGAGGACAGGAAACTTCACTCAGAAACTTCAAAAACATGGATCTAAAAAAAATTTTAAAAATTAAAAAATCCACCCAAGCGGACAGCAAAGACAAAAAGAATATGCTCAACCTCACAGCAACACAACACATCACCAGAGGAAAAACATGCAATTAACAGATCTTCCAAACATGAGGCATTTTTCCTACTGACAGAGAGTTGCTGGGGAGGGGGGAACTGCTAAACTGGTTTTCCTCTAAGCACTTCCAGATATTAAAATTTTAAAAAAAAATCCTCTTGCGAAGAACATATCCACTGTTGTACAACTGTCCCAGAAAACAAAGACCACGGGGAGAAAGTGGCCCATTTTCTCCAGTCTCCAAGAACCCCGAGTACAGGTCATGTTTTCAAAGGCTCAGTCCTACACGCTCCAGAACGAAGCAGCATTTAAAGCACAGGAATAAACACCTAATGTGAGAGTTACTAGAATGCCCCGTTTTTGGTACCAGACTGCAACTGACTCAATTCCACCCAGGCGAACACGCAGTCTATGAAAACAACTGTGAGAGAAGTTTCACTGTGAGCGAGTTTCCCCCTCCTGGACATGCTGCATCAAAACCAAAAGATTCATTTTCTATTTCAGTTACAGTTATCCCATGAACGTACCAACCCACGGAATATTTTCCAGCAATGTGCATTTGGGAGCCCCCTGAATCCTGTTCCATAGCTCTCCCTCCAGCCCGTGGAGCAGCTCCTCTGCCTGTTCCCGACTGGTTCCCAAAAAACACCTCAAAGCAGTAATTCCTCACCGCATGTTGAAAATATTGTGACTAATAATACACTCCACCCATTTTTTCCATCACTAAGGATTTCAAAATATAAAACTTGACAAACAGCGAGAGAAGCTAGATGGAGTTTAGAAAGGGAAAGTCAAATTTTATTTCCAATTAAAAGAGGCTATAAAAGCATAAAAGTGAAGTATTGATTAAAGTGAAAGAGCTATCCAGTCACAGCAAGCTTCTTCTTCAAAAATTATGTTTTTCCTCACTCTTCTTGGGTATCACTGCCTTTTCTTATAATCCCCTCAGGAAAATAAAAATAAAAAGAGAAAAAATACTCCCTGTCTTTTTTGAGAAAACACATTTAATGCATTAGTAGCAGGGTTGATCTGTGCACACAGAGAACCCACACTTGCAATAAATACTTGACAGAGTCCACAAACTGAGAACTACACCTGTATGACAGCGACTAAATGCTAAAAATTATAGCAGTGATGCAACTAAAATACACACAAGAACTTTGGTACAGGTGTCTACAATGCCACTGTTTGCTGAACACATCTCCTAATTAGCATGGCTTTAAACAATGCTGATAATAATCCCGTCCTGTAAGGCTTGCCAAATGAATCATTGGGATTGCAAAATAAAAAGCATGAGGAATTCATTAAAGAGCTGTTAAACTCTCCTTTGTTTATCTTTCCCCGGTCAGGTGTAAAAATAAATAAATACGGGTTTACGTCTCCGGATTCCATCCGAATGCTCCACTTCACAATAACGCGCCGGAGAAGAACCTCCTCAGGAGGTACCAACATTTTTCTCCTCTCCGTTTCAAAAGAGAAATCCTCCCACTATTACAGTCCTGAAAATCTGCTCCATTCTCTATTTGTCATCTGGGATTGAGTTATCAGACACTACTTGTATTACTTTGGGAACTGACATGTCTATTTACAGAGACACAAAGGCAATCCAGCAGCACAACCCCTGCTTTTCCCAGCACCTCTCCTTTTCCCCTCCACCAAATTCTACCAGCACTTTTTTCTGGGGAGGGGGGAGGACACCTCACTAGTTTCCCAGCATGACAGAAAACATTTCCAGCCACTTTTGCACTTGTTACAGCCTTATGAAAAAACACCTATATCCCCCCAAAGGAGCAGCATTATTTTTTCAAGGGTTTTTTTGTTTGTTTGCTTGTTGGGTTTTTTTAATATTTCTTTTTTTTAAAGAGGGTCACTTCCCCCATTTCAGCCTGCAATTAAAATGGAGGCAAGGCCAGGCGATCTATGTCTGGCTTTAGGGGGAGACAATAACCCAAAACAGGCCTGGCTTAAAAA
>VZTX01008299.1:0-19728 GCA_013400915.1 Pardalotus punctatus | reverse complement strand
AGAGGGGCGGCTGTGCGCCTTCCGCGAGGCGCGTCCCCTCCGCCCCACCGCGGGATGGAGAGCGGCGGCCGTTGGAGCGGGGCAGTGCCGCAGCCTCCTCCGGACCTTGCAGGAAGGGGAAAAAAAAAAAAAAAATCACTTTTCCCCTCTTGTACGCACTGAGATGTATTTTACACAATCCCCTGAAATGAAATAATGTAAAATAAGCGCGGTTCGAAGCCCCCTGACCCGTAATGGCCGGAGAAGCGAGGCCGGTGGTCGGGGAAGGATGGAGATCACAGCGGATGGAGATCACAGCCGGATCCGCGATGGAAAACCTCCCGCTGCAACAAAGGGCAGGGCTTTGCCCTTTTGACTGTCGCGCTGAAGGATCTGACAGAAACTGCCCTATATTTCAAAGGACGGAGCTTAACAGGGCAGGATAGGTCTGGAGCGTGGGGGCAGTCGGCGCGATCGCACGATGGCTGCGGGATGAGCGGGGGAATCGCTCTCCGAGCTGTGCGGTCGCTGGATTGTGAAAGCAGGAGCTGGTCCAGCAGATAAAACGTTTGCAAATTGTTTATCAACATCTGCGTGCTGTGATTGCGCCCAAAATTGGGGAAATACGTGTCTGACCTACGGGGTTGGCCGTTTGCATAGTTAACTGACTTAGGTGTGTAATCAGAGTAATTGCCCGGATAATTGGGTGCCGAAGGTTTAAAAATTTCCTCTGTGGTTTCCTTTCCCTCATCCTATATGTTTCCTTCTTCTTTGGCTTTCAAGTAGGCAGACCTGCTGTTGCAATCTTAGACTTTTATGCCTGCTCTTCATTCAACTCCATTTCTATAAGGTGCTTCTAATCCCTAGGACATCCCCTCACAAAAAGTGTATTTTCCACTTTTTAATCTGTAATTTAAATAAACGGATGTTCTGTCGTGTGTTTTCCTCCCCTCGTTTCCTCCTACATACCCTAAATACCTTTAATTTTGAAAAGAATATGAATAAACCTGATTAATGAAAACAAAATGCCTTTTCAGTCCAGCATGTTTTTAATTACCTCTTCATTTTATATTGCAACAGAGTCCAAGCACCACCTTCCTAGAAAGAGTTCCATTAAAATGCAAATGAAGACTTTGCAGAAGTTGTTAATGCAACCGAGGACACAATTTCTTAGACTTGAGCAATGCAGAATCCGTGCTGGGCGGGGGTTCCTGCTGCCACCTGCTCTTTCGGCACACACAATCCTGTGTAGAGCACGTTTTCCAGCCTCTGTCACCTGTGAGGAGGACCAGAGCTGAACAAACAAAATCCCTTTTCCACCCTAAATGCTCATGCTGATTTTCATGTGAATCTGTCTTCCCCATGCCTGCAGGTTTTAAATCTTTCGTGCTTTAAGTCTGCCCATTTTTTAGGCTGAAATACAAAGGTTAGAGGGACTGTTGAAAGTGAAGCTTTATCTTCATGCAGTTATGTCTATTTTGCGTTACATCTGCATCATACCTGGTTGCTGCTGTAACCATTCCTGCCTTTCCTCACTCCTCTATTTGAGACCAAGCTTCCCCTGTTACCCAAAAGCTCCTCAGGTGCAGGATGTACGCTCCCCTCCTCTCCTCCTGCCTGGGGTTTCTTCCCCAGGTCTTTGTTGGAAGAAAGCATTTCTTCCTGTGGTATTTTTTTGTGTGTCAGGCTGGGCTGACTCCCCCAGAGCAGCAGCAGCTGCTGCCTGGGCACTGCCCTGGGGAACGCTCCCAAGAGGGGGAGGGTGGCAGCAGGCCCCATTTCCCAAAGCTGTTCCACACAAAGGACTTTTAGGAGACTTGAAAAGCTTTAATACTCTTTCGCCAACCCCCTTCTCCTTTAATTAGGGTTTGTATTGTGTTTTAGGTAAATACTGCAATAGCTCAGCCTGCCCTGAGAAGAGAGGTGCTTTCTCCTCACGAAGAAGGAAAGGATTGTGTAGAAAAATAAGAGCTGGAGGAAAAAAGATGGGCTGGAGGAGAAATTGGGGTAATTGGAGTAGTTCCTGTGATTTTTGGTGTGCAAAGCACCATATACAAGGTGTTTATTAGGAGTGTAGTGTCATGTCAGGGGATACAGAGCATGTGTTTCCAGCCTGAGTCCGCATCCCTTGCATGCCACCATACCACAGCTTTTACCCTCGCAGAGACTGGTGGTATCACACTGCTGATGGGTTTTAGCCACTGGGACAATGGGTAAAATTCTTATTCCTGTAGCACAAGAGTGCTTGGAGTCATCCTGATGTGTTCCTTTTGTTCTACCAAAAGCATGTGAGCACTTGAACCCTCAGCACAGCCACGCTGACACCACTTGTCAGTGCTTCTGGCTGATCATCCTCCCCGAGTGGGCAGATTTTTGAATTTCACTGCCTTTTTTGTGTCCCTGCACCCCTGTGATTGCTCCCTGCACAATCTCCAAGACCTTTCCAGTGTAATAAGCCTGCACTGTCCTCCCGCTGTCTCCTGGGCTGGGCTATGGTGGGACCAGACCAGGGGACAGCAGCAGAGGAGAGCTGGCTGGGTGCTGCATTCATACCATGTCCCATTTGCAAAAATATAGGTTTGTTGAGGTTGGAAAAGACCTCCAAGGTCATCAAGTCCAAGCGTTAATCCAGCACTACCAAACCCACCACTGAACTATGTCCCCAAGCGGCACACCTACATGTGTTTTTAACACTTCCAGGGGTGGAGATTCCACCATTTCCCTTGGCAGAAATTCCCAAAAATTGCCAATATGGGCAAAGAAATTCCTGACAAGAAATGCCAAATCATCAGTAATGCTGAGCATTCTCATTCCAGCTCCTCTCTCTGTCTCCAGCTCTACCTTATGTTAATTGCAGTTATAGGAAGTTTTACATTTGATAAATTTAAATAATTTCCTGTGTGCCCTGGTCATGTGGGCAGTTTGGGAACACGTTGACAAAATCCAAATGGCCTAATTACTGTTTTTCCCTCTACTAAAGTTTTGTGCTCTGAAATAGAGGTGCCAAAGCAATCCAGAGCAATCTGTGATCTCTGCTCACAGCGATCCCCATTTTGTTTCCATGTTTGTATGTGGTAGACATGGCTGTCCATCACCAAATCCCGCTCTTCCCTAGGTACAGCAGGAAGAAAGCCATTTTACAGAGCTCTGCCCCTGCCTTTCACAGCATCTCTGGATCCTGGGAAATACCGGGACCATCAGCTTTGTGAACTGCAGGGAGAGCAGCTGGTGGATGTCAGAGGAAAGGGTTAAAGGACCCACATTCCTGTCCCCACTGCCCCAACCAAAGGTCAGGGGTTCCTTAGGTGAAGGAAAGGAGGGAGGTGGTGCAGCCCTGACCAGGTCATTTGAGGAGTAAACCACATCTGAGGGGAGCTAATGAAGCAGCATTTGTCTCTCTCGCAGGCTCATACTCCCGGTCTGTGCCGGGCAAGTCGGAATTCCTTCTCTAGTGGGAGTGAAGATGTCGATTGTATTTTTTCCATGATGTGTATTGAGGCATTTGCTAGGTTGTGGGAGTAAACACTTGGGGGAATTCTCCATGAGCTAGCAAGGGCAAGTCACAAGCCTACTAAATATGGTGAGCGAAGATTACAAAAAAACCCAGGAGAATAAACCTCCCTCTTTCCACCCCATCTCCCCACCACCACCACCCTCACATATTTGTTCTCATTATCGTGTGCTGTGTTTCACTGCTGGCTGGGTAAACCCACTGCCATTTGTGGGACTAAACACATTGTGCTGATTTAATTTTGTTTTCTGCACCCAAGGGTAGTGCTAGGGTGGTCCTTCATGGCTCCACCAAGCACTGACATGCACAGGACCATCCTGCTGGAGCAGACACCAGATACTCCAGGGGGGGAACAGCAGGAAATGCTCTCAGGTCTGTAAATACTTGAGGGGGTGAGAGATGATGTTCATGTACAAAATATTTGACCAGACACATCCCACTGACCTCCTTTGGTGCTGCTCTTGAAAGGGATTGGCCGGAGTCAGAAACAGTTGATCTTTAATGCTCCAAAAATACATTCCCTTTCAAAGCCTCTCAAGTGGAGCAGCATCCAGGCTGTCAAATTTGGTCCCCCACACCCAACTTCTTGTGGCCTGGGTGAGCTCAGCTCTGAGGTTTAGGTTCCCCCAACGCTGTAGGTGATGATGAGGATGAAGGGTGCTGGGGCCGTGGCACAGGGGCTGCAGGAGGGTGCAACAAGCTCTGTCCCCACCTTCTCCCAGCTGCTCCATCTCTGCTGCCCTTGACTTGCTGCTCTGGCTCTGTCTCATCCTTCTCTCTTCCCCTCCCTGAGTGGCCCAGCAGCAGCCAAACACTGATTCTTGTGGACCTCACTGGGAGCCTGGAGCCAACCTGGGGCCCCTCCAAGTCCCACCCAGAAGCCACAGGCCATTTGTGTGTTGGTTGGAGCTCAAGGGATCCCTGTGCCCCACCAACATCACCCTCCTCCTGCAGTAATGCATCTCTGCTTTCCTTTCTCTGAGCTTGAGTCCTTCTGAGTTGTTTCCTGCTGTATTTTGCATCTGTAGTGCTCTGGTACTTCATCTCTTCCCAGATTTCATCCTTTCCCAGGTATGGATCAGGAGCAGCTCACTGCTGTACACTTTGGACAGTGCTCTTTAACCACATTTTCTCCTTCTGCAGTTTTTCACTGACTGTCACCTCTGTACATCTGGGAAGAGCTGGTGCCTGAGCCAGGCTTTGTCCTGACATCAACAGCAAAACATCAGCACATTCAGAATAAATTTTGATTCTTCCTCCTCCACTATCACCCTCCTTCACTCCTGCAAGCTTTCCTGGCCATTACCAGGGGCTCACAGCATTGCTTTAAAAAGAGACAAACCCATTTTCAGGAGCACGATCAGGGACATCCCCATGGTCCTGCATCCTTCAAAGTCTGATTTGTCTCCCAGTTAAGCCCAACCCTCTTTACTACAACACCTCCAACTACTCAGGTTCTAAGAGAGACTTCACTAAAAAAAAAATCCCTCTGTTTGCAAAGACTGGGTTTTCTTCAGAACCCAGGGATTTTGCAGGGGTGCATGTGAGACCTTGGCTTTGTGAGATCCATGTAAGGTCTGTATGTCATGGAGCTGCACTGGCAACAAGCAGAGGCAACAGTTAAAATATAAATATATATATAACTTCTGGAGTTTGGGAAGTGTGGTTTGGGGTTTTGGCAGGCAATTGCTGGTTCTCCTAACAGCTCAGGCCACAGCCAGGGTTTAGCTGGGTTAAACACTGAGTCAAGTTTTGCTCTTGATGTGGAACTTGGGATGACACTCCACTCTGGGAGGATTAACTCACCTCTATTCCTGACCTCCTTAGCTCAGAGGGTGTGGAGAGGTTGTCTTGCTTTTGCTCCTGCCCTGACGCTTCCTTTTGGTTTTACCTCCAGTGTCCTGAATTTGCTCAGACAGCCCAAATTTCAGGGTCCCCTGCAGCACCATGCTGGAGCTGAGCTGCAGGATACGGAGAGCAGCACATCTCTGCTTGCTTCCCATTCCAAAACAATAACAAGAAAAATTAGGAGGACTCTGGAAAAACATGCACAAAATGCTCTTAAGTAAATAAGAAGGGTTTTGCACGATATTTGAATTTATATTAAATTGCTTGTCAGGAGGAGCGATGAGGCTGTCAACAATTAGTTTATATTTGGAGCTGTTCAAAGGCTGTTAATCACATTTTGCATCATCACAGCCTTCTGTGAGCACCCACCTGGTTCCTGCACACCTGGGGGCAGCCAGAGTCATGCCAGTGTCTGTGCATCCCACTGGTCAGCATCTTCCTGCTGTGACGCCCTCTCCTCCCACCATTCCCAATGGGAAAGCGGCTCATTTAAGTGCCAAAACCTTCTTGCTGTAAATGGCACATTTAGGTGATGTGTGTCCGCCACGGGCCCTTCATGGTGGTCTCCATGCCCTTCCCTGGGTTTCTCCCTGCTCACCCCAGCTTTTCCCAGAGAAGCCTGGCTGGCTGATGTGACCCGCAGGCGAAATCCCAGTGCTGCCAAGCCCTGGGGAGAGCTCGGCCGCTGTTCCCAGGCTTCAGTTCCCGCAGGATTTCCTATCTGGGCAGAGCCGGGGTCAGCAGGGAGGGTCCGGCCAGGCACCCCGCAGCCCCCAGCCCTCGTCCTGCTGCAGGAAGCTCTGCCGGGAGCACGGGGTGGAGTGGGGGAAAGGAGGGGAGAGGAGGAAAATGGGGAATCACAGGGGGAGCGGCCAGATAAGGCTGGGCTGGAAACGCCGGGCGGATGCAGCTCCGGGCCGGGGCTCGGACCTGCGCCCCGGTCACTTCCCCCGTGCCGCCCAGCCAGAGCTGTTACAGGAGCCCGGGGATGAAATTACAGCCAGGGAGATCCAGCACCTGAGCTGGCTCCAGCAGCACGTGGCCAACAGGCAGCGGAAAATCCCTCCCGGAGCCAGCCGCCGTCGGGAAGATGTTTCCTCTTCTCCGGTCAGGCAGGGCAGAGCTCAGCATCGCCCGGGGCCGTGGCCGGGGGTATCGGCCCGGAGGGTGTGGGGGTCCCCCGTGTCGTGTCTGGGGGAGCCCTGGAGCCTGTCCCAGCTGGAGCTGTGCCGGCAGGGCCAGCACCCACAGCCGGGCTCAGGGCTGCTCCCAGGCAGAGGCAGAACCACCGCCGGCCCCAAAGCCCAGGAGAGCCCCTGATCTCGGGGAAGTAGCACAGAAATGTGGGCAAAAAAGACAGATGCTTTCTTTATTTTGTTTCCCCCTGGATTTAGTAGCTCCAGCCCCTTCCAAAAATGTCTCTGCTCTCTTCTCAGCTCTTTTCTAAACCCAACCCACTCATTTTTATTATCCCTCCAGGAGTTTGTTCCCTGCAATACATTATCTGCTCCCGCATTGTCACATCAGCCTTGAGATCCTCATCCTGCTGGACCCAGCATCAGTTTGAGCAGCCCCGTTGTGCTTCCCCTCTGCCTTGCTCACATCCCACTCCATCCTTGCTTTTCCCAGAGAAGGCAGTGCTGGAGCTGCTGGTGTAACCTCCCCTAGCACCTGTAGCCACATCCTAGCATTTCCTTCATTTCCAACATCCAAATGTTTTTGGGGTTGAGGGGAGCAGAGCTGCCCCCAGAAATGGGCTCCAGGCTCCCACAGTGCCAGAAAAACCCCCAGGTAGGGTGGGAACAGTGTGACCCTGAGCACCCCCGACATCCCACAGGCAGGGCTGAGAGCTGTGGGGAGTTAGGGGGTCCTCCCTAACCCCAAGACCAGAACCCCAAACCCCAATCCGGCTCTTGTCCCATCCCAGGCTTGGCTCAGTGAGCACCAGAGCAGTGTGGGTTTGGTTTAATCTGCAGAGATCTTCACACCTTCCTTTGCTCTTTTTCTTGCCAGCCCCTCTGCCTGCCAGTGCAGCACCTTGGCGGGGGCAGTGCCCATCTGCCGGCAATTGCGGGTTTTTTAAAATGTTTTCCCTCCCTCTTCCTCCTCCATCCTCTGCTCCTCCTCTCCTCACCCTTTGCTTTCTCCGTGTGTTTCTTGCTGGTACAGCACGGACACAGCTCAGTGGGATGAGGGAGGATGGGGAGATGCTGTGCCCCATGCCAGTTGGGAATTGTCCTTCCCAAACTCCAGTGAGTGCAGTTCACAGGGAGAGTAGATCCCAGCCTTGCAGTTGTGTATGAAATCCCTGCTGTGCTGCCTGGGGCTGGAGGTGTCCCTCCAAAGGACGGGGTTATGGCAGCAGAGGCTGCCTGGGCTCTGCGGGGTTAGCAGGGGTACAGCCTGCATCCGTGCAGATGCAGCGTGTTTATTCTCACCAGATAGTCTGATGGCTTTATCTGATCACAGGTTTTCCTGAGGAAGGAAGGGTGAGTCTGAGTCATTTGAAAATGGGGGCCCTTCTTCTCTGGGTATGACTGGTGGGGCCATGGATCTCAGCAAAGCCCCGGGGCGAGACGTGCTCCCGGTGATGGTGTCGCTCCAGCTTTGCTCTGTGGCCGTGCTGGGTGGGCAATGCCATGGTCAGTCATGGATGTGAATCCAAGGTGAGTACCCATGGGTGTTGGAGAAAGCACCCAGGACCCAATGCCATGGAGGGAAGAGCGAGATCATTTACTGTGTCTGTGGTGAGTGAGGAGGGAGCTGCTGACTTGGTGCCCCTGGTGCAGAAAACACCATCTCAAGCAAATTGAAAGCAGGAGATAAAATCTGGCAGCAATTGATAAATTCAAGGGAGAGACAGGTTCATGCCCTCCTGGAAGAAAACCCAGATAATTAAACTCCCTTGTTCTGCTAATGCCTTCTGTGAGGGGCTGGAAGAACCAGCCATGGGAGAGCCGTGGCTGCTGCTGGAGAGCTGGGAGGCAGAGGTGTGCAGGAGGGCACTGGGAGATGGGGAAGGAGAGTGGGTGGGAACAGCTCCAGCTCCTTAAAACCAGGGAGCTGGGCTGGGGGCTGCAGCAAGCTGGGGCTGTCCTCTCCTCCCCGGCCCCCCCACACACCAGCATCCTTCCCAGCTGCCTCTGTGCCTGAGAAAACAAATGGATTTTCCATAAAGTGCCCTCAGAGCACTCACACTCGGCATTTTGTGGAAACCGGGGGTTTCAAGCCTTCCTGAGCGCAGCCAGGCTCTGGAGAGGGGAGTGGAGCAGGCGATGCTGAGCTGCTGAATGCACACAGAGCCAGGCCCCTGGGGTCCAGAATTAATAGGACAGAGCAGGGGCTGTTCCCTGCATGTTTTATTTATGGGAATCAGGCCAGTGAAGTTCCCTCAGCTCACCGAAATAGTCACATCGCCTCTGCTTTGCACTGCCCACAGCCGTGACCTTGATAAATGGGTCAGTGCCTGGCCCCCTCTGTGTGCCCAGGGGGTGTTCACCGCATGGGGGGTGGTTGAACTCCCTCCTCAGACCCCAAAACTCGGCTTTGACATATCCAAGGGCACTCCTGCTATGGGCAGGATGCCTGTGCTGCCTGTGCTGCCTGCAGTGCTGGCTCTGCCCGCAGCAGGAGCAACCCGTGAGAAAGGACCCACGGGAAATCCACCGAAAATCCCCCAAACACCAAGTGAGCTCTGGGCACCCCCCTACTGAGAATGGTGCACGCCAGGAGCTGTGTCCCCAGCACCGAGGTGACATCAGTCTCTTGCACCAAACTGGAGCAGCAGGGCAGTGCCTGGTGGAGAGGATGGAGACCCCAAAACAGGAAGCAAAAGTGGGGCTCCTCTTGGTTTCTGTGTTTTTTCTTAACCTGAGTTTTTTAGCCATTTCCCGATGTCAGATCACAGGTGTGGCCTCACCACAATCACCACCACGATACATCTCTGCCAGTCCCTCTCAGCAGCCCCAAGGCCACTAGAGCATCCCTGAAGTGGTACCCAGGAGGGAGGGATGCTGATGTCAGAATCAGATTGCTCGGGTGTGATAGCCGAAGGGCGTTATCAATGTCTGTGTTTGGTAACTATGGAGCGGGGTGGCTTTCCCAGGGCTGCTGGTGAGTCAGTGGCGGAGCTGGGAGCAGCCCGGTTCCTCTCCCCACCCTCGGCCCCAGCACAGCATCTCCCTCCCCACTTCCTTCCCTTGCCGATAATTAGCCCTCGGCTTTGCAGTTCCCGGTGATTTCTCCCAGCGTGGCATTTCCCCATTTGGGTGCTGGGAGGGAGACGTGAGCCCCACACCCACTCCAGTTCCCACCACGGGAAATGACCATGGGTGGCCCCAGGAGTGGGGAACTAGGGAGGCGTTTCCCGAAAATCCCATGGCCAGGAGCAGTCCAGGCCAAGGGACAGCGGTGCCCTTTGCCAGCAGGATTTCCTCCCCAGTGTTTCAAAGTCCAAGGGGTCTGTGGAACATCTCAGCAGCTCCAGGCTCGGCCCAGGGCAGCAATGGTGGGTGCAGGCAGGGAGTCCTATGCCACATCCTGCTCCAGTGGGGATCAGCAGTTGAGGGAGGCTGCACACCCACCCCATGTTTGCTCTGAAAGAAGGGCAGTTGCCAGCACGGCCAGTCCCAGGGGAAGGCGTGTGGGAACAGGGCTGTGTGGAGCCCGTCAAGGACCTTTGTGTGGCTGCTGCCATCCAAGGCTGACAAAAGGCTCTGGCTGCTCTTCCTGCTGTTTCCAAACCCACAGCCACACCCTGACCCCGACCTCAGCTGCTCCAGGTCCTTTGTGGCTCAGGCTCCCTTGTGGCGCCAAGATCCTGGGGCTCAGCTGAGGCTGGGGCAGGGTGGCAGGACGCCTTCAATGATGACATTTTGTTAGTGGCTGACTCAGAACACTTCCCCCAGCCCCAGTGTGGGGATTTGCCATACAACCCCTTCTCCATCTCAAGGACAGGTTTGCCGTCCTGCTGTGTGTGGGGGGTTTGCTCATGGAAGGGCACAGACCTGGAAGCATTGCAGACATGTCTGTCCACAGGGAAGGGATTTCTCCTTCTCTGCATATTCTTCCCTGCTGCCTCCCCAAGGATTTGAGAAGCTTTACCTGGAGATCTGTGTCCTCCAGCAGCATCTCAGGGGCTGGCAGTGAAATCAATAATAAAAATGATGCTCAGCTTCTGTACAGAGCATTACGTCTTCAAAGCCCTTTGCTGGCATAAACTCATTAACGGCGAGGAATCGAATTCCTCATCACACAGGTCCCAGGGATGCAGATCTGGGGGGCGATGGACCGGAACATATTTGTAATAAGAAATCGCTGCTGTCGGTGGCCCCGTGCAGGAGGGCCCCGAGGAGCCGGCAGGAGCAGATGGAGAAGGGAGGGCTGCGATGGAAACAGTGCCCAGGGCGGGTTGGCAGCATCCTGGCAGAGGAGCTGCTTCCCCTCCTCACGGCAGGCGGTGGGCCAGGTCAGGGAGCCGGTCTCCTGTGCTCCCCACAGCCCCCCCTGGGGCTCCCAGTGCAACAGAAACAAGTCCAGCATCATCTCCAGCTCTGCTTCCCTTTGGGAGCATCCCACCCCTGCTGAGCCCCTTTGTGCCATTCCCATCGGAGCATCCCAGTCTCCTCCAGCCCCAGCTGCCTACCCCGAAAGACTTGTTTTACACAAGGCAGAACAAATGGAAAATTCAGGATGTTCATCCTGTTTGGACTGTGGGGATGGGTAGGCAGGGGGAAGGTGGGCAGGGGAGTGGGGGGCTGCAGCCCCTGTCTGTGCTGAATGCCTCAGTGCTGCTGTACTGGCCTGGGGCATGGCAGGGAGCAGGGGGACAGGGTGACCCCCTGGAGGATACCCAAACTGGCTTTTTTTTAGGCACTGGGCAGCCCAGACAGGCTCCCAGCCTGGCCAGGTCTCCTCCCAGCATGTCCCAACAGGGACAGCACCCGCATGTCTCTCACCCCATCCCCCACCCCCGTGAGCTGGGACCCCCAGGGACCCCTGGCACCCCCTGCACTGCCTGCTTGGCCCATCCCACCCAGACAGGAGATGCTTGGGGAGGGACTTCATCCAGGGTATCCCGCGGGACTAGGGGTGCGCTCCCACACGCACCATGGCCTCTTGCCCAGGGCTGGGTGGGGAACCACAGATTCTATTTCTGGTTTTCTCCCTGGGAGGTGCTTCAGGAGGGAGGACGGGAACACCCTGACCTGGTCCCCGAGGTCCTTGAGGTCCTGTCTCTGGAATAGGTCATACACACCCATGCCCAGGGGATGGCTGTTCTGGGAATGGGGAGGGGAGGGATGTCCTGTACCTCTCCACTTCCCTATCCCTCCTCCCTGTGGTCGGTACCCTCCCCATCCTCATCCCTTTCCCTGGAGGGACCAAGCCCCTGCAGCATTGGGAGGCTCGTCGGTGCGGGGGCATGGCAGGATGCAGGGGCACAGAGGGATGCGGGGGCATGGAGGGATGCGGAGGCCGAGCTCATCCAGGGTTACCTTGGAAACGGCGCCCGAGCCACACATCCCTGTCACCACTGAGGGACTGAGCCACTGCGGTGCCGAGGCCAAACCCCACTCGCCGGCTCAGGATGACGGCAGGGGTGTTGGGAAGAGTGTCCCCCAATCCCGCTCGATGGCTGGTGCCAAGCAAGGGGAGAGGTGGCTGCAAAGGGGGCTGTGTCTTCCCCAGGGCCAGAAGAAAAGCCCCTGCAAGGGTGGCTGTTGGCCAGCGTTCCTCCTGGCAGCTGGATCCCTCCCCGGCAGCCGGATCCCTCCCTGGCAGCCGAATCCGTCCCTGGCAGCCGGATCCCTCCTGCAGGACAGGCACTCCCCGCAAAGATGGAGCTTTAAATAAATAACGAGCTGCCGACATCTCCCGGCTCCGCTGGCAGCGCCACGCTGGGAGCCCTCCCCGTCAGCCCCCGCACTCCGGAACGCGATGGGAATGGGGACAGTGCTGCTGGGAGCTCGGCCTGAGGCGTGGTAGTGATCGAGGGAAAAGGGCTGGGGGGCCCCTAGGATGTCCCTGGCGAGGTCAGCACTGGCTGATGGCTCTGCCAACCCTCTCCTCAAAGCCTTCTGTGATGGAGCTTCACAGCCTTGCTTTGGGAATGGGATTTAACCACTGAGGGTCGGCTGGGCGAAGAGCCCTTCGTGCTTCCTGGGTCGCTGAGATGGATGCGGGTATGCAGGCAGGCTGTGGGGATGCAGGCAGGGTGCAGGGATGCAGGCGGGAGACAGGAATGCGGGCGGGGTGTGGGGATGAGGGAGGGATGCGGGAATGCAGGCAGGGCACAGGCGGGGCAGCAGGGATGTGACCCATCGGTTTTTCCCTGATGGAAGATGCTTCCTTGCAAACCGGTTTGCAGGGTGGAGCATTCCAGAAGGCACTGCCGGCTGGGGGAGGCAGGCCGGGCGCAGGCAGAGCCCGCAGGCAGGGTTCAGGCAGAGGCCAGGCAGCGCAGGCAGCGCGGGGAGGGACTGGCCGGCGAGCCAGGGAGCCTGGCAGGGCAGCGCAGGCTGCAATTAGCTGAGGAGCGACGGCAGAATCCTGCCTTAATTAGAGCCTCCATCCCCGGCCGGCGGGCAGGGAACTGTGCCCATGGGCAGCGCGTCCTGGCACCTCGAGCTGCCGGCACCCGGCATCGCCCGCCGGGCCCCGCTCGGGCTGTCGAGGGGACGGACACTGGCGATGTGGCGGGTAGGGGGTGGTGTGGCTGGGGTGGGGGCTGCCAGAGGGGAGGGGGACGGACTCTGTTCCAAAAGCAGCTGAGAGGAAGGAAGAAACAGCTAAAATAAGCAGGTGGGTGGACAGGGAGGAAATGATAGTGAGGCTGATAACGAATGGGCTGGGGAAGGGGGACAAGAACCAAAAGGTCCCCAGGAAACGGGAACTGGTCCCTGTGGGAAGCAGAGGGAGGTCACGGCAGGCGGTGGCACAGAGGAGACATCCCGGGAGAGGAGGGATCAAGAAGATCTGGAGAAACTCGGGGTCCTCCGCTCCCGGAGAGTGGGTGTGCAGATGGATGGGCAGAAGGGATGGACAGAATGCTTCAGCAACATGGGAAGTGCCAGCCAGGAGCTGGGGCAGCCCCATTCCCCCATCCTGCTTTAGGCAGGACAACAACGGGAGGCACACGCAAGCAGAGGCACTCTGAGCATCCTCGGAGGGTGGGTGGGAGCCCCTGGAGCGAAATGCCGGGAGGAGGAGAGAGCAGCACAGATCTTTGTGTGGTTTGTGTGCAGACAGCTGCCACCTCCACTCCAGGCATGGCCATGAAGGGTCATGGAGGGGGACAGAGACCAAAACCAAGTGCCTGGCACTCTAGGAATAGTTTGGGATGGGCCCAAGGGGAATGGGGCAGGGAGTGGTGGCAAGCAAAGTGCTCCCTCAGGCACGGCATTTCCTTGCCCTCCCTGCCTGCTGGCTGCCAGCATCCCAGGGCTCCTGCAGCATCCTGGGGGCTTCCACAGCATCCCACCTCCCCTCTGTATGTCGCAGATGGCAAGAATGATTTTAGGGAAGGGTGTGGCGACATTGGGCTGGGGTTAGGACAAACCCAGGGATTTGGGTGGGGGGACTGGGGTGCTGGGGACCGTCCAGAGGTGCTGTAGCCCTGCTGTATGATCATGGAATGGTTTGGGTTGGAAGGGAGCATAAACTCATCTCGTTCCACCCCCCTGCCGTGGGCAGGGACACCTAGACCAGGTTGTTCCCAGCCCTGCCCGACCTTGGCCTTGTGGAGCAGGCAGAGGCAGTTGGCCAGAGAGCAGGATGCTCCAGGCCAGAGCTGTGGCTGCTGTCCTGGGAGTTTCCACATGAACCACACACTGTTCACATCTGAGCCTTCTCCCCGTCCAGGGCAGCCGGTGCCGGGGGTTATTTCCTGCCCTCCGCACTCTCCCCCCGCCACCCCTGCCTGCCCCAGCCCGGCTGCTTCCTCTCGGCCGCCCCGGGGGCTTTCCATGCTGCCAGAAAATAAATCTCAGGCTATTTTTAACAGAGGGGAAAACGCCAAGGTCTCCTCCAGCCTGGGCTGCTGTGGAGCGGAGCGCAGACGGGCACCCCCGGAGAGATGAAGGAGGGAGAGGAATGTGCGGGAAGGATGTGGGCAGGCAGGGCAGCGTGACCCCGCTTTCATCTCCCTGCCTTCGGGCGGGATTTTAGGGAAGGCAGGGAGAAGGGCGCCGGGAAGGGGGCACCAGCTGGGTGCTGTGGGACCACCTTGCCCCCCTTTGGAGCAGACAAACAGCCCTCGCCATGGCCCCCCCAACCCAGCACCCATCAGTGTCACCCATCACCTCTCTGCCTGTGCAGGCAGGGAGAAAGCGATGGGAGGGACACCCCACGTCTGCTCCCAACAGCCCCAGCTGGGATGGGGTGACCAGGAGGTGTCCTGGAATGGGGGAGACACACACGCAGTGCCCACCCTTCATCGGATCAGTGCCAGCACCCCAAGGGAGCTGGGCACTCGGAGGGTCCCCTGGGGTCAGGGCTGGGACAGTTGCTGTTTTTAACCCCTGTAAGTGCCTTAGGGAGGCTGCGAGCGGGATCAGCTGGATAATGCCGGCGGGGGCAGAGGGAGGCTGCGGAACGGATGGAGCTGATGAGAATGGGGCGGGCACGGAGAGGCCCCCCCACCCCGTTGCTCCCCGAGGGTGGCTGTCCCCTCTCCAGACTGGGACACTGCCATTCCCTGCCAGCTGTCCCCACTGTCACTCTGGACGCATCTTTCTGGCTGCAGCGACATGATCCAAGGACTCGCCCTTTCCTGGGACTCCAGGGGCTCAGGATTTATTCCTTAGAAGGCTCCTGCTAAAATCTCTCCACCTGCGAGACTCCCACCAGACCCAGCACCCCCAGCGCTCCCATCGGAGCAGGAGGAGCTCTTCGCTCTCCTTCTCCCTCCGGGAGATGTTGTGTAAAGCCCACAGCCAGCGGAAATGCGGGAAGAAAAGCAGGGAGAGAAAGAGGAGCCGTTTCCAAGCGCTGGGTGGGAGGAGAGCAGAAAACAGGAGGTAGAGGTGAAAATGTCAAACCTCCCAGGACTGGCTGTGCAGGGACAGAGTTCTCGCTGGTGGCTTTTGGTCCTTGTCCCTCATCACTGAGACCGCCTTTGCCTCTGGTCCCCAACGTGGTGGTGATGCTGGCAGCCACCTCCCTGCCAGTGCTGTGGCACCCAGGGCTCAGCCTATGCTGAAGCTTTCAGGGAAAACTTGAGCTCCACATTCCCAGCCCAGGCACTGCTGGCTGCCTTTGATGCCACTTTCCTGTGACACAGGGGAGAAACCCCCGGGGCTGGCTGGGATTTGGGGTGCCTGGCCATGTCCCATTGTCACCCCGCGCTGGGGCTTTCCAGTGCCAGGGATGTGGGGTAGTCTCCCTGTCGTGGGACACCCACAGAACTCTAAGCTGGACTTCACCTGTGCCTGCCCCATCCAACCCACAGGGAAACCCCTGCTCTGTGCCCTGGGATAGCCGAAAACATCCCTGGGGACTTCACAGGATGGGCTGAATTGGAAGGGACATTAAAGCTCATCTTGTTCCAACCTCCTGCCACAGGCAGGGACACCTTTCACTAGATCAGGTTGCTCCAAGTCCTGTCCAGCCTGGCCTTGGACACTTCCAGATATGAGGCAGCCACAGCTTCACTGGGCAACCAGGGCCAGTGCCTCACCACTCTCACAGGGAAGAATTTCTTTCCAATATCTCATATAACCCTGCCCTCTGTCAGGTTGAAGCCATTCCCCCTTGTTCTGTCACTCCAGGCACTTGTCCAAAGGCTCCAGCTCTCTTGGAGCCCCTTTAAGAACTGGAAGGGGCTCTAAGGTCTCCCCAGAGCCTTCTCTTTTTCAGGATGAATGCCCACAGCTCTCTTAGCCTGTCTCCAGAGCAGAGGTGCTCCAGCTTTTGGATCGTCTCCACAGTCTCCTCTGGACAGCACAGGCTCACTTCTCCAGCCTGTCCAGGCTCCTCTGGATACCATCCCTTCCCTCCAATGTGTCAGCTGCACCACACAGCTTGCCTGGAAAGGGGAATAATCAGGATTTGGGGAGCATCCGCACCGCGGGGCTCACGGCATCACCTGGAGGGGCCTGACCAGGCTGCAGGGATGGTGCGAGGGGCTCTGCCTGTGACCAGATGGCTCCGAGCAGCCCTAAGCTCTCCATAATGCCCCTAATTGTCCCCCGGCGCGGGAGCGGGTGGCCCGGCCCAGCTGGTGCCTGTGTCCCCCCGCAGCCACGGCTCCGGGACCTCTGGCTATTTTTAATCCCAGGAAGCTATTTTTGAAGGGAGAGGCTATTTTCCCTGCCCGCGGCTAATCCTGTCTTGCTGTTCAACCTTACCCGGCTATTTGCCGGGGCCGCGCAATGGGCAGCTCCCTGCCCCGGGCACTCTGCATCCAGAGGGATTCGGGGCGGGAGGGATTGGGTGGGAAGTGCCGGCCAGGATGGGGTGGTCCTGCACCCCCTGCCCTGTCCTGCTGAGGCCGGGGCTGCTGGACGCCCGGGCTTGGTCCGAGTAAGGGCACCACAGTGCCACAGAGGGGAACGCGCCCCATTTGCGGACACGCACTGATCGTTCCCCCCAGCCTGCCCCGCGGGAGCCAGGAAGGCCATCAGAGGATGGGGATGCCAGAGGTGACGGGGCCGCGTGTCCCCTGGGCGTTGAGGGGACCACGGGGTCCTGGGAGCGCCGGCGAACTGGGACTGAACTGGAAGCAGGTGTTGGGCACGTCCCGGCGGGGAGGAAGGGTGGGGGTGCAGGGCCGGGGGGAGCGGGGTGCACATCTGGCAGCGGAGGGGTGGCAGGAAGCGTCGCGCTGGCCCGGCCCCCCCTAGCTCGGCTGCCTCGGGGTCTCGGGGGGCCGCGCCGCTGCCAGATGTTGTGCAGCTGTCTCCTGCGCTTCCTCTGCCTCCATGCCCCGCATCCTCCGGGAAGCTCTTCCCTGCGCTTCCTCGGCGGGGAGAGCGGGGGAGACCTCCCCAGCCCCCCGCTCCTTCGGCCCCGGCTTCCTGAGCCGCCGGGGCTGTCTGCTCCAGCGTTCGGCTCTTTCACCCTCGGGCTCACCGCCCCCCACCATCCTCCCACCTCTCCGCGGCCCCTCTCTCCTTTTCTTCTCCTGCCAGCTGCCCCACAGCTCGCGATCCCGGGGGATCTCTCCCCTCTGTTGCCTCCCGATCCCGGGGCTGCCTCCTGCGCTCCTGGCTCAGAGCTCGCCTCGCTCCCAAGGCAGCGGAAGGCAGGAGGCAGCAGCGTCGAGTATCACTTAGTGCTTTTCTTCTCTTGCCTCTCCCAGCATTTCCCATTTTCCCGCAGCGCAGGGACTGCTCAGCGCCCGACCAGCCCCAGTATCATGGGCAGGGAAAAGCCGGGAGAGCCGCAGGGAGCGCGGCCGTGGGCTGCGGGAGCGTGGGCTGCGGAAGCCGGGGAGCTGCTCGGTGCCGGCAGCTCACACCGACTGCGGGGCGCAGATAGGATTCAGGGATTAGAGCAGCTTAGGGAACAGGGCTCTTCCAAGCGGCAGATGGTGCTGGATGGATCCCAGGGCAGGGTTAGCGGGGTGGGAAACAGGTCCCCGAGCAGCCCTGGGCAGGGCAGGGGAAATCAGGCAGAAGCGGGGAGGAGGAGGCGGAGAGGCGGAGGGTTTTTGCCCAGCCCGTTTCCGGAGCGCGAGGGGGGGCTGGAGGGACGGATCCTTCCCCCAGCTCCCAGGAATGCCAGCTGACGCCCAGAGCTGGTCACAGCTGCAGTGGCAGCAGCGTGGCTTTAGCACGCCATGCCCCCGGGAAGCTTCCTTTGTACCCCAGCCGGACTGCGGGGCTCAGGGTCCCGGTTACGGGATGTGGCCTCGTCACCCACCGGGTCCTTCAGCTGCACATGTCCCTTGTACCCACGAGTGCACGTGTCCCCACAGGAGTGCACGCTCCCGCGTGTGCGCATCATTCTGGGGGTGCGCGGGAAGCCCCGAGACCAGAGGCTTCACCCCACGTCCCTTCATGTCCCCTGCATCCCCCTGAGGTGTTTTTGGCCACGGGGATGGGTCTTGTGGGCAGCACAGTGCTGCCGTGGGGCTGGAACGGGACAATCCCTCCTGCCCCACAGCGCTGGTGGCTGCCCGGACTCTGCTGCGACTGCGGAGATGAGCAACCTCACCCCAAATGCTGCTGGGGGAATTCCCAGTGACGAGGGTGGAAACAAGAGATGACGAGGTGGGGCCCGGAGAGAAACCCCACGGTTGGGACAGCACTGGTGGCTGACACGGAGTATCCGGGTGTCCCCAGGAGCTCTTTCGGAGCATAGAGCAGCCAAATGAGCCGGGATAATAAAGCAGAAATTAAGGGACACATTTCCAGGCCGAGGGGTGTGATGAGGGGCTCCAAAACTGGCCTCAGAGGAGGAGAGTTTGATTTGCTCCATGGCTCCTGAGGGCGTTTGTGGTGGGAACAGGGGGACTCTGGCTGACAGTGGGAAAGCCCAGCCACCAGTCAGGGAATCACCGACATTTTCTGGGGAAGAGCGGGACGTGGACGGGAATCCCTCGGGCAGCCCGTGGGTGCAGCTTTCTGCTTGGGGTGGAGAGGTGGGCACAGGGAACCTCCGGGGATGCAGGGACTCCAGCCGACCCCGGACTGCTCCATGGGACACAGTCACATGGTCCGGGTGTTCGCACCAACCCCCCACACCAGCAGGGAGATGGCAAAGTGGGGGATGTTGGGGTGGTCCAGGCAAGGAGCCGGACATCCAGAGGATGCTCCGGATCCCACCCATGGGACCCACGCATGATATCAGCCCCGGCAGCTGCGCCCATGTCCTCTCGGCTCATCCCCACTTAAGAGTCCCTGTACCTTTCCCAGCAGCCGCGGTGGCGTCTCAGAAAGAGGAAGCACCGCCCCCGGCATCCCCCCCACCGTCGTTCCGGGGCTATTTTGGGTCTGGAGAAAAGAGGAAGGCAGCACCGGGCAGGCGATGCCGTGCAGCACGCAGGGACCGGTTGTGGATGGGGAAAGAGGAACCTCAACACCGCTCCACACTCCCCGTTCCCACCTGCGGGACAGGGAAAGAGGATCTGTCTCACCTGAAGCCTAAAAAGTTTTTGGAGGGCACACGAGGGGGGCTTAGGCAGTTCCCAGGGTGACTACAGGGAATCTCCCAATGCCTCCGGCTCCCGATTCCTGCCTCTGTGACCCAGGGGCAGGGTGCTGGTGCACACACGGTTTTTTAATTTTAAAAATTTGCTTTTTGCTTTTAAATTTGTGTTTTGCACGAGTGCCCAGGTAAATGTTATCCCGTGTGGCTGTCGGTGTGAGTGACCCAAGGAAGGGTCGGGGATATAACCACGAGTGGGGGTTGACTCTGATAGGGAGATATAGATGGATGGATGGATGGAT
>VZTX01008297.1:0-19310 GCA_013400915.1 Pardalotus punctatus | reverse complement strand
GGGGTGGATGCGGGCGGGGGTGGGGGGAAGGGCTCAATCCGTTCTTTCGCAGCCTCGGCAGGTGCCCCTGGGTGTCGGGGAGCCCCCCAGGACAACCTCCTTGTTCCCCTGGACCCACGTGGCCACCGGTGACCTACAATCGGCCGCGGGTGCGAGGCGGGGCAGAGGGGCCGAGGTTTCCATGGGGATGTGGGGATGCGAAGCCTGGCCTGGTTCAGCTCCAGGCAAGGCTCGCCTGGACGTCGGGGCTCGGCTCCTTCCGCTCCGCTGCCCGCTGCCTCCCGCCCTCCTGCGCCCGGCGCCGAGCGCCATCTCCCCGGTGCGGCCCCGGCGCAGCGGCGGAAAGGGATGCGGGAGGCGATGCGGGAGGGAGCGGTGGGAGCACGGCCTGGACCTGCCTGGCCCCGTGCGTGTCCTTAACCCCTTGAGGGATGCACCGCAATGACCTCAGGTTTGTCACCCGCGCATTGAGACCAGGAGCCATGCGGGGATGCTCTGCTGCGCTGGGGATCCTCTGTTATTCCGGGAATGCTCTGAAGCAATTGGGATCCTCTGTCGTGCTGTGAATGCTCTGCCGTGACGGGAATGCTTTGCCATGATGGGGATCCTCTGCTGTGATGCAGGACCAGGCTCTTGGCAAAATCCCCAAACCAACACTGGAGCTGCAATTATGCAGGAGAGCCTCACACAGCCCTGCTCTCCTCTCCAAATGTTCTCTCTAAGAAAAAGGAAATGCAAACGTCTTTTTCTTCCACTACTGGCTCCTGGCAGTATCCAGGGACAAATCAGTGACACACGCACACCCTCCCCTGAATGCCTCAGTTTCCCTGCAGTGGGAACAGCCCTGCTCTGCTCCATACCCTGCCCTCCCCACCCCGCTGGAGCCGTGCGTGGGTTTCAGGCCTTGGTTTGCTGTGCACACTCTACACACAGTGCTGGTTTGCTGTACACACTGAGAGGCTGAGACGAACCCCCATGTGTGGTTGAGACGAGCCCCCAGCCACATCCCATCACAAATAGACCCATGTGCCTCACCCAAGGTGGGCTCGAGACTCACCTGAATTATCACACAGGGCACAGGCAACAACACAAACCACACAAGCACCGTGCAGAGCACAATACACTTCCAGCAGGGAGGGCCAGAGCCATGCACAGGCTGGGCAGGCACTACTGGTGTGGAAGAGGCCAGGATTGCTCTCAACAGCCTCACACTGCTCTAAAATCTTGCATTTACATACAAAGGGGGGGAAAAAAGCAAATAAGGCAGCTTGAAGCCCACAGCATGGCAAGGCACAGCCATGTGCAGAAGGGTCCCCAAGGAAATACATGCAGCATGCATGGACACATACCTGGAATTCCCATCTGGTTTGTGAACAAGGAATATCTGTGAGCCTGCTGTACTGGCTGCCTCCGAAAGAGCAGGGGCTGGAGCTCTGGGGTGAGGGCTTGGGTGGCACCTCCCCAGGGGCTGTGTGGTGCTGCCCAGGGCTCCTTCTGCTCTCCTTAAGTGCCAGGAGAGCTTTTGTCCGGGGATGCTGGCATGTGTAGTCACCAAGGTGATAGGACCAGTAGCTGGTCATTGGCAGCATTTCCAGGGGAGCCAGGAGGGAGCCGGACAACCCTGCACATCCGTGGGAGGGAACTGCACAGCCCTGCCCTTCCCCAAGTGAGTGACTCTTGGGGATGCAGCCCTGCCATGGCCTGCACAGCCTGGTGTCCTCTGCTGTGTGGTGACCCTGTGTCACACATCCAGTCCTGCAGCCTGGGGGTGTCCTGAGGGCTGGGCAGAGTCAGGCTCTGGGAACATGAGGGCTTTGGGCACTGTTTTGGTGCCCAAAGACCCCCAGACTGTACATGGCACCAGCAGTGGAAAGCCCCCAGCAGCCACTGAGATGTGGACTCTGCTTCTGTCACTACACCTGAGCTCCAGAGCTCCAGGGTAATCCTGCCACTGGTGTCACCAGCTGCCTGCAGTGGAGCATGGTCCCTCAGGATGTGGGGAAGAGCATGGGTCACCTTGGGCACCTCATCCGTGGAGAAAGACAAGGATCAGCTGGCCCTCCCTAGCCCTAGATGCTCTCCTGGGGCAAGCTGGGTGACCAGGATTTCTCTTTTTGACAACCATGTGGATCCAACACAGCTGCTCCAACTCTGTCCCCAGGCTCAGGATGAGTCCAGGCAGTTCTGCCTTGGTCCTTCAGTCTCCCCATCCATTGCATGGGGGTCCCTCAGGCTGCTGGAGAGCAAGGAGCTGAAACTATCAGTGTTTGTTCAGAGCTGTGTCCTCACTGAGCAGGGAGAGAGGGGAAAGAAAAGCCTTTTTGAAGGAGAAACTAATGCCAGGAGAGTTTGGGATATACTGTAGAAACTCTGCCTTCCCAGCTCCCACATGCAACCACCAACAACTGTCCCAAAAGGCCATGGAGAGGGACACTCCTGACATTCTCCAGGCTGGGACCTCAGAGGAGGATAGAAAACATGACTGAGAAAGAAGAGGCAACCTGAGTGTTATCCAAGAGGCTTGTCCTTCTCCTTTGGACAGGCTTCTTCATCATCCTATGGCTCCCAAAGATGTGTTCTCTCATGTTCTATGTGGTTCTGCCTCCATTTTTTCAGTCTTTTCCCTTGTTTCTTTTACCTCCCATTAAATTCAGTACAGGAACATTGGATGTGCCTGGGCATTGTGCACTGGTGACCCCAAGGGCTTCTACCAGAGCACCCGAGCACCCCGAGCCCAGGCAGATGGAAGCATTGCCAATTTATCATCAACACAGTTTGGTCTCTGTGACTCTGGATTCAACATATTTAATTTTTAAGGTTGTTTGTGTGCTGGGTTTTGCTCAGTTTTTCTCTCCCAGCATTAAAATGTGCAAGAGCTTTTCCCTGCTTCTGGTTTTGCTGTGACAATCTCTTGTGTATAGGAGTGCTCAGAGGGACTGGAGTTACCGTCACAGGAGACAGGGAATGTCCTCCCAAGTTTCCTTTTGCAATTTTCAGCCTTCAGCTGAAATTCAACCTCCATCCCAATGAGCTGGGTTCAACTGCATGTCTGGCAGCTCACAGTGTGGCACAGGCTCTGGGCACAAGCTGTGAGACTCTGTGGAGATTACATCTGCTCTGCATCTGTGCAGGACCACCGAAGCCACCTCCTGATTCCATACTTCTGGTGTCTCTGTCCTGCTGTCGGTGTGGTCCTGAAGTCCTCACTCCCTGATGCAGCCTCAGGTACATCCTTCCTGCATGCCCTGTGCACCAAGTCAGAGAAACACCAAATGGTTTGGGTTGGGGGAGACCTTGTTCCACACCTGCCATGGGTAGGGACACCTTCCTCTATCCCAGGTTGCTCCAAGCCCTGTCCAGCCTGGGCTGGGACACTTCCAGGGATCCAGGGGCAGCCACAGCTTCTCTGGGAAACCTGTGCCAGGGAAGCCAAGGTGATCTGCTGCAGAAGAGGCTGTGCAAGAGAGGATTTAGGCTCCACAGTCCCTTTTGGCTTGGGACAACATCCATCAGCAGTTCATGGTCCAGCAGTGTGGGTGCTCTGGTGTGTAGCGAGCAGTAAGAAATGGCTCTGAAATGCTGTAGAGGGGACATCCATGACCAGTCTCTCCAGTGTGTGCTCTCCAGAATGGGTTTTCCAGGGTCTGGTGAGGCATGGAAGCTCTTCCTGACACCTTAACACACTCTAGTTAAACAGTGAGCAGCCCAGGCTCTTATTTAACCTCAGCCACCCCATCATCCCCCTGCCAGGACCACTATAGGTTTTGGGGGCCACCTTAGCTGGGGTGAGATGCTCTGTGAGCATCCCTGGAGCCGTGGTCTCTGCTGCAGGGTCACTGCCCATGGCTGCTGCTGTGAGCACTCTGCCTGCACTGGAAATGTTCCCAGGCCTGCCGTGTGTGTCACATACCTACCTCTGAGCAGCTGGCAGCATGCACACGGAGATGTTGGAGCACACACCCAGAGAGGACAAGATCGGTGTGCTGCTGTGTGCCTCCATTTCCAGCCCAGACATCTGCTCCAAAGCCCCTGAAAATCCGAGACGATGTCCAGAGAGCAGCGCACGTTTCGGGGTGGGCTGGCTGTCGTCTCGGGGCTGCTGAGGCTGTTGTGCAGCTTATTTGTGCTTCCCTCTTCACTGGGGGCTGTCTGCTGCCATACAAAGGGCAAAATGCCGCAGCGGGAGGTGCCGCGCTCAAGCCAGAAAATCCCAGCCGACGTTTTCCTCCTTCCCTGGCTTTACCACTAGATGTCATTGGAAAAGCAGCATTGCCAGCCCTGTTCAGCTCTCCGGGATGGGATTTTGTGGGGGTAGCAGCTCCTTCACCCACTGTTGGACACGAAACATCTTCCCAGCCTCCTCCTCCTCCTCCATGGCTTTGTCTGTCTGCAGAGCCTCTGGAAAAACCATCGCCGGGGATTCAGGGTTCAATGGACATTGAAATGCAACTGAAACCTTTTTTCCCAGCGCCTGGCTAAGCCGCCCGCTCGGACCCTCCCAGGAGGGAGCCGCACGTCACCCGCTCTCAAAGGGGCGACGCTGTCACGCCGGGACCCGCGGCACCTACAGCAATATGGTCCTCTCAAACAAGTCGGACAAACAAGGCCTTTATAGGCACTTTCTTTTCTTCTGGAGTGGAAGAGAGAGGAGCCGGGGGAGAACTCGGGGGCGTCCCACCGCAGTGGAGCAGCACACAAAGGCTCGCAATGAAAGGGGCACCAGCAAATCCTCTTAGGGGCTTCACTGTGTGCACATTCATATCCCGGCCCCATCTGCCGGGGGGATCCCCGGGAGCGAGGGGGGAGAGGGGCTCTCCCTGCCCCGCGCCGCCAAAGCAAGCAAAGCGCATTCAGGGAGGGAGAAAGGGATGAAAAGGAAGAAAGGCCGAGCCATGCCCGTACAGAAGCTGGCGGGAAATGCAGCTCTGCCGGGGAGGGGGGCTGACTTACGGGGGAGGGGGAGGCAGATTTGGTGGGGGCTGTGGGAGTCCTGAACCCTCTGGGTCCCCAGGGATGAGATGGGAGCAAGGTGGGCAGGGAGAGACCCTGGTGCCTCTGGGAAGGAGAGCCGTGCTGGCACCCTGGGCACAGAGGAGCACCCTCCATAGAGGCTCCTTCACCACTGGAGACCTGCTGGGAACTGGTGGGACTGCAGGAGGATTGAGGCCACCTGGCCAGGTGGGCAGCCAACAAGCTTATAGTGGTGCTTGATCCCACACGAGCTGAGCCAAGCTAACAGGACTGGACTTTCTTCCCAAGACAGGGGACAGCCAGGGATATTTTATTCTGGTCTGGAGAAAACACCTATCCCTTCCCAGCAGCAGGTGCTGACAGTAAATAACACACATTGATACCCACGTCTTGGTGCTGCAGGATAGCAAATGTTCTGTCTCCCATGGGTTTGCCTCTTCTTTTTCCTGCCCATCCTGCAGCCTTTGTGCATTGGTGGGCTCAAGGATGTGTCTAAACCAGGTCTGTCTACACCAGGAATTCGCTCCCTGCTCCCCCAGGCTCAGGGCAGCCAGGCTGAGGTGCTCAGACATGGGTGAGCAGATCCAAAAGATTAGGTCAGCGTGTGCTGGGTGTTTTTGGACAGCTGATCCAGAGGAGCTGGGAGCCCTGCCTAGGCTCAGACACAGCAAGGACAGAGCCCAAACAACTTAAGTCTAGCCTAACACACCTGGGGGATGACTGATGTGCTTGCCTAGTGATGCCAGGGACTTGCACAGTGCAGCGGTGGGGGGGAGTGGGGAGGATGGGATGCTCTCTCTTGTTTGGGCAAAGGATTTAATTACTGCAGCCAAGGCAGCTTGTCTCTCCTTCCAGCCTGGAGCAGGTCCAGTACAGGGAGTGGTCCTTCCTCTCCGGTGGCCTGGCTCCAAGAGCCCTTCCAATTCTGCCGTGAGGTGGTTGGGTCATGCACTGGGAGAACATGTCTTTCCTGCAGCTGGGTGGGGGTGTCAGGGAAGGAGGACAAAGTGCTGGAGGTGCAAAGAGGAACAGGGTGTCCCATGTCTCTTCAGGAGTGGGGCTGATGTTGGGATGTGGCTGCTTTGGGCAGTCCCATCAGGGTCCCTCAGGCTTCCAAGCATGTGGCCGAGGAAAGCATGCAGGAATGAAGCAGTGGCTGCTAATTCCCACCTGGGGAGCTCCAAAGCAGCTCCCAAGGCCTGTGATTGGGGTGGATAGCAGCGGGCACATCCATTTTCTGGAGGCTGCTGTTCCCTGCTGCATGCAGAGATGACTCAGGAGCAGGTCAGGTAACTCCTGGTGCCAAGCTGGTGATGGAGGTCAGACAGTCTGTGTGAGGCTCTGCAGGGTGAGACAGTGCGAGACACGAAGTAGTGACAGACAGAGGGAAAGGAGGGTGCGGGGCACCACCTCTCCAGAGGCCACCACAGGCCACCCACACGAGTCTGCTGAGTGACGCCATGGGAAGGGCTGCACAGCGCATCACCTGAGCTCCTGGTGAGATCTCAGGCTTTGGGGACTACCCACGCACACAGCCAGGTGCCAGCTGACTCCCCAGCACAGCCCAGGCCCTTCCAGTTGTGTCAGGAAAGGTCTGTGGGAAGGGCTCAGGGGTTTGGCTGCTGAGTGTGACCATCAGATAACTCTGAGCTGAGGCTAGCCTGGCTGCATTTGGAAAAGCCAGCTGGAGCAGTTCTTCTGCAGGCAGGGGAACAAGCTCTGTTTGTCCTGCCTGGATATTCCAAAAATTTTGTGGGGTGTGTGGGAGAAAGGAGGGGTGCGAGAACATCATCAACGACTCCACTGGGGATCCAGCATGAGTGCAGGGATCAGGAAGGGAATGCTGAAAAAGCAAATAAGGAACACATGGACGTGGCACTGCCTCACAGTCTCTGACTGACCATTTCTGCTCCAGTGACTTCCACCCTTGTCCCAGCCACCATTTTTTTCTCAGCAGGGAGGGCTTGTGATGCCCCAAGGAATGCAACCAACATGCTCGTGAAAAGTGATGGCATGGACTTACTTTCCAATGCATGCAGATGTCCACAGCATCATGGCCTCAGCTTCCGGGGAAGCCTCCTCGTACCAGACCTACGGGACTGTGAGGACTCATGCCCTGGAGAAGGTGCTGGTCAGGCACAGGGGTGCCCAATGCACACTGGACAGTGCTCTGTGCACCAGGAGGTCCTCTCTGACAAGGGCAGTGTGAGGCCCTTCATAGTGAGATACAGCTTTTGGCATAAACCACTGCCAAGGGAGCTTTTACGGAATCACAAGATGGTTTGGGTTGGAAGGGATATTAATGGTCATCTTGTTCCAACCCCCCTGCCATGGACACTTTCCACTAGACCAGGTTGCTCCAAGCCCCATCCCACTTCCTGCCCATCGTCCAGCTAGGAGCCCTTGACACATGGGACAAAAGGTTCAGCACTCATCCAGGCTCTGGGTTGGATATTTTTGCCTCTAGTGGAAGGCAGCATATGTGATTTTTTTTATTTCAGTTATTCTGAAGAGAGCACTTTGAGTGTCTTCAGTCCCTACCAAATGCAGACACATTTTGTTGATCCTGTGGAGCTCATATCCTGTGGCAGGGATCTTCTGGGCAATCACATAGTGTGTGAAAGTGTATCCCTAACAAAAAGGGTCAGAGATTGCATCAGAAGACCTCAAACATCCCCTCCTGAAGCCCAGCAGAGCCTCTGTGAGAGCAATAAATGCTGCTGACATTTTGCCGTATGTGATTCCAGCAGGATGTGGGAGGCTGAGCGGGGCCGGCGTGCCAGGTGCTGTGCTGGCTGACACACACACGGCAGGATCCGCTTCCCCCAGGCGGGATCCGAGCAGGGCGCTCCAATCCACTCCAGGTGCCAAACACAGAGTGCCTGATGCTTCCCGACAGCCCCCTGCTCCCCGCAGCCCCGCAGCAGCCTCTGGCTCACCCTTCTCTCAGCAGCTCGCGCAGTGTCGCTCCTTGCGGTTGCACGTATTTCTCCTCTTGGCTCTCCTCCCCTTCCTCTGGCAGGCCTGGATCTGCTGGGAGGAGCAGCTCCTTCCCGGAGCTCCTAAAGGTGGGGGGACAGGCTCCTGCAGGCAGCCACAGGGGTCTCTGGGCTGCCGAGTGATTCTCTCCTTGTATCCTACATCTGTGCAGAGCTGGGGTGACAGGGACAGGATCCTGCAGGACCAGAGCCCGGAGCAGGGAATGAGAGAGCTGCAACTGCAATCCCAGTGGTTTCCATGCCGTCTCCGAGATGGACTTGCGGCAGCTCCCGGAGATTTCTGGCACTGGCCGTGTCCCTGTTGGCAGCGCTCCTCCCGCTCCGGGGCCGCTGTTTGCTTATCTAGAGCCATGATTTAACACAGACGCAGGAACTCACACACTCTCTCCCAGTCTCTTTCAAATTACTTTATTGCTTCCTGTCAACCAGCCGAGCATATCCTGTTAATATACAATCCCCAACGAGCCATTTTCACAGTGTAATCCCCCTCGGGCAGATAACACGGCTCAGCTCCCGCAGGATGCCTGGCTCTGCCTGAGGATGCAGGATCCCAGCACTGGGCAGGTATTTTCCAGCAAAGTGGGGCTGCTGCTATTGTTGTTAAAGATAAACCCCAGTGCTGTGAGAGATGCTGGCTTGCTGCCAGTCCTGTGTTATTCCCAGGGCTCCATACCCTGGTGACCTTGCTCAGCTGACACCAAGTGCTGTCCCATGGTGGATGGCAGTGAGGGTCCTGGTGCTGGAACCTTTCTCCCAGCTCTCCCATCCCTGCTCCCGAGATCTGTCCTGCCCCAGAGATATGTCTTTATCCACCTTCTGTTGCTGTGAGACAGCAGTAAAATCATAGAATCACAGAATCATTGGATTGATTGGAAAGATTGGAAAATATCTCCAAGATAACCAAGTGCAACCTTTGACCGAATACCGTGCCCACTAAACCATATCCATATCCATATCCATATCCATATCCATATCCATATCCATAACTTCAGGGACTGCAGGTTGTTCCTTTTGCTGCTGCACAACCTGTGTCCCAGAGAAGGTCAGTTCACGAGGTACCCATAAATCCTGGAGATGGTGGTAGGAACCTATAGGGGGTCTACTCCAGCCTCCTGCAATGTTACCAACACTAGGTCAGGGTGGATGTGGCTGTGTCTGGCCACCCTCCCTGGGGATTTCCTGAAATCCCAGATTTCCTTACACTGAATGAGTTTTGGAGCTGACAGTGTCCTACCATCTACCCCAAGGTCCTGTGGACCTCTCAGCACCGCTGTCCAAAGCAGGACATCTGCCACAGGTTACTGTTTTAGGGAACCTTCTGTGTTTCTCCTATGTGTTTCTGAACCTCCATGCTCAGGTCCCCTACTAAGACATCTATGTGTCCTGACACTTCATTTGTAGGACATTCATGCTGCTCTGCCCCATCTGGTCTCCTCCAGCCTTCTTATGGTCTTGCTCCCTAAGCCTGATGTCCATCTGATATGCCAGATGAGCCTGTGTCCACAGCAGAACACTAAGAGAGTCCTTTTCAGAGAATATCACCGTGATTTTTGATTCTCTGGTGTGGAAGTGTCCTGAAGACCAGGTCACTGTGGAGCTTGAGCATCCCCAGGTGGTCCTGCTGCTCCCAGGCTGCCTGTTCTGCACAGAGGCACAAGGACAGATGGAAGTGGCTGTGCTGTGGAGGGACAGTCACCAGGGCTATTGAGTGTGGGTATAGCTGGGCTTTTGGGCTGCTTCAAAGGCAGACAAAGTGCACAGGTGATAAATTTGACTTCAAGGCTCACCCTGCTTCTCTCAGCACTGTGGATACTGCAAGACACAGCAGCTCAGGCCCAGAATCACTTCTCCCTGGGAGCAGAGACCTGTGCTAAACCTTCCTGACAGGATCCACCACATCTTCTGTGGACATTTCTTCATCAAACTCCGGGACTTCAGGACTCTCGAGGCTGTTCCCGCTTGGCCCCTTGTTTCAAGCTAAAAGGCACAGTTTCTGTCTCTCCCTTGTCATCCTCCATTGGCCCAAGGAAAGGGAACATGTGTAGCCGCATGATGCAGCTGTAGAATGACATATGGCTGTATTTTTGTGGTTCTGTTTCCGAGGTTTTCCCTCGCTCCTGCCCTCAGTACAATTTTATTGTCTGAAGTTGTTCCTGGAAGTTGAGGACAATCTTGGTGCTGGTTGTTGGTTTTACTACCAGCTGGATCCTGCCCTCAAGTACTTGTGATTCTCTCTACACTTAACACCTCATTAGCTGGAACATCCACTTACAGAGCACAGCTTTGCTGTCTGAAAAGAAGGAAAATCCTGTTTGACTCAGATCACAGATCACTTATCTCAGGACATCTGAACAGCCAGCCTTGGAAATTGAGTCCAAATTAAAAACCAGTTGAGAAGAAGTATCTGTCTTCCCAGGTAAATCAGGGTCTGATTTATTTACTCTCCAGTATTCCTGCTGAGCAATGCATTCAGCACAGCACCAGCTTGACACATCCCTGCCTCCATATCGCAAGGCTGAAAGGCTCTGTGCTTGCTGTGCCCCCAGGGCTGGAGCACCCACGAGCACTCACAAGCTCCCCTCCTGCTCCCCTCCTGCCCCCTCTCACAGGGCCCTGTGCCAGTTCCCTCAGCTCCTGCTGAAGTCCTTACTCCGGCACTGGCACAGCAGCTCTTGACATTCCCAGCTCTCCCAACAGAACAAAACACACCTCGAGAAGGCAAAAAGCAAAATAAACCCAAGTTAAAGACCTCTTGGGTGCACGAATGCAACTGGCAGGAATGTGCTGGAGGTCTCCATCCATGCACTGGCACCACGTTGATGGCAGGGAGCACCAGCAGAGGCTCAGTGCAGAGGTTGATATAGCCCGTGGGACAAGACTCCAGCACCCACATCACCTCCTGAGGGGGTAGGAAGGATTTTAGCACAAGAAAGGGGACAGGCTGGGGGGCTGCAGGAGTCCAGGAAGATCTGTACTGAAGACTTCCCAGCTATTTCAGTTTCCATGGATTTCCCTGTGTGTTCTAGATTCCTGAATCTCCATTTCAAGAACTTCTCCAGCCTGCACTTGAATCCCTGTGAGTTTTGTGTGTCCACAGCTCTGTTGAGGAGGTCCACAGTTCACCTCCCACCCATGTGAAGAATCATCTCCTTTACTCCCAAACCCCAGTCTTTTAGATCCTGGCCGTGGATCTCACACGTGTCATTTGATGGCTGTGTTTTTTTCCTGAGGGTAGACAGAGAAAGGAGCAGTCTTGCCACTGTGCAAGTGAAGCTGTGGTTGTTTTTCCATGGCATCACTTATTCTTTGTCCCCTCCCTTCTCATCCCTATTTCTGCCACTTCTGGGGCTGTTGGAGGTGACAACTCAGACTCTGCAGGACAGGCTTGTGACCTCCCTCTGCTTACTCCTCTCTGCTACCATCTCTTAAGCAATTAAAATGACAAGGAACTCCCTTGACTCCCCCTGGCTTCCTGCTTTCCTTAAAAAACTTTTGGCTAGGAACTTAAATGAAAGCCTTTGGAAGCTCCAGCAGATGCCAGGAAGAGATGGCACTGACCACGTGTGTCCAGCCACTCTGGAGGGCTCTGAAGGGTTGTGGAGCAGGATTCCCCTTTGGAGAAGCCCCATGGGCTCTTCTCTGACAGATAGCACTTACCCAGGGGTCCTAATACATGGGGTTTCTGTCTTCCAGGGACTTGTCATATGGCCACCACAGCACTCCTCAAGGCATTCCATCCCCTCCTGGGGCCAGGACAGGATGGCAAGAGGCTCAGCCCTAATGCTGAGAAGGAGCAGGGCTGGGAAGGAGCAGGGACACCTCAGTGAGTGCAGGAGGAATCAGCAGCCCCAGGTGCTTATGTGAATCCCCAAAGGAGCACTCAGGGAGAAGTTCCACAGAGACCAAGCAGGATGCTGATGCCAGCGGGCCAAGGGGTTCCCAGCAGCTACAAGGACCAAGTCTTGGGGGGAAATCTGCAAAGAGCCTCCTCCATGGGTCACACTGCAGGGCTCGATGAAAGGATGACCTTTGTGACCACTGCTGTCCCCTGTGCCCAGTGCTGCTGGCAGGGAGCTGTGCCACAGCCTCTCCACCAGCTCTGCTCCATCTCAGCAGTGCCATGGCAGCATGTCAGGGCACACGGAGTCATCTGAGCATGTTTTTGCTGGCAGATCCCGCGTGTTGCCCAGAGGGCAGCTGGGCAGGCTGTTCCAGGGGCAGCCGTGCTCCATCCACCTTGGTTAACTGGGCAGTGCCTCCTCCCACTGCCTGCCAGAGTCATGGACAGACACAGTGCAGGTCCTGCTCCTGTGCCACAGCTGGCACTCCTCAAACCCTAAAGGTATGTCTCCCCTACCTCTGCCCAGCCCCAAAATGACCCCCCAAGCCTGCTCACGTTTTGAATGCAAGCCCCTGCCTCTCCCTCTTCAAAGATGTGTCCAGAACCTCCACAGCGCTTGTGCATCATCAGTGCTGCCTGTCCTCTCCCACCACACTCCTGCCTCTGTAGCCTCGTGCTTCTCCATCTCACCCTGTCTTCATCCCCCAGATGTCCCTGGACAGGAGAGCCGGGGGTGTTCAGCCTGGAGAAGAGAAGGCTCCAGGAAGACCTTACTGCCATACAATACCTGGAAGGGGATGGCGGGAAACCTGGAGAGGGACTCTGGATAAAGCATGGAGGGACAGGACAAGGTGGGATGGTTTCACTCTGACAGAGGGCAGAGTTAAATGGAATATTGGGAAGGAGTTGTTCCCTGTGAGGATGGGGAGGCCCTGGCACAGGTAGCCCAGAGAAGCTGGGGCTGCCCCATCCCTGGAAGTGTCCAAGGCCAGGTTGGACGGGACTTGGAGCAGCTTGGGATAGTGGAAGTTGTTCCTACCCATGGCAGGGGGTGGAATGGGATGTGGTTTAAGGATGTTTCAAATCCAACCCATTCTATACTTCCATGATTCTATCATACCTTGCTGCTAGAAATTATTATTCTCATGAATCTTCAATAAAATACAAGGTAAGCCAGTCAATATGAGCATTGGGAGCCTGTGCATGCATTTGCCATTCTTCTGCAGGAATTGTTCCCATTCAGTCACATTTCAGCCCAGACCTTAATGACATAGATATTCCTAGACCCAAAGGGAAAACGGGAAATGCTAATCATAGAGCATGAGCCCCGTTCTTGCTGACTCCTGACCTTTCATCTCCAGACCTCAGGGGGTTTGCCTGCACAGAGCTCTGCTTTCTCTGCGCCACCACAGCTCCCATAGCTTGTTTCCCTTTGGAAAGATCTGGACAGAGTCATAGAGTCAGAACGTTTGGGCTGGATCCTAGAGATCATCCAGCTCCAATCCCCCTGCCCTGGACAGGGACATTTTCCACTACACCAGCCTGCTCAGGGCTCCCCCATTCAGCCTGGCCATGATAACCCGTGTGTTTTCCACCGTTCTGCTGTGGAAGGAGATGTGGTTGCCTCCTTCAGGACCATCTTTCTGTAGCATGTCTAAGGAGGAAAGAGTAGTTTCACACCAGGCTGTTGCCTCTGATCCTGTATTTTCCTTCTCATAAACATCTGCTGCCTCAGAGCATTGGAAGATTTTGCTCATCAGTGCCTCAAACATAACACATAATGTTGCATTTTTTCACAGTGTCCATAAGCATTTCAATGTTTCTATTTTTAACACCAGCATTGACAAAATCCAGGTAGTCTTCTCCCCGGTTTCCCTGGTTCCCTATTAAATGCAATTTCAGCATTCTCAATTTCAAGGATGCCACCCTGTAATTTTATAGTATCAAACACAGACCTGGGTTTGACTTTTCAGCTTTTCCACCTTCCTTTGAACAACTTTAAAACTATTTTCTGGAAGACTTCTGGACCTTGGGTTCTCTGCCATGAAATAGCTTGTGTTACATCCTTTTCTTTTACAAGCCTTTACAAATGACAGCAATTAAACTGAGCATCCTTTTATGTCGTTACCCCTGTCAGTAAGTAATGCCTGGCAGTTTTTCATCACAGGTTATCTCCTGGGCAGATTTATTCACTAACATTGTTATTTCTGGCTATAACCAAGGACTAAAATGAAAATATTTTCCAGAATACAAACCCCAGCTTCTGCAAGTCATGTCTCATGGCTGTAAAGTATTTTGGATTAAGTTTCTATATATAAAATGATATTCTGGTGATGGTTCCACCTTTTTTTTTTTTTCCTGCATATTTAAATACCTTTGTTTTTTTTTTTTTAAGCATAGAGTAATAGTTCATATTTTTGATTGTTGCATTTCTCTACATTCTGGAAAAGTGGTGGTACTCAGTCAAAGGTTGGACTTGATGATCTTGGAAGTCTTTTCCAACCTTAATGATTATATAAGTCTATAAATCAGGAAATCCTTGTTTTGATTTAAAAATAAATATATCATATACGATTTTATTTGAATTTGTCTTATTTTTGTAATTGTTTTCCTTTCTTCCTCTCTGTGGTCCTGCTTATTTACTGAAACAAATTTTTCAAGAAGACCTGACGTCTTTGCAGTCCCCAAGGAGATACTTCTATGAACTTTATTTTTCCAAAAGTTCCTTTTAATTCTGAACCTGGGTTCAAATTAGCTGTTGAACAAAACATCCCAAATTTCCTTCTCAATTCTACAGTTCTAAATCTATTTTAAATGCTTCAAAAGTGCCTCTTCTCTTTAATTTGTTCCCATGGCTACCATTCAAAAGTTTCATTCATTTTCCAAGCGGAGAACTCTCCAAATCGTTACTGCAATCTACCAGTTGACTTTTCCATCTTTATTTAGCTGAAGCCTCTAAACCCTCAGAAACTCCAGGCATTGTAACAGCAGCAGAAACAGGGTTACCTTCCACTCCCGGATGCTCGATCCTCACTGCAGCCTCACCCCGGAGAGATTAAAGCCTCTCTTGGAGAGATTAAAGCCTCTCTTGGAGCTTTTCTGTGCCTCTGCCTCGTTGCTAGGACGCAGGACGATGCTTGGCTGCCCAGTGCCATCCTCTGACCTTCTTCCTCTCTGTTCCACCTGCCCAGGTACCCGGGAGCTCCGAGTTCCCTGGAATCGCTCAGGTAGAGAGCTCAGAAATGCCGGAGGGAAGAGCAGAAGGGGAGAGGGAGCCGCTGGACCCCCCCCTCCGCAGGTCCCTGCAACAGGATAAACAGGTTGAGTGAGGTGGGGCTGTCCAGAGTCACGTTTCAACAGAGCCATCCAGGGCCAGGTACCCTCACCGAGCGTACAGGGATGGAAAATCTTTATCTTTTAACTCTGTGCAGAGAAACCTGCTCACAATGCCCCCGGTGGGGTGGGGAAGGCAGGGAGCTGCAGCCAGCGCCTGCTTCAGCGGTGGCTGCTGAGCGGTGTAACTGGTAAAAGTGCCGGTTTGCTCTGGGATGATGCAGAAGTCTGAGATCCCTGAAAATTTTAGATTTATGGTACAGATCAGAGTGGGGATGTTGAGCTGAAAGGTTCTGGGCAGCGCCCAGGGCTCAGCCTGGAGGTGGGGAGCCCCTGCTGCTCCCACCCTTCCTCCTGAAGGAGCAGACTTGCCTGTCCCCAGCCTGCAGAGCACTTGGGGTGACGGCAAAGGCAAGGAAGGACAGAGGGAGGCACTTGGTGGTGACAGGCTGCAATCACAGATATCCATGGGGTTTCTGGCTGTTCACACACCCTTCACAGAGGTTAGAAAAACCTGCTATTGGGAACAGTTCCTCCATCCCTGCTGAGCTGGGGAACATTAAGTAGGTGATAATAAGCGGTCCCTGAGTGGGAGGGCCTGCTCTCCTCTGGAAAGTGCTACTCCAGACAATTTATGATTCAAACAAAGAGGGGAAAAAGGGTTAAGCACTGCCTGGCCTCCCCAGCCAGCGGTGGCTTTGGTTATCTGCAGCATGGCTGCAGGGCTACATGGTGCCTGTACATGTTCAGGGATCAGGAGTTAAGTGTTTAAATGATAAGTGATATCTTAAAAACATAAGTTTAGCAATGAATCTTTACCGCCAATACTATACTATTAGTTAATAGGCAGAATTAACTCACTGGCCTGGGGCCAAGCCTGTCACAGCCAGAGCCAGAACAGCTGAAGCTGCTTTTCACTTGGGTTTTACTTTTACAGGATTTTCTGCTGCAGGGAGACTCCAATTTCTATAAAAATATGCTTGTGTTTTCCTCCTCCCAACCTGTCCCTGGAAGTTTGAGGTGCCTTGGAGCCCAAGGGATTCTGCCAGGAGCTGGAAAGCTTTGCTCTTGCATGCAGACATGTGACCAAGGGTGCTGATTCAGGATGGAGGTTCCAATCCAGCACCAAAGATGCCGATTCAGAACCAAGGGTGCCAATTCAGGACCAAGGGTGCAGATTCCTTGCAGGGCATCTCTCAGTGGCCCAGGACCAGATCCCTGTCTGTTCTCAGAGGGAATTCACAGGCAGATTTACTCTTGGTGCCAACATGGGACCCACTCCCCATCCCTCCCATCCCAGAGAAACCTCCCTCTCACTCAGCTGGGGCATTGAGATTGACCAAGCAGCTTCCTTGGACCAAAGAAGCATCTCCTGAATCTTTCTGGCAGCTCAGGCTCCTGGGGATCACCAAAGATGACTGCACTGAGCCACGAGTCTGTGCCTGATGGCTCCATGTCACCCCTTGCTGCTTTCCTTTGTGCTTCCCTTGACTCCCAAGTGTCACCTGCTGCACCTCTTTAACCTCACAGAGGGTGAGAGGGAGCCAGCTCCTCCAGATGTGATGAGCCAAGGGCATCACATGCAAATGGAACTTCTTTCTGCATCAGGAACTGAAAATGCAGCATTAAATGGATCACCATCAAACCCATTTCAATGTCCCCTAGATATCATCTCTTCTGGCTCTGTTGGCCTGGGAACCATCTTTTGATGTAAACCAACATGTGGGTGCAGCTGGAGGGGTGGCTGTCCCATTTTTGTGACCCCATCAAGGCTGTACCCGATGCTCTCTGCAGCAGGGTTTGAATGTCCTGTGGCAGTGCTGCCCAAGGACTACTTGTGGGCAGCAAGGACCAGCAAAACCAGTAGAGCTCAATTTACAAGGTGCCTGCATCCCAGCTGTCCAGTGGTGGCCATGTCCATGTGACACAGTCCCACGGCCACTTGTCAGCAGATGGCAGCAAGGAGAGCATCAGCTCAGAGAGTGGCTGAGGACAGCACTGAGGACTCACAGTGCTCCCTGGTCCATGGCCATCCTCCACCAAAGCCACTAAACCTGGTGTAGAGTGAGTGGAAGGTGCAGAGAAGGACATTGGAGGAGGTCTGGAGTCACTTGTCATGGCATGGTGCTATGTGGCACTTGCTGGTCTGCTTGGATCTCATGGTGTGGTGACCAGAGGAACCTGTGGGCTTCAGGTCAGAAGGTGGGTACTGGTGACACCACCTGCACTGGGAATCGCCAGTTTCTGAGGGTGGCTGTGGAACCTTGGCAGGCCTTCCCATGGATGCCAAAAAGATGCAACAGTCACAGAAAGCTGTTCCTGGGAGCAGAGTGATGATGTGAGGCAGGACCAGTGCTCATAGTTCATGACTGACCCTGAAGAGCATCTTCAGGGCACAAACCACCTTCCAAGGAGCATGCAAGAACTTCAAAGTCAGTGCAGCAGCCAGAAAAGTCTGCATAGTCCAAGGTCCATCTCAATTAGCAACAGCCTAAGGGGGTGGTCAAAGGAGAAGAGAGAAAGCCTCCAGTGACTGTTCCCATGGGACAAAATTCCAGTTGTGTCTGGTGCAGTCCTGGAGAGCTTTAAGAAAATCCTGAGGGTCTGGGTAGGCACTGGCAAATGCACAGGGATCCTGCTCTTGGACTCCAGGCTCCTGTTTTGGAGAACATGGGGACATGCCTCTCTAGGACATGCAGGACACAACAGTTTGGAAATGGTGAGTGCTTTCAAACATCTGATGGGAAATGCTGGGTGCTCCAGAGCAGCAGGGAGTGACAGGACCATTCCAGAGGCTGGGAGTGGGGGAGCCTGGGACTGTGCTGGAATGGTGGGTAACTGCTGGGGATCTTTGGGATTCTTGCCCTGGAGAGGAACACATCTGGAGGAAGGAGCAGCAAGGCCACTGGCTGTCCTGCCCCTTCAGCCTTTTTCCTCGATGACAAGAGTGATCCCAAAAGAGGCACTAAAGATGAAAGCTTCTCCATACACGATGGAGCTGGGCCACAGGGTTCTCCAGGGCTTGTGTGTTGAATGTGGGGCCAACCTGGATGAGCAGCAACATCTGCAGTGACAGGAACTCCCAAAGCAGATCAGAGCCTGCAGTTGGCCACACTGAGCTGGGGAAGACCATTTGGCTCATGCATGTGGCCCACACCATCATGGAGCTGTGACCTCCCCTAACTCCTGTGGAATCATTTCCTGTGATGGGCCAAGGCAGGGAACCCAAGGTGCTCAAGCTGCTGATGCAACAAAGGGATAAGGAAGAGCACAGTGGAGCCTAGACTGTTTCTTCCATGTCTTTCCATGGTGAGCTGAGGGACAAGAATCCATTTTGGAAGGCCAGTGGGTCTTCAGCTCCTGGCCTGTTGAACCTGGTGCAGCTTGTGTAGAGATCCATGTACAGAGTGTGACCTCCCTGGGAAGATCTTCCAGGACACAAGTGTTTCCTGTAGGACGCATCTGACCCTTCTGCCCAGCCAGCAGAATTTGGGACACAGCTATGGGAGGTGAGCAGAGGTCACTGCTGGGTACAGCATGGATGCTGGAGGGGTAAGGAGGAGATGTCAGCGTGGTGGCAGAGTGACCTCCTGGAGCAAAGAGTCCTGGTAGCAGTCACACGTCATAGATTCACAGAATGGTTTGGGTTGGAAGAGACCTTAAAGACCATCTGGTCCCAAACTCCCTGCCATGTCCTGAAGAGGGTGTGGATCACCAGGCGTCCACAGGGCAGATGTGGTATCCAGGCACCAGGGAAGTCAGGGCTGTTGAGTGTTGTGATGCAGAATTGGACCTGGGTCTCACCTTGCACCTTCTGGGAAGCTCCTGCCTGACCCCAGCAGTGTCAATGGGGCTTGTGACCAACTCACAACTGCTCCACGTGGGAAATGGGGGGATTCCTGTTCTCTCCTCACCGGGGCTGGCTCCAGGGGGATGGGGGAGGAGAAGGGTGTGGGGGCTCAGGGCTGCCCACAACAAACCACGGATTTACCAACTTCTTGGATTTTAGTTTCTTTTTTTTATCCTGCGGGACGCATCCCCTTCTCCGGACCGCAATCTCCTCACCGCCCCAGCCCCCGGCTCCGGTGGGCAGCGGCAGGGGCTCAGCCCCGCGGGGGGGATGCCCGGCCCGTGGCCGCGGGCTGCGCGAAGGGCGGCGGCGGGGG
>VZTX01008295.1:0-31056 GCA_013400915.1 Pardalotus punctatus | reverse complement strand
CGGCGGGATGTCGGGGCCCAACGGAGACCCGCACGTGCTAGGCGGCGGCGGCGGCGACGACGGCGACGGCGACGACGGCGGAGACACCTTCGAGGAGGAAGGTGCGTGGGGGCGAGCGGGGCCGCCACCTCGGAGGGGATCCCGTCAGGCAGGATGGCCTGGCCCGGCCGGGCCCCCTGGGCTGCCGGTGACATAGCCCAGGTGTGTTCACGTGTGCCCAGGTGTGCCCAGGTGTTCTGCCGGGAGCGGTGCCCGACGCCAGCGATGCATCCGCTGCATGGCAGTGGGGCTGAGGGGCTGCCGGCTTTGATTCCCACCCAGCCATGGGGCGCCGAGCTCCTGCGTATTGCCCTAGGGTGGGTTTTTTCTTGTGTAAAGATTGTTCGGTGCCTTTGCTGGTGTACGGGGTGCAGATGTCTGAGGAGAAAGAGGATGTTCAGGTTTCGAAACCACAGGGCAGATCACGTGAGCAGATCTGGGAGAAGTAGTCATGCATGGAAAAATAGAATTTCACGCAGATAGCCTGGCAAAGTCCATTTTGGAGCATTTCAACAGTGCCTGGGTGTGAAGTTTCTGATACTGCCCTGTCCGGTTAGAACCAGCCCATGGAGGAAGTGAGGCGACAGCAGAGCTGAAATGTGGACATACAGGTCACTCTAAAACTGGAACTCTTTCAGAGTAAGGACTTCGCTACTCTTCGCTGAAAATGGTGGAGCTGGGTTCTGCTGTTTCCCTAAACACCGTTCAGTTTCCAGATGTGACTCACACAGGTGAATTTTGGAATTGTGGCTGGGATCCACCTCCAGTGACAGGAGGATCATTTCTGCCCTGAAACACCCCAAGTGCATTTACTGCTTTGCATCATTACAGTGGTTTGCATTTCACACTTTTTGAAGAACTAAGAGACACATTGGATGTGATAGAGAAAGTCACTTAATTGGATCTACATCCTAACTAATTAGGTTGTTCAGCTTGTAATTAGCTGGGCTTTGTGTGCAGTAGGTGGTCATAAAGGGCTGCAGCTATTTCCTGGTCTAGTGGAGCTGAGGCTCTGGATCTCTTGATCTCAAGTAGGAAACCTGATTTTTGTCAACTGTTCTTGTAAGAATGTAGAGGAGTTAATGCAATTGCCATACTCCTGCTCAATGTTTCCAATAGGGATGTGGTTGTGTTTCCACAAAAATCCACCAAGCTTGCAACTAACGGAAAACAATAAAATAAAAGGTTTTTACAGCTTATTTTTAAATGGTTAAAATTTTTTCACTTCCCAAAGCTGCACAAATTACATAACCTTTGCTTGAGCTTTAGGCACTGAGAAAATTAGGCTTCTGCTGTGATTACAAACTTCTTGCCAAGTTGATGAATGTCATTTGCCAGAAGTAGTTACCATGTCTGCTTGGGATCTGCTCACTGGAATGAAATTAGAGGCTGCAACACTGAACAGCTCCAAAGTGGTCTAAGAAAAAGAGGACAATTATTTTTTTATAATGAAACTTCTTAGCTATTAATAATGCAAATGACTGCAGTGTTTAAATATTCACAGTTCTTTTAAAGCTGCTGGAAATGGCAGCGCATGTGCCTGGTGCGCTGGGACACCAGGACACCCTGGCAAAGGGGCAGCTGAGAGGGGCAGAGCTGGGTTGGGGGATTTCAGCACAGCCTGACCCTCAGAGGGTGCCCAAAGCACATCCTCATTCTCCCTGCTCTCTCGGTGTCCTTCAGCTCAGCCCAGCATTCCAGGCACGATGCATATCACACTTGGCTCGGAGGAGCTGGGTGGAGATGAGCCAGCCCCAGCCTGTGAGGTGTGGGTTTGTCACACCCACGTGGGCGTTTTTCCCTGCCCTGCAGCCCACCATCCTCACAAACATCAGCCCACGGATCACAGCTCCACCTCTGCCTCCCTGCACTCACCCAGCTGTGCAGCTTCAGAATGGAACATGGGACTGGCTCCATCTGGGGTCCCCTGCAGCCCCTCAGGTTCCTGAGTAACCTCAGCAGTTTATCTTGTCTGTTTTTTCAGTTTGGGTTTTTGTTATTCTTCAGGATTGTGTGAATATTGCTTGGAGCAATCCAAAAGCAAATGTTTCGTGCAGTAGCACAGCAGTCCTCAGCTGAATAACAGTGCTAACACACACCACTATGAAATGCCATTGTATTGAGGCAAACTGCTGCACTTGCACCAATGCTGTGAACAAGAAACTACCTAGAGAACCAACTGCCAGGATCATCTGCAGTGAGTCTAGGTTTAATCTGAAGTACCCAAAGCCTTAATAGAGTATGAAAAACCTGTGGTTGAACTTGGTGCCCAACACTTGCCTCCTTTTAGAAATAATGGTGCCACTACCATCCCCTGCTCCTACCACAGCCACGGCTACACTGTTTTGGCAGCCTGACCCCAGACAGACCCTAGTGAAGCACATCCCAGTTTAGAAGCCTTATCCAGATAATTCACAGAAAATTAACATTTTGGCATGCAGCGTGCTGCCAAAATGCCTGTACTGTCAGGGAAGATGATCCAAAAGGCAGCTAAAGAGGCTGACTTGTCCATAGGATTTATCTGGTACTGTTGCAGTCAGCACTCAGCCTGTGGTTGGCTGTTTTGTGTGTGAGATCCAAGGCTGTCAGGTGCACCCGCAATGGGTCTGGACTGCCCAGGTACCTTGCCTTAGATATTGTTACCAGTGCTCCAGCTTCCCATTGGCCTCATTTGATGAGGGAACACGGCATATGCAGGATTCAGTTGCATTTTACTTCACTCACACAGGGGCAGATAAGGCACAGCTAGAATGCTGTGGGCATGTTTTGCCAGAGCTCTCGCTGCCTGTTCTGTGTGCAGTGACAATGTAGTTTCATTGTTCAGTCTCTCATTTCCCTTGCTTTTAGAATATGCAGCAATAAACTCAATGCTGGACCAGATCAACTCCTGCTTGGATCACCTGGAGGAGAAGAATGATCACCTACACATCTGCTTGAAGGAACTGCTGGAGTCCAACCGCCAGACCCGGCTGGAGTTCCAGCAGCAGAGCCAGCAGCTGAACACGGGAGCCGATGTGCAGGGATCCCAGCCTCCTGCCTAGAGTCTGACCACACTCCGCTGTTGCTGCTAACGGGACAGTTAGTGGTGGCCAATTTAACATAAAACTTGAATAGCAGAGGTGCCTCGTGTCTGTTACTTGTTCCTTCCTGTGTGTGTATCCTGCTGTTCATCTCCATGTTCTGTTTTCCTTTAGCTGTGAGACGGGTGCAGAAGCACAAGGGTGGGTGTAGGAGAGCTGGTTCTTTCTGCTCCCCAACATGAGCCTGGCACTCACACATGGTTAAAGCTGGTTGTAGGAAACCTGAGGCCATGCAGGTAGTTTGCAGGCAGGCTCTCTTCATAAAGAGGAAACATTATCTCTGTTCTCTTTTCCTGTTAAATCCAAGCAAGGAGTATTATGTCTCCAGCCCCTTCCCTCAGAAAGCACAGTAGGCAGGGGCTGTCCTGACTCCAGGCTTGTCCCTAAGTGTAACTCTGGTGACAGCCTTGGAAGAGGGAGGGCCTAGGCGAGCTGCTGCCTTGAAACTACAGCTTCTCCCTCAGTCATATTAACTGTGACTTATGAAATATTGGCACATGGGTCAAATCACTGGACACTTCATTCCAAGCAGATAAGATGAGCTACCAGGGAGATGTTTCTGACTGTTATAACTGGGAGCTGCCCCACTCCTTCAGCTGCTGTTCAGGACTGAGCAGCCTGCTTAGTCTCCACCACAGCATCAGCAATAGAGAACAGAGCTAGGGCCCTGCCTGCCCTGGGCTGTGAGCAGAGCCCTCCCATTCTGACAAGGCATGAGAGGTCTAGTCTGTAACTTGTGATCTTGTCAGGATGTCCTAGAGCCAGCACTTTTGAAGCAAGTCTTACTGTTCTACTTATGTAGAGTTAAATGAGATTTTTGGAAAGTTAAAGAGGTTATTTAAAAGAAATCTGTTTTATTAAAATCAGTTTGAAATAAAATTTGTTCCTGAGAGTCTCCACTATGAGTACAGATTGGATTAAGCCTTGTAGTATTAACAAAGGACCAAGGTGGATGTTCTTGCCTAGCTTAGGACTTGTCCAAGAGTATGTCTTTGAAAGGAAAGTGTGCTGAGAAGCAGAATTGGGCAGTGTCCCAAGAGAGAAACTTTTCCTCTGCCTGGAAAGGAAATGAGAAGAACTACAGAGAATTCTTAAGTCTGCATCCATCACTCCATGAAGTTTGTTCCCTATGGAAATCCCATTACCATCTTCTATCAGGTTCAACAATCCAAGCATCAGTCTTTTCCACATAATTGCTGTATCCCAACTGCACAAGTAATAACCAACACCATCCTGTATTAGACACGCTAAAGCCAGGCTTATTTATTCTTAAAATAAAAACAGCAGTAAAGTTGAAGGTTTTGCTCTATTAAAAGACTCAGAAAATAAACATTTCCAGCAAATATCATATGTAAAGGGCTCTTCTTTAAGGCCACTCTATCTGGGTTTGCGCCTGGAAGAGCGTCTGCACCCAGCAGAGGTGAGACCGGATGTCTCACCTTTGGCAAGAGAGGACAGCTCTGCCGCTGCCTCCAGGCCCACGTCTGCTGCCTCGTTCTGTCCTAACCCTCCTCCACTCCCTGGATCCTGGTGGTCATCTGTGCCTTCCCTCTGCCTGGCTGTGTTGGCTTCCTCATGTCCCAGTGACTCCCCTGCAGTGCAGCTCTCCTCAGGGAACGGGCAGTCAGCACTAGTGGCAGTGGAATTGCTCTCTTCCTGTAGACTTTCTTCTACAACCATGATACCACACACATCATCAGTCACGCTGGCCAGGCTCTTGCCCTCCGCCCCAGAGGTGGCCAGCTCACCCTTACCCTCCAGAGACCTTGAAGTTTGTTCTTGCAGAGCTGACAGCTCTGTACCCTCCTTGTTTATCCCACGATCATCATTCATCTTGCTGGTATGTGCTGTAGCAAGAGGCTGTTTTGGATCATCCAGCAATTGAGAGCTGGAGCCCTGGGAATGCAAAGGAGCCTCGGGGTAGGCAGTTGTGGCACGATGCCTCGCTGCCTTGTATCTCTGCAAATACAAACAAACCAACGTAAGAGGGAAGCCCAACTCCGGTCCCGTCACTGCAGCAAAGCAGCAGCTGGTCCAGGAACACCTGTACAAAAACAGTGGTGAGTGGCAGGGGCACGAGTGAACTTGGCAGCTCCTGGCCTGGCTGCTGAGGCTCTCAACAGAAAGGGTCAGCTCCTGTGAGGAAAAGTGATGGTATTAAAATTTGAAGTCCCTCTCGCATTACTTAATGCTGAGCGAGTGCCTGGCAGACCTGTGGCTCCTGAGACAGAAATCATGATCTGGCAACTGTTGATCTCAGTCAGACTCAGGACTCCATAGATGTAACAGTGCAAGTGACAGCTCCTGCTTCAGCTACTGCCAGGACACCTACCCTGGACACGTGAGGCTCTGCACAGCCCTCAGATACTGGTGTGATTTAATGTTTATCAGCCAAAGCAAGGCTTAATTGAAAGCTTAGTATTTCTTCACTCTGTTGATAAAATCTGCACGGTCAGTGGAACTGTGGACAGGAAGGCTAAGGTATCAGTTATATCTCATTAGAAGGCACTGAGGTTTTCCACAGAATAAAGGTAAGCATATCATCAATAAAATAACTCATTTGCACTTGCTATCATGATGAACCAGTAGAGGTCTGTAAAGAGATTAAAATGGCTACTAGGCATGTTCTAGACTGAATTTCAGGAAAACAACTCACTGTAGCTAGCTAGCATACAGCAGGAACCTGGTCTTCAGTGCCCAGAGAGAGCATGACCTCAAGGAACAAACTTAAGTTCCCTCTTTTCCACAGCAGTTCCCTCCATAATCAACTCCCTTTCAGCTGCCTGCTGAAGGGTTCCTTGAACTGGCACCAGCATTACACCTGACAATTTAAGGAAACAATTTTGAGTGCAATGGCTTTCACTATTCTGCAGTGTGGAATTACAGCACATCTGACAGGCAGCTTTACATCGTAGTTCAGTTTATCACTGCAGGCTTGTTCTTTCTCTGTCCTGAAACAGTGGTTTATGAACAATATCATATCACACTGGAACTAGATCAGTTGAGTTGTAATGTACCCAAACCAAAGCAGGTGCAGGCATGCAAATCGATGTCCAGAGTGATGCTGTGAACTGTCTCAACAGCAGACAATTCTCTGCTTTGAAACCCTCTGCTGAGAATACCCCAGCAACTGGCAGTGATTTAACTCAGACTGTGACAACCCCAAGGCACCCAGGCAGCCAAGAATAATAGTTATCTGCCTGCAGATATTTAAGTCTGGACTCTTCTCATGAACTCCCCAGGTAATTCTGGCACACATTTGAAGAGCATCTGATTTCAGCTCTTAAGTGGGCCAAAAGAGTGACATAAGTGACTGCTGCTGCAGTTTCACTCTATGCTGATCTAAAACAAGCCAGGAAAACAGTGAGGCCAATTCCTTCATTCCTGAAATGACTAGCTGCAGGAGTGGGAGAGGATGAGCAACCATGAAGGAACAGCTGTGGTCTTCTGCCATTCCAAATCCACTGCTCTGAGTGCTGGCAGAATTCTAAAGCACCCCACCCCTTGCTGGAGGCAGTGATGGCTGACTAGGAATAGTTTCTTCTGTCTGAAGACTAGAAGAAAAACATGAAGTTTTGGGGGTTTAGGGATGTGTGTCTATGTATGTGCGTTTGGGGTTTTTTTAAACACTATATCAAAAGGTGGTAGGGAAGCACAGCAGTTTTTGGGAGTAGATTGTGGATGCAGGCAGAGGACAAAGTCGACATGGGAGCCTCCCTCCTTGCCAAGGTCAGGGAATAGTGCTCTCCCACACGGGAGGGCCCACGCAGCAGTCACGGGATGGGGCAAAGACAGTGCAAGCCCTGCGTACCCTCCACAAGCACTAATCCAGGCCCCTCACCCCCTGGCAAGTCAACAAGGACAGAACGATGGAGGCAGATTCCAGACCAGCCCAGAAGGAAAAGCTTTAGATACGAAAGCAGCAAGGGGCAATACGGCTTCTTTAGGTGGAGCCAGAAAAGCAAAGGAACAGCATCAGTTGGCAGAGCTTTGTGCTAAGGAGTTTCTAGGAAAGGGTAGCAGACAGACAGACAGACAGACTTCCTCTTGCAGGCTGACCCTGGGGACAAATGGACTCACACCAGCTTGTAGATTCTATCACATAAAGAGTTTGTAATGTTAAATTTTCAGATTTCTAAGATATCTGATTTTACCAGGCCTCTTACTGGATGAATCACTCCCACAGTTTTGGCTAAAGGAGCTGTTCCTGCGGTATCACACCTGGAGATGCGTATGCACCAGCTTTCTTTACAAGGAGCAGCCTCTCTCTCTTGCTCTTTCCCACCTTGACCCACCTGTAATCTATCAGAGAAGAGGCCTAGACTGAATGACAGACTCCACAGGTTCAGCAAACAGAGCGGACACTCTGAGGAAGATTCCCAGCCAGAAATGGGCAAAAAGATGACAGCAGCAGTAGCTGGGAAGCAAGACTAGACTGGTTTTAGATCTACAGGGGTGAAGGGAGACAAACACAGAGCACACCAGGAGAAAGCTATGGCACAATGGACACCAAGGATGATGGAAATGAGCTGGAGACAAGACAGCTAACGTGGTGGATTCACTGGAGAGACACGCACGAGGGTAACATATGCCAGGCCATGCAATCGCCAAAGGGTCTAACCTGAAAGTTCTCAAAATGCATCAGGGACTTGCAGTGTGCGAGCCGGGCAGCAGAGTCGCTATGGTAGAATTTGTGACACAGCCTGCAGAGGTAACCTGCGACGGGGACCAGAAAATCCAGGCCTGCGAAACGGGAGGGGAAGGGAAATCACAGATCACATTGAATGGAACTCAAATAATGAAAGCATGTTAAAAGAGAAGGGAGGTGGGGATAGAAAAGGAGAGGTGGAAAGCTTTGCTTCTGTTCATCAGGGATTTGCAAGATGACTTGCTGAATATCTCGTCTTACCATGGAATGGCTGTGGTTGATATTCAGAGAGAAATCTGGCTGCCAGAGCAAAGAAACTACACAGAGCGTTAAGGGGGGAAAAAGGGAGAAAAGAATACAATGGAAAACTACAGAGAACATGTGATCTAATGTAATGGGATCAAACCAAGCAGAAGACAGCAGGCGCGCAAGAGGAACACGCAGAGAACATTCACAGCATGAATCATTATTCCATCTGCCACACGATAGTGGAAGGTTACAGCGATATGGAAGATTGGTGTAAACAGAGCTCTCCTTGGGCACAAAACAGGCTCTGCAGAGCTGCCCTCCTCAAACACGAGTGGCTATCAGGGGTTTGAAGTCAGTTGCTTGCAGGGTGGGGACCAGACACAGCCATCTGGAGGCACCACTGCCCACCAGGCCAGCAGCACGGCTGAGGAACTGCTCGGTACAGCGTGGGGGTTCTGAAGCGGAGGAAACATGCAGTTTGTGTCTAGCAGAGAGTTTGATACTGTCAGTGCTGCTCAGTATCTCTCTGCAAGCTGCATTTCTGTTGGAAAGCATTCCAATCAATATGCTTTCCGACTCCATCTTTCCAGAGCATCCCTCATTTGCTACCTACTTTCTTCAGTACTCCTGCCCTGCATCTTCCATGTCCTACCTTAGAAAGGTATTTGTCTCTCATCCTTCTTCAAAGCAAAAGGCAGTTGACAAACAGCAATCCCATCCTTATGTTTTATCACACAGTAATAAAGAAACATTTGATTTCTTCTCCAGGCAGCAGTGACCTGCACCAGTCCAATGCAAATGCTGGAGCACCATGGCCCAAGAAGTGATTACAGCAGTAGGTAGAGCCCATCCTCTCCTACAGATAGAGCATGTGGCCAGATAAGGCTCTGTGGCCCTTTGTGCTTAACTCTGCTTGCTTACCATAGGCTGTGTCTGGACAATACTTCTCACTTCCTTCGTAATCCTCCAAAGACACTTCCTTCAGCCCAGTCTGGAAACCAAAAGAACATTAGTGCCTACTGTATCTGTGCCAATTCCTTTCCCAGGCTCTTGCATTTTTCTGGTAAGCTTGGGAGCAAAACAGAGGATTCACATACCAGAGACAAAGTTGCACAGCCTCTGGTCAGGTGCAGATGCAAACCCCAATGTCAGCAGGCCACTTCATTACAAGGGTTAAAATCACCCCTTGCACTCCTAGCCTGAAGTAGCTTAGCCATGTACCCCTCTTGGTAACTGCTCTCTACTGGGAATATATTTACCAAGATAAACTTCCACACATTTGCTATCAGACCCAGCTACTGTTAGGCTGTTCAAAGAGACCACGTCAATACTGCTTGTGCTCCTCAACAACAAGGTTAATGTCTGAAGACAGCAGTAGGAGCTGTACAGCACAGTAGAAACACCTTCATGTATCCCACACATAGTGCCTGATTCTCTTCTGCATCACCCTGTGCTCTGGAAGAACCCCAGAGTCCTCACCCTCCTGCTGTGCAAGGTTGATCAGACTCTTGAAAGCCTGAGCTCAATCAGCCAAGACCAACTAAGTCACAGGATCCCACAGCAGGTTTTCATGTACGTCATTCCTTCTCCTTTTGCATGGCATACCTGCTTGGCAGCAGAATCCTCATTCTCCATCAGCACTATATCAGGGTCTTCCTCCTCGCCAGCTCCTCCCTCGTCCTCCTCCTCTTCCTCATCATCATCTTCAAAACAGCCAACAGCATCCACAGTGATCAACTCCTCTGAATCTTCTGGGCTCCCCAACTCCTTTTCTCCTAGCCTCACCTGTAAGATGCAGAAAAGAAAGATCAGATCAACTCTGCACTTGCCATTTAACCAAGGAAGAGCCCAGACACTGGACAGATTGTATGTGATGAGCAGAAGAGACTGCAAGAGGGGCATACAGTTCTCTCACTTCTAGACACATCTGAACACCTTCTCCCTTTTTCACTCAACTTCTTTACATTCTGAACTAAGTCCAGGAAAGAATGAAAATCAAAACAGAGCTGGAAGAACTGCACATCTTCCTTTCAGCCCTTAATAGTCAGGGAAGCAAAAAGTTATCCTGCTCCACAGTGTAACTGCCTCCAGAGCTGCACAGCTCTCCACCCGGGCAGTATTACCTCTTTGGCCTTCTGTTTGTGCTCAGGGGACTTCATATGCTCCACAAACTTGCGAGGGGTCTTGAAGTGGCGGCTGCAGACAGTGCAGAAAGGACGAAGCGAGCGTTTGGCCAGCTAAGGAAAGAGGGACAATTCCGTAAGCCACAAGAGTGACAATTCCGTAAGTCACAAGAGGCACTACTTCGGAGGAATGCAGATTAATTTAAAGTGAAACAAAGTCAGCCCTGCATCCTGGGAGACCACAAAGAAAATAGTAATTTCAGCAGAAAGGACTCCCTAACTCTCATCCACCAAAAAGACAGAAAACATGCAGAGCAAAAATAAGTGTGTCTTAATTAGCTGCTGTGGCACTTTTCCCCTAGAAGTCAACAAATATGCTGGCCTGCCTAAAGCTTAGCTTGAAGAGGCTGCCCACCAATTCCTCCAATCAATTGATTAGGTGAGTATGAAAACCCGTATTTCTTAAGGAAAGTCAAGAATTACACACTAGAGGTGCCCCAGGCCATACCAGCACACCATGACAACTGGAAGCTCCAACAATGCCAGAGGCAGGAGGTAGCACTGCAGTGCCCTTAGGGAGGGTGTTACTGGCAGAACTTTATGTGCATCCCTCCAGTCACTTTTCCTTTGCTGCTTGGGGAACAGGAGATGCTACACACTTCCATTTTATCCCCACACAAAAGGTCAATGCAAAATGAAGTCCACGCTATGGCTGTTACCTTGTGTTCCTGGGTCCTGCGATGTTTGATGAGGTCCCCTGTGAAATGCACCTGGCACGTGTTACACCACCGCTGCTGGGACTCTCTGAAGTGACAACAGATAGAGCTGTAAGTCACACCTTTTTTACATTCGCCATGGAATACTGAAGTTAGCAATCTGTCCCTGGCATTGTTTTCTTCACAATTCCTATCTTTACAGGCTTGGCTTTAACCTTCTCCCCTTCTCACCCATTTATAGGCTGCGTTAGCTTGTGCTGACAGAAATGCACCAGATAAAACAGGTCTCTGACTTAATCTACCGTATTAAAAACTACATAGGTCAAAGTCAACTCTGGTATCCTTAAGCAAGATAGAAAGTTGCCTGAAGGAGATTAAGGCCCTTGAAACCAGAGGGGGTTTGTACCTTACCTAGAATTCAGGGCCACCCTGGTGTAGTGAAGTTTTAGAACCTATGTAGGGCCACATTCAGATTGAGTTTTCTAGCACAGACCAACACTTACCCATCTTTTTCTGCTAGCACCTTCTGCTGCTTCACCATGGGCAGTAGTGAAACAAAACAAACATTGCTCATGTGCTGAATCTCCCCAAGTCGCTGCTGGTGCTGAATTCCAGCCATGTGGGATTGGAAATTCTGAAAGAGAGATTAGGAGAAAAATCCTTTCAAATATATTCAAAACATAGAAAATAACAGGTATGAGCTATGCTTTCCTTTTTTTTGACTGCTATTTAACAATGAAATATAAAATCTTAAGAGCATGGCTGCCTGTGGATCCACCCACATTCTCTCTCTAGCAGGTTGCTTGCCAGCTCTCAGGAGAGGTTTATTTTATCCGCATGCTTGTCATCATTTCTTATGTTCCTTGTTCCTAAAGCATGAGCCCTTGCTAACAAGTCCCCATGGCAGCCAGCCATCTAATTCCCATCTCTTGACCACCTGGATCCCTGTCAGACCTGAGCATTTTTACCTGCTGACTGCAGCAATTGGTCTTGCAGATGTAACAGTAGAATTTAAGGACCGATTCCGGGTTGGGATCAGCTGTGCCCACGTCGCAGGCCCAGTGCCCTGGCTTCAGAGCTGTTGTACTGATGGCTCTGCTCTCACTGCTCTGCTGAATAGTCACTTTCAGTGAACCTCCAGAGCTCAACATCTGCCAAAATGCCAAAAGAAAGAGTCAACATGAAGTCAAATCCCCCAGCAGAAGACTAAAAATTACAGCTGCTTTTTGTATGTCATTGAAGCTCTCTACCCTTTAGAAAAATGCACTTAAGCTTGAACCCACAGGAGGCTGATCAGGAGGACTCTCATACACACTCCTCCCAAAGCTGCTAAATCAGCGATGCCTGTGTCGTAGCACCAGGCCTATTAGCACAGATGGTTGTTTCTGCAGCCTCTGCAGCCACTGTATGATCCAGTCTCTGGGGACTGGAGCCACAAACAATTGCTGCTAAGGGACACAATCAGCTCGTGTTTCTCCACTGCACAACTAAAGCCTACTCAGCACAACACCTGACGGAGTCAGAACTCAGACATGGCCAGGATGATACATTTGATCACATCAACAATGTCTCCAATTCTGGAAGACTGTCAAATCTGATTCACACCTGAGGTTAAATCTTTGCTCACAGCTTTACACAGCATAAGATCTTGATTTAACAACCAGCATGTAGGCCATGTATTTCACACAAAAGACTGTCAGGTTGTATCTTTAATGCCATCATCTGAATTTTTTTACACCTGCTCTTCATCAATATGAAAGATGTATTTAGCTATGGCACTTCATACATAGATTCTTAAGTAACCCTTTCAATTCAACTTTCCATCTTTCCAGATGAATACAGAAATCTTAATGAATGCCCCATCCATAGGCAGCAGCAGGTAAGGAACAGGCCAGCAGAGGTACAAAAGCAGCAAGTCAAAGCAGACTGCACACTAATTGCAGACATATTATGCCTTATTGCCAGGGACAACAGCTTACAGCAGGAGACAGAGCTCCAGACGTGGGTGCCAGCTGGTTCCCAGTGGCAACGGGCTTCTCCAGGATGGAGGGGGAGGTTGTATGTTCTGCACCACCCCTGCACGGAGCAGTGTCTGCTCACCTCAGGAGCCTTTGGTTCCTCAGAGAATTTCCTCTCTCTGGCAAGATCTTCAGCTGTGTACCCCTTCGCATTGTCTGTACCTAAGAAGGGAGAGTCCTTTTAGCAGCCTTAAATCAAAACAGGAATGACAGGAAAAACAAAGCAGCAGGTGAGTGAAGTCAGGGAGCTTTCCTCACAGTGCTGTTGGCCATATGCCAGTTCACAAACCTTTCTCCTTATCCTTATTAAAGAGGGAAACATCCAATCATTTGCCTTTGATAGGTAACAGATATTAGGGGACCAAGCTTGTATTTGCTTCCTAGATTATATCCTTTTTCCATCCTGTATGACTGAAGGAAGGACATTTCTGTAGACCCATAGGACTTACAGGTGGAAGTCCAGCAAGGAGTCACCTAAAAGTTCGAATCACAGGGCTCAGCAACTCACCATCAGCTTGGACATGGGTGCACGAGACTCCTGCTTTCTTGCTGTCTGTGGCATCCTCTAATGCAGATTCCCCGGTCACACTTCAAGGATATCAAGAAAATAACCTTAATTTCCATGTTACAGACGAGTTTCAGAAGGCACACCAAGGCACAGGCTGGGGTCTAACCTACCGTGCTCTCCACGAAACCCCCCAATCAATAAGCTACTGGAAGTGATATTTCAGGCAAGACTTTGGCAGAAAAAAATAATGTAGAGTGGGTGTTCTCGAATGGATTCAGAACCAGCAGCCAAATAATCTGCACAAGAAGGTTACAACTGATTTTTTGGTTAGCTGCCCTCTCCTGCAAGAAGCCTGAAGGGAATTAAGTTAATACAAGAAATACTCTTAGAAAGAGTTCTGAGAGCTCTCTCCTGTTGTGACTGGGGACCTGCAGGGAAATTGAAACACCTGGACAATGTTCCTGGCTGCTCTGTGAACGAGGGAAGAGGCATGTCAGAACTGAAGGAGTTCTCCATGGTGCTTTTACAGGGATTTCACCACAGCTGCCTGTTCTATTCATACCAGTCATGTTTCATTTCAGAGTCCCTACAGCTCTGCTTGTGGGGGAAGTGAAACTCTACAAGATGCAAATCAAAAGGGCCTTGCTTTGTTTGATTTGTTTTATTGGTGATCTGCTAAGGTGAAAAATGCTCCTGAGGAGACTGCTGAGAATAAATGCCTGACTTCCAGAGGGCACAAAGTGTTCTTTGCAGTCTCTTTCTGCATCCCCCATTTTTCTATCAGGACTAACTTTCCACCATGACATGACTGTCTGCTCTGAGGGCGGCTCAAATTTCCACCTGCTGGTGTCCTTCTGCCAACAGGGAGCAGCACCTTCTGCACGAGCAGGACAGCCGATGGTGCAGGTACTGCATCCCATTATCCAAACACACACACACCACATAATTTATCAGATTGATAAGTGATAATGTAACTGGGTTACACAGCTAAAAATATGCAGCAGGGTTTGGGCACTGCAAACACGAATTAAACAAGAGTGACTGGCATTAACATTATTTGTCAAGTGCTGCCAGCAGGCTCAACACTAACGGTACCACACACAGATGGTGCCAGCACTCAGGGCGAGGGTTTGCAGCCTGAACTGCAAACCTAGGGAGCAATCTAAGGGAGCAAAAGCCACCACGAGCATGATCTAAGGAGGAAATGGTATTCTATGGATACTTGTCACGCCATGCTAGAAGTGGGTGTTCAAGGAGGATTTGAAGATGACGATGCAGAGCTTTCTGCACTGGAATGAGGATGTTGTTCCAGGTGTACAGATGGTACATAGGAGCAAAGGCAGAAGTGGGAAAAACCTGAAATGAAGAAGGAGCCTGGTATTCCTGGCTAAAGGGAAATGGAACAATGAAGCGTGAAACACAAGTATATGACATAGATGGGGGGAATGCCCTTGTCATCTGTGAAGGGCAGTATGAGAACAGAAAACTATTTTTCACAGATCCATCATCTGTTCATTGGAAGATACTAGAAACACTTCAAAAAAAAGCTAAGGAATAATCTATTCTAGGTAAATACCAGCCATAATATATGCATCAAATCTGGCAGTCCCTAACTGCTTAGGAAAGAATTTTCCTAATAGCTGGCTTGCTGCAGTGAGAGCTGTCACTCTTCAGATTTGATTCTTTTTTCCAGTGCATGTAACAGGACTTTGACTAATACCCTGCTAAATATTAATGTTATTAAAATTAAATTAGCTTTGGCAAACAGATTAACAAAGCATACACTCAAATGTATTCAACCTATCTTTAATTGAATTTATTCACTTTCTTGCTAATCAGAGTCCATAACTCACGATGGTCCCTGAGCACACAATATTTATCACTCTTTAATGTTTTACTTTGATGTTCAGATATTACCTTGATCATGTAATCCTGGAATATTCCCCCTAAAGCTATCTATTAATCTGTAATCTACAGATGGGAAACAGCGAGGTGAGGAAACTTGCCCAAAAGCAGGCGGTGAATGCCTGACGGAAGGTAAGAGGACCCAGGAGCCCTGACTCATCATCGTTAACATATGCTGGAGAATTCTCAAATCAGTGCCTACAGAAATCTGTATTCACTCCTTCCTCTTCTCCCTCCACACCAGCCAAGGGTGACAGTTCTGGGAGAGGAGCAGCACGGTGCAGATGGCAGCGGGAGCTCCGCGAGGTGCCTTCCCACTAGATGGCAATGCAGCCCTGCCTGTCCCTGCCACACCCTCGGGAGGCCGGGAGAGCCGGGATGGGCCTGCCAAGGCCAGCCTGCCGCGCATCCCTGTGGCTTAATAGGATTGCCTTTGTCTATTTTTACCCAACAAACAGGGATACTGGCAAGGCAACCTTTGCAGAAGGGATACAGAACTCAACGCTCATGGATACAGGCTTGGATACTAGGGAGTATTATCCAACTTTCCTTTATCATTCTTATCATTCCTCAAAATAAACTACCCTCTCCTACACATACTGTAACCTAACATATTACAAGGCTTTCCCTTTCTGCTCATTTCACTTTTCTGGCATTTTGGAAAGAAACATAGAGAAATACACCAGAATAGAAAAGAACCTCTATGCTTCTTACAAGGATCCTGGCAGGAGAATACATGAGCAAACATAGCTTTGCTGCACATTTAGATAAGCTGCATCTCTCACTTTTCATTCTCATAATAGGATCACCCCTAGCAGAGACCCCATAACACCCGGTATTTCAGCAAGCACCACACGATTTTCTGAACTGTTCACAAGCATCTGAAATACCTCTTACATGCTAGACATCAGGCCAGTGGAGTATACAGCCCTAATTATCAGAAAATAAAATTAAGACAATAATTCTAAACTCAGTAACTATCTCAATACCCCATTCAGTAAATACCTCTTCAGTCTTTTTGCTGCAGGCTCAGTGTTCAACACAGACTCTGCTGGAGTTCTTGGCTCTGCAGGAACACAGAAGATTTCCTTAGCAAAACAGACCATGCCATCTTGAGCACGTTCCATAACTGAATGGCAAATGCCAATGAGGTTCTGTTAGAGCAAATAATACTAAACACTTGCTTATTCCGAATTTATGAACTGCACTCACAAGGTGAGATAATGACCTCAGATATTTGAGTTTTATTGCAATGTCTTTATATGAGGTGTTGTCAAAAAAGAAATCTTTTATCTACTAAGTGGGTCTCAGTCCTATACCTAAGTGACAAGAGCCATAAGCATGGGAACATTAATATAAGCCAAGGTGGCACATCTACCTGACAGCAACCAGTTAATAAGACAGTTTTCACCGCTGCATATTCCCTGGTCACAGCCTCATCAGAGCCTGCAGTTTTGAATCAAGCACTCTTCAGTCAGAAATGACATTCCCACATCTGTGTTGTATCCGACATTAAGATATTCAGTGCCAGCAGTTTCTGTTCTGACAACTGGGGCACCAGGAGTTCCAACTCATCTTTCGCTTAGCCTTCTGATTGTAACTGGTTCTGCTTGATGTGTTTGGCTGCATGAGATGACTTCAGCATGGGTAAGGCAATGTGGAAGCTTTAATTTCAGACCAGTTTTCTTTTTTCCCCCCATCTTAAACAGGGCTCACTGTCAAAGTGACTTCCAAGAGGCATCCATGCAAGAGAAATGGAGCAGGCTCATAAAAAAATCAAAAATATTCAGGTAAAAGTGGTACATGAAGCACATAGCTGAGGGCTATCACAGGCAGTTTAAGTATTTAGAATTAGAGAGAAACGTAGCTAATTAAGCATAAAATCATCTCCATTTTTTTCTGCAGGACTAGTCAAGAGAAGTTTATCATATTTGCAAGCACTTGTTTCACTACAGGCTCCCCCTTACCTGTGGATGGTGAGGAATTGTTCTGCTCTGACCCTGCTTGCATTCCCTCTGGAATTTCCATTTTCTCATCACCTTGTGTCTGAGACGAAGAACCAGGATCCAGTTCCCGCTTCCTGTCAGGGACCCTCTGGAAGTCCTGCAAATGGGCAGAAAGTCACTGCCAGCTCTTGGTCCCTAACACACACTGCCTAAAGCACCAGTTTTACTGTGGGGCAGGAACGGGAATTCCAGCACATGATAATGGAAAGGAATAGATGGTTTACAATGGACGGCCCTGCCTCAGGCAAGTTTACACGGTTAGAGAGTGAGGCATTTCAGTTCCACAGGCAGCCTAGAACATCTCCCCAGCGCTTTAAGCAGCAGCAGTAGGATATCCAGCTGCTTGCAGAGGGTAGGGTCATGTTGGAGGAACTCTGTGGCAAGACATGTGTGGGCAGGGAAAAGGACAGTCCAAAATTAATCCCCTTTCCTTTGACTCTGGAGAAGGACAGTCCAAGAGTGCAAGTTTACCTTATCCACCACATCTTTTTGACAGAATGGGATGAAATATGTGAAAGCTAATCTAAGAGGAGGAAAATAGCAGTCAACTCAAGAACCATCTCCAGGATAAAAAAGAGGTCTTAATGATGGAAAGTGAGAAAGGTTTTTACAAAACAAGAATTGTAGATTTTACAAAATCCACAAGCACAAATATAGGCCTGATCTTAAGTGGAAGAACAGCCCGAAGAGGCAGAGTGTCCACGGTAGGAGCAAGTCATTTGGGAACAAAAACCCTCTTCAGAAGAGCAAAGCACTTAGCCAGGATTTCTTCTGTTGTAATTACTTTTAAGCTGGTACTTCTAAAGGCTCCTTTCATATCTTACGTTGAAACAGTTTTATTATGGGGAATTATCTCTCTTGGGTGAGTAGTGACAAGAAACCTTTGCATCATAAATGCAAATACGGATCACAAAAGCCTTCAGGATGGAATGATTTCTGCATTTCTGTGTCAGCAGCATGGTGCAAAACATTATTTTCTTTGTAAGGCTCTCTCCCTTCTCCTTTGTACTCCGCCCACAATACAGTCAACAGCTGCAAGTGTAAAAGGAGCACAAAGCTCCCCAGCAGTTGGAAACCACAATCCCACCTTCCGAAAGGTCCGGTTCTGCCGCTGGAAGGGGAGGCTGGGGAAGCCCAGCCGAGTCGGCTTTAAGGACACCCCAACAGGTGGTGGTCCCAGCAGGGAATGTCTTGTAGCCTGAGGGAAGAACTGCTGCAGTGCTGGCGCTGTCATGTTAAATCCACGCAGGTTTCCTATAAATGCAAACACAGCATTTCACCACCCTGCGCTGTGCAAAAAAAAAGAGAAAATCTTCCACCTGAACAAGCAGCAGGTAGAGGGGGAGCACTCCTCTGCACATGACCCTGTCCTTCACTGGGCATTGTACGGGTGCTCTGTGCTCTACCCTCTTCAGCACACAGGATGATTTGATGTGATAGCAACCATTACTATGGATCAGGCTATTTAATCATAATTGTCACTCCAGGCTAAGATCATTAGAGCAATTATTTGATCTGAGCACATTAGCTCTCGCGTCTGCAACGAACAAGGTCTCCTTTTACAAAAACTCTGTAAAAAAGGAAAATTAACCCCACATTTGAGCAGCTGACTGCTCACACCATAGCATGGAGCTCTTTAACACAAGCCAGTAACAGCATTTCATTTAGAAAAACACCAAACTTTAAGAAAACAACCCATAGTCCTCTCTGCCACCTGGTTGTCATGCGATCTCAGCATGTCAACCTCAACTCCGACACTTGAGACTCTGCCATTTCCAATTATAATGCTCTGCTTTCTGAACAGTTCTTTTCAACATCCACAGACTATTAACCAGGTCTCAAAAATTTTTTAGGAAGACAGTCCTTGTCACCTCCATTTCAGGGGTGAGGGAATAGAGGGGTGCAGACCTCAGCTCTACCCTCAGAAGCCATCCATCATTCAGGGAACCTGGACTTAAATTGTCATTTTTCCTCTCTCACTTGAATTAGTGCATACTTCAGCCTTTCAGCAGCTGTCAAAACGGGGCAACAAAGTTTGGAGACAGGTACCCAACATCTGAAAAACCAAGCTACAGTATTAAAAGCCTGCAACACAATAGGAAGCACTCCCTAGGTTTGTCTTCAAAAGCAATCTAATCTATTATTACTTCCCATAAATAATCCCTTACTGTAAAAGGGCATAGCTATATTAAAAAAAAAATAAAAATCAATCTAACACAAGAAATCATCTTTTGCTCTTGGTTTGATACTTTTAAAGAACCACACATGTGTTTCAATTTGAAGTATTTATCTTTTCCCATTCCCACTGTTGAAGCCACATACAGCCAATTAATTATTTATGCTGATGCTTCCCAGGGACAGAAATGCTACAGCATCAGATATTCTTACATGTAATCAAAATCTGAATAGCCAAAAAAATTCACATCACTATAAAGGGCCACACCGGACATTGGCAACCATATTCCATGTCATCTGTGTCTGTCTGAGGTAGGTTATTGAGAGAAGTCACAACTTCATGGAGAGGTGAAGAGGAGCATCACTAAGACAAAGTGCATGTAAAGTGCTCATTAACATACCTTATCCTGCTCTATCTAATTAGCCCCAGGTCCTTGGCACACTATTTAAATACAACTTCTCAATAAAAGATGCAGGGAAAAAGGTCAGCTAACAGCAAACATATCTAGAAGGAGCATGGCTGACTGAAGGCTGGAGCCACACTCTTTCCTGACAACGATATATGTACACCGATCTTCAGAGTATGGCCTGTACTTTTTCACTGTCACTTTCCCTACAACCTGAGAGAGATCTGTGGAGAGCCACTGGAGTCACTAGAGAGCCCTCTCGTTAAATGGGCAAGAGAGAACAAAAGGAGAGTTAACGACATGCAGAATAAATCTTTTGTCTTCACATCTGGGCATGATTCACAGGCAAGGTAGAAATTGTAAGCATTAATCTAGACTAGGCACTTGAAAACTATCCCAGGTACTGATTTTCTGTGTTGAAAAGAACTGTCAGGTTAAGACATGAGCAAACATAGCTTTATTCCTATTATCTTTACATTAGTAATGCTATTATTAAGGCAGCTTCATAAATTTGTTTTGAAAACACAAAAAGAAAATGAAAATCCACTTGTGGAAACACAATTATGGAAAAACAGAGATATTATCCACCACAGAAATTATAGTCATTTCAGGGAATTAGAATTTCACAATACAATTGAAACTCAAACCATTTTCTACCACAATATACTTTATTTGTTTGTACTGCCCTAAGTCTGGACAAAGACAAGTATCTACTGCAAACAAAGTCAGTGTGTATGTAACAGGTAATTAAATAAATGGCCTTAACCTTGCAACCAAAAAAGACAAACAAATAATCAAAATCTCAGTATTTATCTAAATATATTGACGAAAAAATACTTGCTCTGTCAAGCCTAAAAGGGACAGCATGTATTTAGTACCTGACCTGATACCTCCTAGCACTATTCCCAGCTGTGAACAGTTGGGCACATGTGATTTTCAACAACTGAAGAACCTCTGTTCTGAGGACTATGGACAAATTTAAAGAGAAAAAAAAAAAAAAAGAAAAAAAAAAAAAAAAAAGAAGACAACAAACGGAACTGCCAAGTACAAGAACTGCACTGGTTCAGCAGGAAATAGCCATGGTATGGTTTCACTCCAAGAGGATGATTAAATAACTCCAGTAAGTAAGCGTTTCCCATAACGACAGTACCTTGCATCTGCTGCATGAGTAAGGCCCGCTGAAGCATAGGATTGGCATTGAGCAGCGATGGCTGATTTGTTGCCCGTAAGCTCAGCATCTGTTGCTGTTGCGGTGGCGGCAAACCCCTGGAAAATAAGGCATCAATCATGAGAAGCCAATAAAAACTGTACCCTTCCATTTCAGGCACTCAGCAAGCATAAAACAGAGGGGCAAACAGCTGAAATGCTGATATACATGCATGAAAAGACACCATGCACTGGCAGTGTATCCTCTTTCCTCCACTCTCCTGGAATTTCCAAAGCTGACAGATTGTCTATCAAAGAATTTGAGGTCAGAGACAACTCCTTAGCACCAAGCCCACATAGAGCCTCCCAAGCAGCATAAAAAAAGCCCAGGAGCTGACTGCGGTTCTACAGAATTATGCAGCACTCGTCAGGAGAAATGAGTGATCTAGATCAGCAGCTACATTTAACACGACAACAAAAAAGAAGTTCTAAAAAACAGGGAGTTTTCGCAGTAGCTTAGAGCTCATTTTCCAAAAGCAACACCTCCCACATGGAGCCAGACAGGTCAGAACTGTCAGTGGTGCCCCCTAACTGCAAGAACCAGATGGAAAAATAAAGCACGGCCTTTATATTTAAAACACGAGGAGGAAGAAGCAGCAGAGAAGAACTCTCCGGTTCTAAGGAGGGTGGAGCAGACATGAGAGAAAAGTCTTAAGAAACTGGCAGGCACTTCTTCAGGTGATTGCAAGGTCAGGCCCACCTCTATGCCTGCTGCTGACACAGCTAAATCTGTCAGGGCTGAAAAGAGGTACAAACACGGATCGAAATATCTACCCTGACAAAAAAACCCAACCCTTTTAACAGAATTCACAGCAGCTCATCTTCACATTTGCTGCTCTAGATTGTTCCAGTCTCTAAGCCGAGATATTTATACCACAAAAATCATACTTTTAAAGGTGTAAGATGCAGCCATGCCATCTAGCAGTCAGCCCCTTACTAGCATTTTAAATGCAGCTTTTTTTATCGCATAAAACATAAAAAAATGGTAAAAAGATTTACAGGTTCATCTTCCTAGTAAAACAGAAAAATTCTCACATTTACCTAAGAGACAAATGCCTTAAAAGGATAAAGTAATACAATAATTCCTTAAATAACAAATTAACTTCCTTCTTAAATTCACATCCCATTGCTTTGAATTTGCAACAAATAAGGCTTTAAAGATAACAGTAACTGCAAATAAATGCATAATTTCAGCGAATTTGTGTTGGTTCTACAAATCTCAGCTTATAGGGGACAACAGCTCCTATTTAAGTTGTTTTACATCTTGCATTTTTTTGGAACACCGTGGTTATTTTCCGGTAAATGTAATATCTCCTTTCACAAATAAAACATTATTTTCTCCATCCCCTTCCTGCCTCCACCATGCTCAACCACAGCCTAAGCGCTGGTGCCACTGCAGAAGTAAGTTCAATCATCGCACCCAGACCAGCAGACCCAGCCAGAGAAAGAAAATAAATAAACAGCTTAAGTTCGACAATAAAACAATAAAGTGCTCGTGTCTGCTGAGGGTGGCTCTACCGAGCGTTGTGTTTCTGCAGGAGAAGGCGTTTTCCCTGAGCCCCGGCTGCCCTGCCCGCCCTGAGGGGCGACGCTCGGCTCGGAGCATCCGCCCACCCACCGCTCCTACCCGGGCTGCCCGGGTCACCCAGGGGCTCTCGGGGACTCCGGCCCCGGACCGCGGGCAGGGATCCCCGGAGCGCTGAGGGGACACGGCCGGATCCCACAGGGGCCGCCGCCCTCCCTTCCACACCCCCGGCCCCCTCGGTGCCTCCGGGCTGTGCCCCGATCGAGGCCCGCGCCCCGGAACCCCCGCCCGCCTCCCTTTGTCGCCTTCCCCGCCGGGGGAGGGCATGCCCGCACCAGCCCCGCCGCGGTGAGGAGGGACGGAGCGCAGGGAGGCGGAGGAGAGCGGGAGGAGAGCGATCCCCCGGGACAGGCCCCGGATCCCCGGCCTCGCGTAGCGACGCTTACCGGCCTCCCTGCTGCGCCGGAGGGTGGTGGTGCTGCTGCTGCTGCTGGAGGAGGTGCTGGAGCTGCAGCAGCTGCTGCTGGAACTGCTGCTGGTTGAACATGTCTGGGGAGCCCCGAGCGGGGCGAGCCTGAGACAAAACACGGGAGGGCGAGGGAGGCACCGGCTGCGGGGCTGGCGCGTATCAGCCCAGCAGCCATTGAGCAGAGGAGCCGCCGCCGCTGCCGCCCATTCATTCACTGAGCCGATCCCCCCCTGCCGCCTCCTCCTCCTTCCCCCCGGGGTCATCGCAAGAGGCAGCCTGTGGAGGAGGTTTCCAAACNCCGCAGCCGCTTGCCGTCCCTTCGCGTCCTCGCCCCGCCGGCACTCACGGCGCAGCCCGCGGCGATCACCGCTCTCCGCCCGCCGCCTCCATCTTCCCGCCAGGGACAATAAGCACCTGTCCGGCCCCGCTCCCCGGCCCAGCCCAGGCGGGAGGGAGCTCCTTGGGCAGGGCTGCAGGACCCGGCCGCCCCCGCGAGGCTGGGGATCACCCCCGGAGCCTTCTCTCAGGTCGCCCCAGACCGCAGTTTCTCCATCCCTCATTCCCCGCGCAGAGGCAGCATTGAGGTCCCCTGTCCCTCGAGAGGGCTGGGAGGGAATGGACACCATCTGCCCAGGGCTGGGCAGGGAATGGAATAAACTGCTGCACAGGAGGAGCAGATGGCATCCAACAGCGTGGGCTTTCTGCTCTTTGTTTTTTAAAATAGTCCAGGGGAATCTTTGGTAACCATCTCACCAAGGAGATGGAAAAAACCCAAAGCAGCCTCTGGCCATTCGCTGTGGTCACATCTTGGCAAGCCTATCATGAGAACGTGGAAGAAAACAAACAGGGATTTTTGCAATATTGCTGTGTGCTGTAGACTGAGATGACTTTTCTAGCATGTCCATCCCTTTTTTCTTTTTTTTTTTCTTTTTTTTCCCTTTTTCTTTTTTCTTTTTTGGTGGGGGGTGGGTTTGCAGCAAAACCTCTCCTGCAGGGCCTGTTTTCCATAGCAAAATTAATTTTAAGGGTTTTCAGAAAAGTACACACAACCTTTCTATGAAAATATACTGTAACTATCATTTCTTCATATGCTAAACGTCACAAGGATAAAGATTCATTTCTGCTCCTTGCTCTTCCAGAGACTCCATCCTGAAATAATTTACTTTATAGTCTTTTTATTCATGCCAATAAAGATTACTTGATTCATTAAAGTCCTTGGAATCGATTTTTACCTGAAAGCAGTGTAGGTTGAACACAGACATTTACTGGTGATATACAGTTATCGTTGAGAATTTTCAATGCAGCAGCATATGTTGATTTTTCCTTTGGGCCTTTTTATACCATGCTAATTTTGCAATAATCAATTTGGAGATGACCATCCATATTAATCAATGATGGGCTCTGTTCATGTCCAGAGTCCTTTACCAGGTCACAGCTGTCTGCAACACAGAGAAAATGCTCTCCTGTTAAGCATGAAAACTTAAATGTCATCCTAGGGAACAAACACATGGAGCAGAAAACATGCATGGAGTCTTTTAGAAATAATTTTGTATTGTTCATTCTCTGCTCCTGTAATCGTGCTGTTAGAGCAGCCACTGGCCTGGCTGGTTTGCAGCAGTGGGGGAAAGAGTTAATTGTATGATCCCAGTCCATAAATTAGGCAGACCTGGGAAAGGCAGAATTCAGGTTGTATAGATAAATGTAAATTTAAAATTGATTTGTTAAGTCCTCTGTTCTTAATTCTATAACTAGAGCTCTTGTAAGTATTCTTTGTATGTAACATTTGGAAATCTACAAAACACCATGCTAATGAAACATGCAGGTAACTAAGTTTACAGTTTCTTCACTGTTAGATATTATATTCTGACATAGTCCTGAGGCTCCCCTCATAGCCTGGGCTTTCCTCTCTGAGGTCCTACATACATGTCATTAAATAAACAACCTTTTTGAATTTATAAATAGTCTATAGATCTACTGCATTGAACACAAATCTAGACATGGATTTAGTCCTGTGCCTGCACAACACAAGACAGGACTAGGGCTAGAGGAAGTAAAGATATGCTGCTCTATCAACCTACAACCCAAAGGCTGATTTCAGACATGCCTTTTTGTCCAAATCCCACCTACCAGAGAGGGTTTAACTGAATCCAGAAGAGAAAGTTCCAGATTCAGGTAATTACACCATTTAGTTTGAGTCATGTAGAGATGTAAGGGAACTTCAGAAACTTGGGTTAGGATACTTTCTTTCACTACAAGCAAAAAAAACCCCAGCGTGCCACACTGACAGCCAAAGGGTGCTGTCAGTGCCCAGCAATCATTGGTACGCAGACCTTGACCTCCCATCCACTGACAGTTGTTTTTTCCTGCAAGGAACATCTCCCTTTCAATAATTAAGCAATTCACTACTCAGAGTGCAGTGGCAAATACAGATATGGGAGATACATATACCAATACAAATAATGGGAGAATCCACACAACCTTAAAAAGAGCCACAATGCAGACTACAGCATTATCACTCAAAAACAACCCACATATCCCCTAGGGTTTGGGAGTGCCTCATTGGCAATTGGAGTGAACGAAACAGAATAAGATTTAGAAGTTCAAGGTAAGAGAATGACCCAGAAAGTACCCTGCAATAGAGAGACTACAGTCAGTGGAGTTGTTGGATCATAATTATAAGGCAACCTCCACTACACCTCTGTATGATTAGATCAGGGTTATGAAATTTGTTGGAAGATAAGAGGACAGACCATATGAATGTTTTTTATTCAGGAGCTGGATTGTATTATATAGCTAGATTTTTTCTGGGCTATAGGAATTTGTCCCAGGGACCAGATCAGGCATGCAGATAACCAGAGATTTCTAATTTCCAGCATATGACTGCACTGTGCAGTTTTATGTTTTAATTTTGGCTTTGAAAAAGACTTGGTATGCAACCCTTGGTGAAGCCACATCGCTTTTGAAAACCCAAGTGTTTCTCAGTGCCTATGACAGCACCAACATACTGCGGTGCCCACAATTTCCTCTGCAATCTGCAAGGATGGTATTATTACTCATCCATTTCACCAGGATATAACTAGTTCTCACCATAATGTATTTAAGCCTCACAAAGTTCTTGGAGGAAAAGCATATGGAGCTTTAAAGTACTTTTTTCTCCTGGTCTGGGGGCCTATATATTGAAAGAATGGATCAAGTTTCACCAGATGTGCTCTTAACGGCTGATAATAGTTACTGGAATTACACTATTTTCCATGTCTGTTTTATCTAGAGGAAGACTGAATTCACACATATGTGCATTAAGGGATGTTTGCACCCTTTCTTTGTAATTTTCTTCTAGAAACCTATTCCTGATATTTCTTGATGGGCAGGACAGGCCTACAGGAGATACAGTTTTTATATCCATTTTACCACATGGTCAATCAGCTCCTATCAGTGACTTTCAGTCTCACAAGGTATGCCAGGAGCTATTTTGTGGCATTTCACTGGATGCAGAAAGCACAGAGAATTCAGCTTTGTTGCTCTTAAAATATTAATTTAAACTCGCATCCTTGTGCAGATCCCATTTCTAATGGACTATAGCATTCAGCTTATTTTTTTCCTTATGTATACTCTGGCTTCTGTGGAGTCACACTAATGATGATTGTGTCTTATACACTAGACGTACCTTCTTTTACCTTTTTTGAGGAATTTGGACACCAGTTCAGTTTAAGTACAGAAGATGAAGAAGCATTTCACTATGTTATTCTACAAAGGAAAGCTTTATATTTGAAAAATCAAAAACTAAAGGCGGCTTTTCTTTCTAATAGCTTTTGGAATTAATAGAAACATTAGAAATTAACTTTTTTCTCTGAGCAACTGATACACAAGAGATCGATGATGTTACTATGGTACCATTGCTACTATAGTAGCACTTAAGTACCTATAAAATAGGTACTTAAGTGTTTTCTGCCTCTATGGGCAGCTTTACATTGTTATGGAAATTTAAGAGGCTAATTTTAATTAATATTTTTAACAATTGGTCAGCTGTATCATGTAGTCTATATTGCTATGGACAATGACAATCCTAGGGCTGTTTCTTTTTGGAACTTTTAACCTCTGCTTTGAAACATTCAATTTAAATTCTCACCTGTGTTTATAAGCATTTTTAGGAACCCAAAAGGCCAGAATCATCCACTTCAAGACCCACAGCAAAATGGTCTAGACATTCACACTACCTGGAGTCAGCAGAAACAGTTTGCAAGTAACTTAGAGACTCATGAGCTAACTGCACTCCATGGTTTTGCCTCTTTTTTCCTCTGAGGGCTAGATGTGTTATTTTTGCAAGGGCAAGGAACTAAGGACAGAATCAAGCTCTCAAATGTCTATTTCTAATTATGCTAACTAAACTGGGAGCTCTATTTGCATGAGGTGACAAAATCAGCATACACAACTGTCGCTATGTTGATAGCCATACATAGAAACACACATATGCTTGGCCACATGCATTTTTAGGGATTCATGTTAAAGTACGTTCAGAAATATTTATAGCAACTTGGGGGGGGTGGGAGGGGGAATCTTTCATCCCCCTTATTTTTCTTTGCTCACATCTTCAGTTTTTCTACCAAGGTTGAAAGAAATAGATTATTCCTATTCATTCCAGTTTATGTTTTTTTTTTTAATTTAAATTTCACTGATACTGCAGTTTTCCAGTATTTCCCATGAAAGATGATCACATAGTTGTTTTTTCTGTTCTATCTGCTACATGCTGCTGCATAAGTCACAGGTAGGAGGTATTACAGAATCAAAAGGTACGTTTGCTGAGAACATCCTTGCAACTCAGTTTGTGGCAGGAGAGAAAATGGAAGGCTTTAGGAGCGATTCCGAGTGCCTGCAGTTCGCTTTTTCATCAACAGGAGGTGTAGGTTTATAAAGCTTCAGAAAATCCAAACCTCAATGTCTCGGATGCTCGAGCTCAGTCTCTCTGGGCTGAGTGGTTGCAGTTGCTGCAGAAGCGTTCAGATTTCACACTGTTAATGAGTTGTTTAGGGTGACACTGCAGGCAGGCACTGGAGCTCATTTGCTTACAAACAGCTCTGCAGGACAGAGAAGCTGGAGCACATTCTTTGCATCTTTCAGCTTTACACCAATATCAATCCAAGTAAAGTTTGCCAGCATTTCTGCATGTTTTACTGCTTCCACCAGTCCTTTTATTCCTTTCTTGGGTACCTGGAGAGCACTCTATTAGTTCCTCTCATCCTTCCTGTTCAATTTTGTCCTGTAAGACCTCAGTTAGGCCAAACCTGCCCCATATATCCCCCAAAGGACCACATTTCCCAAGAACTAAGTATGAATTTCACAGAAAAATAAAACTAGATAACATAGGAAAGAATACCTGTAAAGAAGTCATACATGAGCCTTTGTACTGTACTATCTCCCTTAACTGGCAACATAAGCCTTGTTTTTCCCCTCAGTCTTCAACATCAGCTGTTGACATACTGTACTTTCAACAGTCTTTCACAAATGTTTCTCAAAGCAAATGGATTCGTTTCATTTTAGCTTTTCCAAAAGAATAGTATAACCTGAATGATTATTTCTAGAGCTGACTCACCCAGAACAAAATACCTATTCAGAGTACATGGGGACAAAGTTAAGCAGTCAACCTATGAAACTCAGACCTGAAGACTCCATAGGCTACAACTGAACCAGACCCAACCACTTCTCCATAATTTAGCAGGGACTGATGGACCTGAACTAAGCTTAATTAAAACTCCCGGGCCCACAGGTAGAGGGAGAAGCCCCAGGTGAGGCTGGTCATGACCACGGAGAGTTGTTAGTACAGCTGGTAAATTGTGTGAGGTGATTGCAGTGATGTGACTGGGCAATCTTTATTGCAGCTGGTGAACTTCAGGTTACAGCAAGCTCTGGGAAAAGGACAGTTTTCTTCTTATGGCTCCTTAGATAAAGCTTCAAAGATCCTTATGGTCTAAAGTTCCCTGAGCTTCAGCTCTGATCCAGGGAGGAAGGTGATGTCATTATTTGAGCCTTTGATACTCTTCTGTTCTTTCTGTGGTGACCTCTTACAATGAGCAGCTATCTACAGTGTTGTTTTTTCCAGATTCCTTCAACATAAATTATCAGAATGGCTGCATGGATGCTCAAAGGCTTTTGTCCACAGTCTATATTGAGTTTCTTAAGCTTGTTTCTTGAGATTTACTGGGTAATTTGCTGAGAGGAAAAAAATAGCATTGACACCCCTCAAAACTGCCCACGTATGCCCTACAATGGTGTTACCCATACAGATGGAGCAGCTCCCTTCCCTTCCTTCAATGTTCTTACCTGCACACTGGTGATGTGTTAGAGCATGAGGCAAATTCACATCATTGCTCCAGTTTCTCTGTATGTCCAGGTAGGTCTTTTTGCATGGATTAAATCTAAAGGACATCTGTGAAATATTAATTATAATTATTATAACTAAAAAGCTGCTGTTAAAAAACAAAACAGACAGCTCAAAATCTGTTGCAGTTTTTTGTTATTCGTTTCCCCCACCACCCCCATCTCTCTCTGAGCTGTGAATAGGACTCTGGGGTAGCACGAACTGAGAGGTGTTTGAAATGCAACATCTCCATCCTTCTGAGTCATTGCTAGCCATCAGATGGTTTTTTGAACACTTGTTTTCATTGCTATACTTTGAAATCAAATATGGCCTCATGTTATATTCTTATTAAAAACCCATCCCTTTTAAAAACCTGAAATCAAGCTGTTCCCTCTTTACTGCAGACAAGCAATTTTAAAAACAAAATCTGGGTGCATGAAACAAAGCACCTGTTTGTGTTTCTCTAAAACAAGCCTGGCAACAACATCTACTGTTTTACAGCTATAAACAGAAATGGATGCATCTTTCATTTGTGTTTGAATGAAGCAGCAGAAGAATAGAATGGGTTGGGTTGGAAGGGACCTTTAAAAACCACTTGTTCTACCCTCTGCCACAGGCAGGGATACCTCCTGCTAGACCAGATTGCTCAGAGTGGTAGCGTTTTTGCAAACCTCCAGTTTAATCATGTTAAGTGTTTCTCGTATTCTGCTAATTTCATAAGTGCTGTCTTCGCACAAAGCCCTCCCACAACAGGTGTGTACCCATTCCCAGGTACTGTGACCAAACCATGGTGCATTGACTAAACGGTGTGGCCGTGAGGATGAAATTGTGCAGGTGTAGTAACCAAGCCATGTGGGTCCCAATCCTACCTGTTCTCTGGCAGTGCTGCACAGCTGGAGGCAGCGAACGCCACAGGGGCCGTGGCACCGTGCTGGTGGTGCGGGCTCAGACAGGTGCAGCGGGACTGTCTGAGGGGCGGGCTCACCGGGCTGCACACCCACACCGGCTGGGCCGCACAGGTGTGCCAACCACCGCACACAGACACGGCCCCACGAAAGGGCTGGGGCAGCCGGGGATGCTCTGGTTTTGGGGAGCGAGCCCCGTTCCCAGGTCTCTGGGCACAAACACCGACGCCATCGCGGCCCCGGCCCCCTCAGCCCCTCACAGCCCCCCGGACTACATCTCCCGGCATGCAGCGCGGCGCCGGCACCTTTAACGCCCCCTGGCGGCAGCGCGGGGGGTTCCACAGGCGCGGCGGGCGGGCTGAGGCGAGCGGAGCCCGGGCGGCGTCGAGCGGGGCGAGGGGTGCGGGCTGGAGCCGCTGCCCACCGGCCCCAGAGCCGGGGAGGGCTGCGGGAAGAGGTAGTGCGAGCTCGCCTGTGCGAGGAACCGCGCCGCAACCATGGGGAACCGCGGGATGGAGGATCTCATCCCGCTGGTCAACCGGCTGCAGGACGCGTTCGCCGCCATCGGGCAGAACGCCAACCTCGACCTGCCGCAGATCGCTGTGGTGGGGGGGCAGAGCGCCGGCAAGAGCTCCGTGCTGGAGAATTTCGTCGGAAGGTGAGCCGGGGGTGACCCCGGGGGGCACGGGCAGAGCTGCCGCACGGGCAGCGCGGTGCGGGAGCAG
>VZTX01008293.1:13197-40567 GCA_013400915.1 Pardalotus punctatus | reverse complement strand
AAAAAAAAAAAAAAGGCTTGTGGTGTAATAAGAGAAACTGAATTTAAACTTCATGAAAAAAAATGTGAAGCGTAACATAGGAAAGTACAATGTTAGATATCAAAAGGATAGGATTTCTAACTGAAGAACTAAAGCTTTTCAAAGAACAAATAAAACAAACACCTGTCTAGAGTGGATGAACTCATCTAGTCCTTTACAACCTTCTTTTCTGTCACCATAGTCTGTGCTACACAGATAATCTCTTGTGGCCTAACAAACTGACTTCACTACAGTTTGGTACCTGTATTTAATTTCATTTATTTGCAAGCATTTAGCTACTTATTAAGCCCATAGGTCAATTACATTAGGAAGTTTCATTAAAAATGTAATAAAAAATGCAATATGTATTTCTGAATAAAACAGGAATATGAGGTAATTAAGTAATTTAAGACATCTACTTTTATTCCCTTTGCCCACATAGTTACAAAAAATTACATTCTGTTATCAGCCTGTAATGAGAATTGCAATAACTTATATTTTTCAGGGTCATTTGACATGTGAACATATAAAGTATGGCCTCTTACTTTGACATACCAGCCTCCTCAAAAGTTCGTGCTTCAGTAAATCTTTCATTGTAAATTAATTCCCAATCCACTCCCCTCCCTCCAGAAAAAACCTCTCTGTATAAAAAAAAAAGTCATCCTCACATTTTTAATGCATCCCTCTTTCCTGAGACAGATTATTATTTACCCCTGTATTAAGAAAATTTCAGCAGTATTCCTTGTATCCAATGTCATGTCATATCATGACAAAGTTCAAGGAATAAAGAAGACATTACTGACTGGCAAAATTGTCAGGAAAGCCACCAAACATAAATCTTCTGTCTGTTCTTTAACAGGGATATGCTGGATGGAAAATAACGAAAAGAAATCTCAAGTATCTGATAAATCTTTTATAGCAGGTCAACTAAGTCACCTTGGCAAGAACTGAGGAGATCAGAGCTCTGTTCTTGATTCTGACAACAATCAAACTATCTTGATCAATATCCTTCACAGTACTGTTTCTCTTCTTGTATTTCACTAATGCAGATTAGTGAAATCCTTTGGAGTACTTTTTTTTCAGGTATGTAAAGTGACAATTTAGTTGAGTTCAGGCAGGCACTGCAGTAATGCCACTGAATAATTAATTGTTAAAGTATATAGAGATCCCTGTGAAGATATATAGGTAGTGATTTCCAGTGGATTCCAAAAATTAACAGCACTGACTATTCATTTTTAAAAAAAAACAACAAGAAAATGTCAACAGTGCTTATCTCCATGACATGTTGAAATAAAGACTTACTGATTACGTGTTCCAAGAGCCTACAGGGCTTCCAGATTAAATTATGATAATGCTGTCTACAGGAAAACACACTTATAACTATTTTTTGGAAGATGGTAATAGATCAATGTTTATTTTACAGATACTTGTTGTGCTAATCTGTTCACTGTCATATTCAATGAGCAACAGGTATCAATCATCCATAAATGAAAACACTACCTAGCAACACCCAATGTATATGATACGTAATATATTTACTTATAACTTGCTTGTTTTGTAAAGTTACTTAAAAATTTAAAAAAAAAAAAATAAAAGGAAGGAGAGAAATAGAAGTAAAAAAGAAAGAAAAAGAAAGGAAGAAAAATAAAAGAACCAACTTGACAGCAACTTTTGGCTGTGATTCACCCCTGGTTAGGGAAGAACAACGCAAGCAGTCATTGAGAAAGACAGAACAGCTGCTTATGGGTCTGACAGACTGAGTATAACTCCTGCTGAAACTGGGAGCTTGCACAAACTTAAGTCAAGGAATACCCCCTTAAACCTTAAACTCTGGTGCCACTATGAGCGGCACCAGAGTGCCACTGTGCCACTTATATGAAACAGTCTGGACAAAACATAGCCTGTGACACACAACAACATGCAATTTTTGATGGCCTGATTTTTCTTTGTACACTCTTATTAATTTTGAACTGATCACCAGTTATTCTGTAGTTCCTGTGGCTAAGGAACTGAACAGGTTAGAGTACCCATTGTATAACTTTCCTTTGGAGCCTCTCACTTCAATCTGGTCTGTTGGCTTCAGGGCATAAAGAGCCATGTTTGTTGCTCTTAGAATAATTATTTTGACCATCATAAGTAGAGTCAATAGAAATTAGATCATCATCTTTCACAGCTTCAGGCTTAGAGCAAATACTGTTTTTCAGCCATCCCTGAGCTCTCTTATCCTCAAGCAGCCAAATAAGGTCAGAACTGATAAAATAAGAGCAGCTGACTTCCTGCTACAGCCACTGACTCATGAAGACTACAAACCCAGAGGATTCACAAAATGACAAAGAAAAAACTGAGGGTTTTTTTTTCTGGAGGAAAAAAGTTATTCTTTAAAAAATTACAAAAACATTTCCTTTTATATATTTTTTTAAATAATTTTACGTCTTTTTGCAAAGCTATTTATTTTCAGTGCTTACTTTAGTCATTTTTACATTCAGACTGAGGAAGCAATTACATATAGAGCCTTGGAGTTGAGTCAATGAGACTGAAATTTCCTGCCAGGCTGGAAGAAGTAAGGGTTCCCTTTTGAGTTCTATCTCATTCAATTCACAGCACATTTTTCATTCTAACTGGTGTAAAAGCAAACAAACTATAGGTGTTTTGTGATGAATTTCTAATACATTATTCCCCTAATTCCTTCATGTACTTTTTTTCCCCTAGTTCTGTGCCTAACTTACAGCTTCTGTGAACACATATTAGTCAGGATAGGAGCTACCCCAACTTCCTCTAGGTAGTTTCAATTTAATACACCCAAGTGATATTTATTAATAGGCCCGAAGGTTTTCATCTGGATAATTATTTTTTATAGGTATTAGATCCTAAAGACTTAATTTCTCCTCTATTCTTATTATGAGTTTTTCTCATAGGTCTCCTGAACATATAAAAGTTTCATGGGTTCTGCTGTATCTTCAAGGCATAAAAAAGTGATTGGCATTTTCTATTAGCGTGACAACCCTAATTCTCACTTTTACTGAAACTAATATGATTGTTATTCTATTTATTTCCATTAGCATTGCTTCTCACAGTACTATTATTTGACTGCAATTCTCACATAAATAGTTCAAAAACTGCTTGTGAAGAAAAGCAAACGGGAACAGGATTTCACTCTGGACCGTAGAGAATTTGGGACAGCCCTTGGAAAAAGCATTTGATCTAGTACTTGTGCAACAGAACCTCCTAACCCCATATTTGAGTCTTCATAAAGTATGTTCCCCGTTATGTGCAGCACAGAAAAGTGGTTTCTTTGCTAACGTAAATGGTAGAGGAAAGGCCCGCAGCTCCCTGAGGAAAAACAACTAAGTGACCTTTCCTGGTTGAAAGTTTGCTGCCATGCTGTGTACTAATAACTCTGAAAACACATCCAGAATGGTTGTGATTAAACTAAAGGCAGAAAAAGAAGCAAGACCCAGCTGGAGATACTGAGAACCTTCTGCTGGGTGATGGAGACATCCACAATCTGGCATATTCCAGCCTTCAGCAGCCGAAGACTGCATGCCAGCCAGCAAGAAGTATTACATGTTGACAGAGCATACTTCAGATTTCATCTCAACCCTGCTGAGGAGCTGAGATCTGTAATGTGGGCTGAATGGGTACACTCGGTCTAAAGTAGAACAGCGCACTTGTGAATAGAGGGGTTTAAGCGAGGAGTCTCAGGTTGATGGGTTATTTCCGTTATCTCTGTGCATGCTCTGTAAGCTATTGTTTATTAATGTTTTCATTAGACGTACTCCACCTTAAAAACAACCATCAGAATGTACTTGGCAGAAGTAAATACATGCTGATATCTTTGAATTTAAACTATGAGTCAAGAGCTAAATATGAATATTTAGAAGCAGGTTTCTCTATGTCATTAAGTTGCCCATTTAGAATATTTTGTGGACAATTCAACAGCCCTAGTATTAAAATTTTCTAATAAATCATGCTTCATTTGTAGCTTTTTTCAGCTACTCCTCACAGAGGTACCTGACTGCACATTTCTTTGGACCATTTCATCTAACAACTTTGCTGTCCTCAGCTCACTTTTAAATTGTACACGTAGCTCCTTCTGTGTTTCTGTATTTGGCCTCAAGAAAATGAAATCTGAATTTTCTGTTCTAATTTGCAGGAAATTTAATACTTCTCTTGCAAGCATTAGGGTTTCTGCATTACAGCTAGCAAAAAGCACAGAGGACTAAAGACCAGATGAGAAGGCATATGGAAAATCTCAAGAATCTGCAATGCTGTGTTTTCATCAGCCTCTCTAAACCATCTGGGCCAACACAGAGATATTTTAATGGATATAAAAAGAAGAATCAGGTATCAGATGTATCACTAGATTTTATCTTGTCTAGTGTTCAGGCCTAGGTATAAAGCCTAATCAATATCAGGATTTGTGTTTGGCTTCAGCAGAATCAAAATTTTACAATGGCACTTTGAAAGTTTGCAGTTAAACTTGTGGTTTAGCACTGTGAAAAGCTGAGCTCTGTTCTGCCCAGCTCAGCTCAATTCCTGTCTGAGCTCCAGCAAGCCCCTGAGCTGCCCTCCACCTTGGCACACTGCCTGGTTTGAGACAGAGACTGCCTTGTTTGTTCAGTAGAAATTCCTGAAACCCAAGATTCTTACTGTGTGTTTTCTATCACAAGGGGACCCTGACATTGGTTGGAACCTCATAAATCTAAAAAAATTTACATTCTCCCTAGCAGTGAAACCCTACAGACATGCTCTCCTTGTAAGGTATTAGCTTAGAGTCATAACTGGAAAAAGAGGTCTCTCTGAGTTTAGGCAGAAGTAGAAATATATTGTACAAGTGACTATGCAACCAGAGATGTGAATCTTTCAATTCAACTAAAATTAGGAAGGGGACCTACCTCTCAAGTTCCCAGTTTAGAATATTTCTATTTTAAAATACAATCTTTCAGTACTATTGTTAGCTAAGACAAAGGACAGCATTTTGTCTTATATACATCACTTGAAATGTGTGTTAATACCCGGTAAAAAAAAAAAAAAAGGAAAAACAGAAAACGGAAAAAGGGAAAAGGAAAAAGAAAAAAGGAAAAAAAACCAAAGAGGTTTTCAATTTGTAGTGTGAAGTGTAGGTGTGGAAGAAAGGCTACAGCCTCATTGGTTATGTTTTTAAGAACTGCCAATATGTAAGTGATCATAGCAACATATCTGGAAGACCATATCCGGATTAAAAAATCATTTTTGCTTTTAGTCTGTCTCAGATTTAGAACACAAACAATTTCTTCTAGAGCTGATAAAGCCATAATTCCAGGATATGAAGAATGAAAATATTAATTAAAGAAGGTAATATTTTTAAATTCTTCATGTTGGAATTAATTAAAATTATAAAGTAAGAGGAGGAAGTTGGTAGTAAATGTTATCCCATGGAGCTAACATGACATCAGACACTATCACTCCACTAAGTAGGTCAGCAAAAACTTTCTCATACACTTAAAGAAAAATATACTGCCTGAAGGCTGGAAGACTAGCAAAGGGAAAAATAATCTCAATGCAGCAGGAAATGGATCTTCAACTTTTGCGGATCATCTGTAAACATCTTCGATAATGTTATCTCCTCTACAAAACTGCAGGAAATATCTAAGTAAGGTTATTCAACTCAGCCAAGGTTGAGAGGATGCAGAAATAGACCTTATGGCATCTGATTGTCTGTCAGCTCATCTATACATTTAATGTTATATCACCTTAGCTGAAAAATTGCCCAGGACCATTGACCTAGACAGAAAACATTGAAGTTCTTGAGGACCATTTCAAAACAGGCTTTGCTCTGTGCTTAGGTAGTTTGAGAATGCTGTGGCAAAAACCTTAAGCACCATAATTTGGTGCCAAGAAGTTAGACTTGTGACAATAATGACAAAAATTTAGATGTTCACTGTGCAGGCTAGCTGAAAATATTAGCTCAGTTACGTGATGTTTTGCCCAGCTTTACTCTCAGGGCTTTTAATTCTTTAACCTTTCCTTGACTAGCTAGCCTAGAGAAGCCTAGAGAAGCACAGGCCCCAGTTTCCACAGAGAATGAAGATCTCCATGATGCATTTGTGGAGATGTTACTGCAGTATCTCTACTAAAAAGTTGAGGGAAGTACCCCACAGGTAAAAGAATAACTCTAGTTTTCAACACAGCAAAAGCACACAGTGTGAGTCATTTCTAGGAAATTAAACCCAGAATATCTGGCACCATAAATAGCAGCTCAACAGAAGCTTACACACCATCAAACAGCTTTCATTTGTGGCCTCAATCCTGACTAAAACCTCTGGAGAGTACCAGGCCATAACTGAAAAAGGGTTTATTCCTCAATGAGGTGATATGGATTAACCTATAGGAATCTTTGTGAAAAGATGAAACATGAGAAGTCTAACAGGAGTTGGAATTAGATTAAATTTGTGGCAAACTATTGTTTTCTAAGACAGGGAGGGATCCTGATATCAGGGAGGCTGCCTATTGGAAGAAATGATGATTGGAGTAGTTGAACTATAAACGTAAGAAAAATCCAAGTGCTAGAAAAATCCCAAAACCAGACTCATTGGGGAGTTGCCATCTGAGAATTCCTTGGGCTGAGGTTCAACTGGCTTTTGTTTATTGCATAAAGGACCTGATAATCTTCTGACAAGTAAGAGAAAATCCACCCAGGCAACAAAATAGCCAATGAGGCGTCTGTGAATATAACCATGACTATTACTGCACAGTTATGTGGTAGCAATAAATCATTGCATCAATGTGGTAGCAATAAATCATTGCATCAATGTAGTCACTGGTTAATTTAGTACCTAATTTGCAGCCACATTTCAAATCTCAGTCTAAGAGTTACATCTGGGCTAGTCCGTGGTCACTGCATAAAGCAAAATATGTTGAAGTTCTTTTGTTTACAAAGCATAAAAAATTAAATATTTGATTTTGGCTTAATAATATCATATGCTGTCAGTCTGAATATTGAAATTTCTGGACATATTTGTCAAATCTCCAACAACTAAAAGGACAGGTTCAGGTCCTTTTCACCTACCTTTTTTTTTGTGTGATTCTTAAGTCCATTCTCTTTGACATAACAAAACTGTACATGTAATTCCAAACAGTGAAGAACTGAAAAGCTTGGAGAATATGTGCAAATCTAAATTTTAAGCTCAGTTAAATTAATTGGTTCATTGGGTTTTATCACGAACAAACACCTAAATACAAAATTGCTTGTGTAGGCAAACAAAAAGGCAATAAAATATGAGAAGAAATAAAATCATGACTGCACATAAAACAGCTTCCACCCAAACAGAAACAAAGATGGAAATTACCCTACAGTTCTTTGCACAGTTTGCTGGCCTGAATTTTTAGTTAGTTAGTTTATGCTTAAGCAATAGTTACTCTTTCAAACTGATATAGCAGTATGTCTGAAAGTATTAAGAATGCCATTTCCCATTGCTGCACCAAGCTGTAATAAGATTTTTGGCAGGAAAATACCAAGATGCATTAGAAAGTCAATGACTTACCAAGCAAGCTCACGCAATGCCTTCTCTACCTGCTTACACACACAGATTAATTTTTTATTTGCTTTGCTGCTCCTATTTTCTTGTACATGCATAGAGACTGCATTAAGATGTAATCCAGCCTTTCTCATTGCAAACCCTTTAAAGAGGCAAACTACAGAGGTCAGAGAAAAAAAAAGAAGATTCAGACTTGTTGAAATCACATTAGGACTGTTTCAGAATTTTATTTTCCAGTTATTGAGAATAGTATGAAAAGAAAAAAAAAAACTATGCCCAAGTCAATTTGCTAATATGTGATGTAACTAATCTTTGGTTCTTTTTATGTCCCCTGGTTATATAAATTAATACAGGCAGATCTGACTTCCAGGTAATTTTCTAAACATTTTCACCACTCATTTATTATAAAAGAGTGGGGGAGGGAAAAAAAAAAGAGATTAATTGTAACAGTGAAGGAACACCAAATCTGGGTGCACTGGCATGCAGGTAGTGTTTGAGTCTCACTGTGGCCTCTGATCTGGACAGCACAAGTGGGAATCATTAACCCTCTTGATCTCTGGGTAATCTTCTTGTGATATGGCACATGGCATCTCCTGCATGTATGTTTAAGAAGTCTGCTTGAAAATTCTGGGACTTGAGGGAAAAGGAGCTGTGTAAGGACTGGAGGTGGGGGAAATTAAATTTCTTTGGACTAAGAAGGTTTTCGATGTTCTACAAACTCCCCAGGAAGTCAGAAGTGTCAGAGTAAGAAACATCAAACTGAAGGATAATTACATTTCTCCTGTATTGGCACCCAGTTGTACTCTGTTTGTACACAGATAATGAAGCTTTCAGAGGCACCCCAGGAAGAAGCCCAGGACTCAAAAGTGTCTGCTTTGACCTTGCGGTTCCCTTCCAGAGGTCGCAGTCAAGACCATCCATGAAAACTTTGGCAGCCACAGAGGAATAGGACAATCTTTGCAAAATGATATGTGCCTTTCAGAAACCTTACACAGTCTCAGCTTCACTGACTTGAGAAACAGCTCAGGTATCCCTCAAGACTACACAGAAATGTTAGTTATACAAGCACCTGGCCAGATTCTTCTGTGAATGAGGCTGGAGTGAAGAAGAAAAAGAGAACAGTTGAATTGCTTGTCTGCTGACAGGAAAGGAATGGCTACAAGGAGAAAAGGAAGCTGGACAGTGATAGCTTTACGTTTTCAAGAGAGGAACAAAAGCAGAACAACTCTTCTGGCCTCTGAGTGTTTCCCACGATACAGAGATTTCACTGAGAAACACAGGTGAAATTAACAGCCCACAGAAGAGAGAACAAGTGAAAGAAAGTAATTTAATTTGCTCAAAATTCTGCAAATCTACTGTTTCAACTTAGAACAAATAATTTTAAAATGCAAAAGGAGAAACCAGGAAAAAGAAGGCATTTAAATGGAATTAAGCTACCAAAATAGTATGAGAGCCATGAAAAATAGCATAGGTCAGAAAACTCTGCAGGAGGAGTCTGACAAACTCCCATGATGAATGGGAATTGAACTTTGTCTCTTGATTCCAAATACATGACCCGGAACAATCCTGCCTGTCATCTGGTGAGGTCAAGAGTCTCTGTCTTCAGTTGTTAATTTTTTACCCCTCTTGGCTTCTAACAGGAGTTATTTAAATTGATGTGGCGTTTACCCAGGCATGAATGATAACCGTCAAGACATTTTCATCCTGATAGGCTCATGCATGTGGTATGGAAGCCTAATTTGCTGGAAGTAAAGCTGTGTATAAAAGATAGCACTTAATAAAATCCTCTGAGTTGCATATAGACTATCAACACTTCGTGTGCTTCCAGGAAAGTGCAATCAAGAAATTAACAAAATGGGCTCCGCTCAAGAAGGAACAAAATGCTCATAAATGCAGACAAGGAATAAGTTGTTGTAAGATTAAAAAAAATAATTTCTGAGCCTAAGCATTCCAGCTGATTGCAATGATCCTGTATTAAGGACCTTCATATGGTGTATTGGATTTTTGTAGAAAACTTTTTGTAGCAGGGGGGCTACAGAGGTGGATTCTGTGAGAAGCTGCCAGAAGCTTCCCCTGTGTCTAAGACAGACCCACAACTGGCCAAGATCAAGCCCATCAGCAACGGTGGTAGTGTCTCTGGAATAATGTATTTAAGAAAGGGAAAAAAAGCCTGTGCAGCAGCAATCACAGTCAGAGAAGGGAGGAGTACATGTAAGAGCAGAGGAGGGGCAGGATTTGCTTCAGGAGCTGGAGCAGACATTTCCCTGTAGCCCCTGGTGCAGCCCAAGGTGAAGCAGCTGTGCCCTGCAGCCTGTGGGGGTCCACAGTGGAGCAGAGACCCACCTGCAGCCCATGGAGGAGCCAACTCTGGTGGAGATGCATGCACCTGAAGGAGACAGTGACCGCCTGGGAAACCTGTGTTGGAGCAGGCTCTTGGAAGCACCTGTGGCCCCCTGGAGAGAAGAACCCAGGCTGGAGCAGGTCTGCTGGCAGGACTTGTGACCCCACAGGAGTCCCATGACAAAGCAGCCTTTTCCTGAAGGATAGCACACTGTGGAATGGATTCATGTTGGAGCATTGTGAAGAACTGCAGCCTGGGGAAAGGGCTCACACTGGAGAAGTTCATGGAGAACTGTCTTCTGTGGGAGGGACCCCACACTGGAGCAGGGGAAGAGCATGAGGAGTCCTCCCCCAGAGGAGGGAGGAGTGGTGTGTCCTTCCACAGAGGAGGGAGAGCATATGATGAACTGACCACAACTCTCACTGCCTGTCCCCCTGTGTCGAGGTAGAGAAAATCATGACTGAAGCTGCGACCAGGAAGAAGAGAAGGGGGAGGATGTTTTAAGATTTGGGTTGTACTTCTCGTTATCCTACTCTGATTTGATTGGAAGTAAAACAAACTAATTTCTCCAAGTTGAGCCTGTTTTGCCCATGACAGTAATTGGTGAATGAGTCCTCCATGTCCCTATCTCAATCCACAAGCCTTTGGCTGTGTTTTCTCTACGCTTGTCCAGCTGAGGAATGGAGATGGGGACCAGCCAGGACCAACCCAGCACACAATACAATGTTAACACAGACAACTAACTATTATTTTAAATAAGCAAATCAGCTGCTGGGCAGCAGCGGGTAGCTCAGAGAACTGAATACCAATGGCATTTTAATTTATAAAGTCATTTATGTTCCAGTGGATCTCAAAACACTTGGGGAGTATTGTTCATTACAGGGGGGAATGAAGCTCCAAGGAAACCTTATATACCCTTCATAATTAGCAACAAAGAAAACAGATCATGAGCAATTTCTGTGTGCTTTGTAAATATTGGCATTTTAGTTCTAAATAGCTTTAGTTGCACAGCTGTAAATTTAGTAAACTCATCTTAATCATGAAATACATAATGAGTAAAAACACTTAATTAGTATATCTCCCTCAGAAATTATTTACCTAATGAGATGTAATTGCAGTGAATCCTATTTAATTGGAACACTATTAGCGTATATTCCACACCATGGTACTTACTCAGCCATTACCAAGGACATTCTATGGTGGTTAACCCGGTGTTAAAATCACTGCAAAATTTTAACTTCCCACCAACTGATACGAAAATCACAAAAAAGACAGTTTACGTGAACAGAATGTGATTTCTGTTCTTGCATTTCTATTCAATTATGGTATTTTCTGTCAGCTTTTTCCCCTAATTCTAAAATCAGAGACTTAAAAACTGAATGTTAGGAAGTATTTGTAATTTCTTCCATTTGGGCAAACAGTCTAAATTCCTACAGGCAATTACAGAACCTATTCACACAGTCATAAAAATTGCACATACAAATGGAACATGGGTCCCAAGTCTTCACAGATGATTATTCTCAAAATATCTTATAACCATAAAAGCCACTTAATTAGGACTCCAAGGTATCTAATTAGATTTCCCAATTACCAAAATACAAATGTACCCCAAACCAGCTGTAAATCTGGGAGAAAAAAAGCAAATAGATTGGCAGGCATGTTGCCTTATTCTCTTTCTGCCTGCAGCTGCTCTATGATGAGCTGACAGCTGAGTAGTGCCACTGTTCACTCAGAGGACAGTGACAGGAGACAGGGTGATGGGGTCACCAGTTCACCCAGCAAGGGGGCAGAAGCAAACCAGGCAATCACCCTTCTGAAGCAGCAGGGCACTCATTGACAGCTGGAGGTGACATGTTTTCTCGTGAACTAGTAGTAGTTTGAAGACACACTGCCTCCAAAATGCATTTTGAATTCGCATTTATTCATCTGGAGACAGAACCTTAACCTGTTTCTATGTTTCTACCCACAAATAAACACTCAAGAAACTGCACTGCAGGAACTGCTGAGATGGACCCAAACTCACCTACTCTCTCCACTACACTACATGGTGATCTCAAAATAGTTTACCCAAAGCCAACTGTTTTTGTCAGAGCTCAAACGACTCTTATCTAGCGCTGCGACCCATATGGCTGTGTCTATGCCATGCAGCCACTGCACTACAAGCAGTCATTTGGGCCTCTCAAGGCCAAATCCTCACTCACATTGTCATGGCACTGAAGCTCACTGGAAGTCTGGGACAATTGTGCTCCAGCCAGGCTGCCCTGAGAACCCTTAAGGTGCATATAGGCCACTTTCAGCTCATTCTTGGGCAGTGAGAACAAATAGACAGCATGGAAAAACCTTGAAAAATGAAATCTAACTTAACCAAACTACATCTCTTCAGAGAGAGCCTTAAGGGCAAAGGATGGCACATTGCTCCATAGACCCCACATAGGGCTATTTCACAATGAGCAGGCAGCTCATCTGTGAGCACACAGAAACATGTCTCAGAGCCACTCCTGCTGCCCTGGTGTCACAAAGCTCTTTCAGTATTCAGAAGTAAGGACGATAGGTCCATAGGATGTCAGTTGTCCTACCTTCAGTGCTTCTCAGACCACCCCAACCACTTCATGAACAAACACATGAAGTTCATACCTATGGCAAGTTCTCTTTGCAGTCTCACTTGTGTTTGCCCATCTCCACCACCCAAAGTCCACAGCCAGTCCTACTGGATATACAGGCAGCCACTCTCATGTGAGATGGCTTCTTGGGGCCAAGGGCTGGCTTGCACTGTATCTTGTAGATGAATGTAGGCAGAGAGGGAGGAAAGGAGGCACAGGCTTGGCACTGCCCTTGCATAGAGAATGTTTCTCTCTTATCCATTTAATAATCACCACCATATGCCAGGAACAGGGCCAAATTTCCTAATCCAATTTGCTGCTGAAGCAGAAGTCCCCCATTCTTGTCCAGGGATATCTCCAAAGTGCTCACACAGCAGTCAAGTGAGACTGCTATAAAAATGTCTGTAGGAAAGAGACAAAATTTCACTTCAAATTAATTTGGATAATGTTCTCTCCTGGATCAGGATGTTCTGAATGCCTGTGGTGCTCCCTGTAAATAGGGCAGGTCTTGTTGCAGTTATGCACTTCACTCATAAAAGAAAAGCAACAATATAATTAATTGTTATAAAACTATGAGTTAACAAAGTGCAATGGTAAATGCAACAGTGGTTTAATGGCAAGGCATACTTGACTGTTTAGAGAACAGAGTCAGACAAAACTTTCAGTGAGAGCACATAGGCTTTTGTGTGAGGAAAGACTACACCAGACCTACATTGAAACATTTCAAAAAGCCCTATCTTACATGAATTCAACTCGACACAAATGAAAACTGAGGATCGGCTCATTATGTTAAAAGCATTCCTGTGCCCATTGGGGTTGCTCTGTATTACCCAGGAAGAACAACTGCCTGGACAGATGACCCTCACCTGATTGCTCTAGGGCCCAAACTGGACTACATAATAAAACAGGAGACATTCTTTTCTGCCCATTGTGATTTCTACATGACGGCAGGACCCTAGAGTACCTTCTTTACTCACAGTCCCTGCAAGTGGGAAAATAAAATTTAATTTTGTCATGCAAATTAACAACAAAATATTTTTCTGACACAGGCTAGGTGTGTATCACTTCTATATGTGTTTTGCCTCTTGACAAGGTGCTCTGGGGGCCAATACAAACTGCCACACTATTGATCAGCAAAGGGCTTTATTTTTACAGTTCCATTGCTGTAATCTAGGCCATCTTCCCCAGGGATGTCAGGTTCAGCTGACCTCCAAACAAGCACTTCTTCCATGGGAGCAGTGGGGTAAATTCCCACATCTCCCCGCTCTGCCTGCAAGGTGTTGGTATATTTGTGGCATAGATCAGCCTGACCCAGACAGATAGGCAAAAAGCACGCAGTTTGAAGCAAAACAAGTATTAGACATACTTTGCCAAGGTCTCCAGGGGGCAGATGTTATCTATTTACCTATTAATGTGCCATGGGGTGTAACTGGAGTAACCTCCAGTGTATGGGTATAAACAAGGTTATATTCTACTGAGTTGGCCCTTTAGGAGCAACCTAATAGATCAACATGAATGTAGATGTTCATGCTGCAAATAACAAGATTTTCAGCATCCCTAAAGCCTTGAAGCCCATTAACAACCACAGCACCCAACAGACCTTACAGTTCCTTTATTTTCAGGCAATCTAAATTATGTGTGTTCAAGTAGATGGCTTTTACTAGTAGCTGATAACATTGAACAGATGAGAAGACTTATGTAAAAGCCCATCAAAGCACAGAAGAGGCATAGTAAAGGGGCAGAAAACATGTATTTGAAAGATTACCATTGTTCTCTGTGTCTTGTGCAGTTTTAAGTACCCAGAGCAATCACACAAAGTCCAAATAGCTTTAGCTCTTTTATGTCCTGACATTCATGTCTCTAGGGAACTACAGAGTGACTCTGCCTTCCCTTCTCCAGTGACATCCTCCACAGAAATTACTTTTGGGATCCTTTGCTATTTGACTATGCCACAAAAAGGGTATCAGAAACCTCAGACTGGGAAGAATTTCAGAACTCTTTATATTTCTGGACTGGCAGCTTTCCAAGAGTGCCTGGGAGCACTCTTCCTGGAGGATGAGGAGAAAAAAAAAGCAAAATAGGGAGAAAAAGAACAAGTGTATTATACAACACTCATAATCTCATTCTACTGTGCTGTCTGCTTGCTTATCAGTAGCAAGTTCATAAAACAAGAAAAGTACACAGTAAGAAAATCTTGCTCAAATGACAACCTGATTTCAAGTTTCAACTCTCACAGTCAAGAAAATTGACAACCACTGGTATTAATAGAGTAAAAGGCACACACAGCCATTTTCAGTTTGGAGATACTTGCAGTCCACAGGTTTGCAGCAGGATTGGCAAGGTTCTTCAAAGAAAAACAAAACCTGTGTTTATTTAGTACAAATCTCCCAATATCATTTGCTTTAATAAGACCTTAACAGTATATCTGAAGTAATGCATTTTCTATCAATGATTTTCCTGAAGAGAAAGTAACATAAACCACTTGAATCATGCAGAAACATTGGAGAACTTTGGATCCAAAAAGAGTAAGTACAATCCTGAGCACAACACTGAGCTCCTTTGCCCCGAGTTTTTCCATTCATCTTGCAGGAATACTGATGCTTACAGAATTGCCAGTCTTCTTAGCATTTGACATACACTATTGAACCTTCTAATGGGATGCAAGGTGCTAGAACAAAAACATTAGAAATGTTTACTCACTGAGTATCAGAAAACCATGATGCTACACATTGTAATATTCTAGAAGTCCATTTAAAACTGTTTATCATGAAGTCAGGAAGATATTCTGTGTTTTTTAGAACTAGTTCATAATATTTCATCCTTCAAAGTTTTATTTGGATTTGGGTTTGTAATGAACTAAAAATGTATAGAATTTTGACTTATTTGAGTCTAAGACCTCAGCTGTGTGAATCTGATGCACTTTGTAGTAATTTTGTGTTTAAGGCATAACAAAGGCTGAGTGAAAGAAGACTGCAATATACTGTGGTCTTACTAAAATAGCATGATAGACAGGCAGAAATAAAAAAAACCCCAGGGTTACTGCACTTACGTCAAATTACTGTTTTCTCCTCAATATGTAGAAGAACAGTTCTAGCTAGAAGCCTCCAAAACCAAGAGAGTCGTGTAAGTCATGTCTGCATCACACCAAGCACAGACAGCTGTGAGTGAAAACCACACTGGCTTTGGAATCCAATACAGAATAGCTCCTGCAGAACATTTTATTCCACAAGCAGCAAGAACCATTACCTTGGGCACAGTGCCATGATAACAAAGATGAATATGAACAAGGTTTTACATGGAAGACATTACATGCTTTCAGGAACAAGGCACTATACCCAAACAGTGCTGTGCTGCACTTTGTGATCCTTATGTGCACTTGAAATCTATATACCTTTATACAAAACAAAGGAGTTTGTTCCTACCAAGAAAAAAAAATAAATAAAAGGGCAGGCTTCAGATAGTTCTCTGGATGTTTTTATCACAAAATATTGTGTTGGAATAGATGGAACAGAGTTTCACAAAGCTTCAAATGTACATTACCCTGAGGAAAAGATGCCCTCATTTTCCAGCTCTATCCAAGATCTTCGTCTTGTGGATTCCATAAAGAGACTGTTGCAAAGGGAAGACAAACCATTGTGGGAGATAAGACACACTTAAAATTTAAAGTGAGCAGGAAGGGCAGTCAACAACCTGCTGCGCCATACTTGGAAAGCCTTCATCTGAGTTCAAAGATAAAAGCCAGTGTTCAGATGAAGGCCTTTTTCACAAAGCAGCACTGATCTCTCAGCATGCTCGTTCTTAAAAAAACCTGGTAGCAACAAGGATCTCAGCTTCCAAAAGAAGTGGAAGCAATGTCAAGCAGAGGGAGTTCTAATAAGGGTCCATGAATTTGGGAACATTTTTAGAGAGGCATAAGCAAATGGAGGCTTACTCAGAAGGTGTATGAAGGAACATTCTCTTGTGCCTTCTGTAGTGCATCTGTGGTAAATAGGACACTAAGGTAAGCATAATTTGTTCTTTATGGTTCAGTCATTTACTGTCTTTACAGTTCAAGAAAAGTAAATAGGTGTTGCATATATATGTGCATATATGTATGTATGTACACATATATATTTATAAACTGATGTATCTGTGTATATACATATATTAAAAGACTTAATGTATGAATACAGTCCTGAACATAGAAAACTTCGCATCCTATAGGCATGCACACAGATTGTCACTCTTCATAGGAACACAATGTAATTCAGCTTGTGAAATTTTGAAATTTCAAGTCTGTGGACCTTTATGTAAAAAATATGTGCAAGTTTAACAATATTTCAGTGTCTTTTTTTTTTTTTTTAATTAAATGTAATTTGGAGGTAAAATCCTTGCACAGGTAAAAGAAAAAGGTTATCATACATGTCTCACTCTTCTCATATAGTAGATTCAACTTTCAAAGCTCATAGAAACTACACATACTTGTCTCTTTTTTCAAATGTGAAATATTTTCCATAATTTGCATAGCAGGAGAAAATTTCAAAAATTCATATAACTTTACGGGTGCCAAAAAGATGTATGACACAATCAAAAAAAAAATGGCTCTTCAATATTAAAAGATCTTGATTTCTGTTATGACATTGTTTGGGAGAGCTAGAAGTATAAATTTTGAAACAATGATTTTGTTCTGTCAGAAAGCAGAACAACCTGCAGTTCTTCCAGAGGACATTCAGAGCCCTCCTCTTCTAAATATCTCCGTAGGAGCCAAAGTATCTGCTGTTAGCCACAGAAATGGAAAATGCTCCCATTATCACTTCACATTAGTGTAGAACTGCCATAAGGAATCTGCCACTTCTCATGCAGAATATACAATGTAGGAAAGTATCAGATAGTGTGTGTAGATTTCAGTGGTTGACCAGGAAGTCAAGATACAGCTTTGTTTCAGTATTCATTCACAGTCTTACCAGTAACTGGGCTGATTACTCTCCTATTCTTCTTCTTGGTTAATGTTTAACATGATCTTATAGAATAAGCATTGTGCGGCTCCATAGGCTGGTATTTTTTGAAGAATGAGCATTGTACTAGCCCACTAGGTGTGCAAACAATTCTTCATCTGGCAACAATACAACATACCCTAGAGCCAAAGCAGAAATTTGAACCACATTTGGCTTTGAATCTAACCTTTCACAGAGCTGAGACTCATCTCTGCTTAGAACAGAGTGGGAGTTTTCAGTATCTCCATGTAGCCACTTTCATTGCTGCATGGTAAATTCTCACCTTGCTGTCAAGAACAGAGGACTCCAGTGGAAGACCAGGTGATTTCAAGAACAAAGAATGTCAACCATTCACTACCTCAGCTGGTCAACAAAGCTTACAAACAATGCAAACTGAAATACCATAGGAAATTTATATGCCAATTACTTCTTGCCATGGACATGTATATCTGAAAGCAGCCTATCTGAAATGACTATTTGTAACATTACATCACTGTGGTCCTGCTGGAACACAGGCCAACATTGTGCTCTCGTGGCAAAGAAGGATAATGGAATCCTGGGCTGCATGAAGAGGAGTGCTGCCAGCAGGTTGTGGGGCAGGTGATCCTGCCCCCTCAATGGTGAGGGCCACACAGAGTACTGTGCCCAGCTGTGGGATTCTTAGTACAAGAGGGACATGGAGCTACTGCAGAGAGTGAAGTAAACAGTCCCTCAAATGATGAAGGGACTGGAAACTCTACTATGAGGAAGGACAGAGAGACCTGAGATTGTTCAGGCTGTAGAAGAGAAAGCTCAGAGGAATCTCATGGTGTTGTACACACTCCTGAAGGGAGGGCGTTAACAAGGCATAGACTCTTTCCAGTGGTTCCCTGTGACAGAACCAGAGGCAACAGGCACAAATGAAAAGTCTCAGTTAAGGAGAAAAAATCGGAAGTATATTTTAGGATTATTAAAAATAGCATCACACTTGTCAAAGTTTTCCAGTATGTTGACTGGAAGAGACATAAAAAATTGCAATAATATATTACCAGAAATGGCAATACATATTAAGATAAAATCATTATCAGGTTCTATTTATTATACAGTCTACAAGAAGAAATAGAACTAGTACATGGCACATAGCTGAGTAGAAAAACTGCTTTCTCCACACTATTTATTGTGCTGTTCTGTGTGTTCTGTACCATGCTTGTGGACTGTGTTCACAGATGGTACATAGGTACGGTCATACAATGTTTAATTACCTATAAAGACCACTTAGACCCAAAACAAAGAGAATTCCTGGAAAAAAGGGAGATACAGGAGCTGTACTTCTTCATTTGACATGGCCACATGCTTCTGAACAGTAGTTGTCTTAACAGAATGGCTATCTTGATACAGTTTTTGGTGGCTAAGAAAACCTTCAGGACAAATTATTTCAATTAAAGAAATTAATAAGAACCTCAGGATATGCAAAAGGCAAAATATTCATAAATCTGTACTTTTTTGTTGAAAAACATATAAGAATGGTCTGTGTCAACAGTCTCAAGGCAATGTAATTATTTTTTAGCCTACAAGAGGCAGAAATTTAACCAAAATATAAGAGATATGAAGGAAACTGCAACTTGTTATTTCCTTTCTAATAATTCAGTATTCTCAAATATCTTTCCTGCCTGTCTGTATGCACCATACTGCCTTATACCACAAAAATGATAAATTAACAAAGTCAACCTCTGATTTTTTGATCTGTCTCTTAGGATGAGCAGATAGGCTGCTTTGGACAACGAAGTCATAATTAAATTGGAGTCTTCAAACACTTTCTGCAATTCAAACACAACAAGTAAAATTATGATGCCAAGATGTTAAATTCCAGCTGTTTAGATAAGTCTGGATATCTCCAAAATAGCATCTGTTAAAATATTACAAAATATATTTATTATAGCACTGCCAGTAAGAATCCATGAAAGAAAATCAGGAAGCTGTAAAGCATGGAAAAGGGAAAATTAGAATATGGAAATAAACCCCAAATGACTTTAAAAAAAAAGAAAAAATAGAGAGAGAGAGAGAAGAGATTTATAAAGTAATGGGCTGACATTACTAAGGAAAAAGAAAATTAGGGCTACTTTCATTGTACATCATCTAATTCCTAATCTTATGCCTCAAAGTAGGCTGATACTGGAGAGAAAATTAGGGTCTGCAAACCAAACACTCTAACTAGTTCTCCTGTATACTGTACTCACATTTGGTCTGAGAGATGCAAGACTCCAGCCCATAACATTGATTTTCATCTATTTCCAAAAGGTGTTCTGTCTGACTTTCACAGTCATTCTCAAAGAGTGCATAACATCTGTTCAGTATTAATGATCAAGGTAACAACAAACTGCCTTTCACCAATGAACACAAAAGCTTCCATTCTTCTGTTTAGGTCAGTGCTGGAGACAAAACAGCTCACTGGCTGATCCCATGACAACTAAGGACAGATCGTGTTGTAAAACAGACTGGTCACATGCAAAGCTCTCCCCATTTTTGCCCTATGTTACTTAGGTTTTCAGAGGCACTGAAGTCCTCATCCTGACTTACAGGAAGGAGGAAATCCAATGAGTCCACAAACATTTGTGTATGTGCCTGTAAGTCTGACACAGCACAGAAAAATGTAACTGTATTTGGTAGCAAACAGGACTGAAATCCAGAGGCTGAGAGCTCTGGAAGCACATTCCTGAAGGCACTCCCAGACACTCTAAATTCTTCTAAGTCCAGACAGTCCACCAGTGCTACAGGCTAGAAACACTTAGACTTATACATGTGCTACAGGCTGTGAATATGGATCTAGATCTGTTCCATGCTCTGTGCTGATTGCCATCAGTTTATGTCCTTGAGGACAAAGAAGCACTAAAAGCAGCCATGATGCCCCAAGTCAGGACAACTGAGGACATTTCATGGGACAAACTATCCTAGGAATATCCTTAATGCAGACAAGTCTAAAATGCAGGGGAAAATAAAGTGAACCTTCATAAATCTGTGGAAATTAATTTACTTATCTTCATATTGTTTGTCACAGCACAGGTAGTATGGACCAGTCATTATCAAAACTGAAAAAATGCCACACAGTTTTCCCATAAACACCCTGCAGAAACCCAGTACCATTTGTGCACTGCACTGGTGTTCCTCTCTTAATACCGCAAGGCTTTCCTCTGGGAAATATTTAAAGCCCAAATCCTCAAAAACGCACCATAAACACTCAGTACAATTAGCAGGATGCTAATACAGGAAATAATTGTTTTAAGTCCAATTCATGTCTCAGTTAAAATATTTCAGACCTGAGCATTTCCCAGTCTTTAACAGCAGGAATACAGAAAACTTACCCTAAACTTTTAAACATAATGTAAGAAGGCATACATAGAGACAAAGGAGAACTCTGCTACTAAGTAGTCCAAAGTTTCTGGGAGTAAATTACATATCTAAATTTACACAGAAGCTTACGAGATATAGCATCTACTATTCCTTAGCAGCCACAATAAAATTTCAGTGACAAATTTTCATTTATGCTTACTCATCCATAGGGGTCTGTCTTAAAAATTTGAAAGTCTCAGTCTTCTACTGCACATACAGGTGAACCCAATAGCCACAACAGAATGAGAATTCACATCAGACTAACTAGAGGTGGACACACCTAAAACACAGATGTATGGGTTTCGAACAGGGAAGCATGCTCAATTCTTGAATGAATCAAGTGTATTGAGCGCTAAACCAGTGAACTGCACTTCAAGCCAGAAGCAGCCGCTTTTGGTCTGTGCCAGTGCTGCCACAGCAGCAGTCTCTTCTTTGCCCACGTGACTATGCTTCAAAGAACTCATTTTGTCATATTCTCATAGTACCTCTAGAAACACAGGAACTGCGGGCTTTTCAGTGTACAATCTTTGTGTGCTGCCCTGGCTTCCATTTCGTTCATTCATTCACATGTGTACAGAGTTAAAATACATTGTGTTCCATGTATTAGTCAATGGTCATGTATTTTTACCAGATTTCTTCTGCAAACTATGAGCTCTTCTCCTTCTCCTGAAGGATTCATATTCCCAGCATGTATTTCTGAGTGCATGTCACTGAAGTTTCTTACCACTGATTTGAGCACAGTGGAATGTCAGTATTTGGGTGGTCCCTCTGCCAATGCAGACTCCTTGCAATCTCTGGGTGGTCAACTCAGTGCCAGATTTCTCACCTGTGGTGAAAACACTGATTTGCTCCAGAGAAACAGACAGCACAGTAAGTCATATGAAAAGATGTCACTGGGAGCAATTTTTCTAAAAATTGAGATCCTATAAAATACTTTTTCTTAATACACAAATCTCCTAAGTGTACCTCCAAGACGTTTTTCCACTGTTTTTCTAAGTACCTTTTACAAACAGCAGCAACACAAAAATTCATTTTCTGCACCAAAGACAAAAGTAGTACAGATGCATTTCACACAGTGGAGGACTTAAAAAATCCCCAAACTCTAGTATGCAAACCTGGCCTCAGCAAATGGGTCTGTGGGCTTTGGCCCCTGCTGGGCCCAGACAGAGAAGATTTTCAGCACAGTTGCTGAGCTGGATATCTTTGTGGATACATTCTTCTCCTTCAGGCATGTTTACTTCTCCTTAAATCTGAGATAACTGAACAATAGTACTGCCTTTATCTTATATCGAGTTCCCATAATCCAGAAGGCATATTTGGGTAGGGTGGGCTTTGGTGGTCACAAATTCTTTACACAGTTTGCCATAGGGGGAAAAGTCCTTTTATAGTCTTAACAGCATTTAAGACAATTATGATTTTTAAGTCTCTTACATTATGGAGAAGCAGCACACATGTTCCTAGTTTCATGGTGAGATATGCAGATAGCCCTCATACCATGGCCAGTCATGTACCTAACATAAAACTTTCCTAGTGCTGGAATGAGCTGGTTTACTACCTTCTGGCAACCTGGAAGTCTGAAGGTTGTGGGGACATCAGCAGTAAAGTGTAGAGCAAGAAAACTTACAGCTTGTAGAGGAGGACTAAGACAGGGAACATTTCAACAGCCTGGACATACACAAGTCCATAAGAACTGATAAAATGCACCAAGTGGTGCTGAGGGAACCAGCCAGTGTCACTGTGGGACTCCCCCAGCCATCTTTGAAAGACCACAGCAATTAGAGAGCGTGTTCCTAAGCACTGAAAGAAAGAAAGCTAATATCATTCCAATTTACAAGAAGAGGAAGAAGGAGGATCTGGAGAGCTACACAGTGATGAGTTCCACTCTTTCTCCTAGGAAGATGATGGGCAAGATGATCCAAACTAATAGAGGACAAGAAGGTTGTTTGAAGCAGTCAGCATGAATTTATGAAGGTGAATCATTCCTGAACAACCTCATAGCCTTCTATGATGAGATGAGAAGCCTGGTGTATGATAGGAGAATGAGAGAAGTTGCATTATCTTAATTTTAAGAGCATTCCACAGTCTCCCATCACACCTTCCCAGACAAACTGATGAAGCACAGACTAAGTAAGTGGCAAAAAAGGTAGACCGAAAATTGACTGTTGGAGGTTGAGGGGTGTGGAATTTTTCCCCGTCCTGGGTGCTAGGTTACTAATGGCTGGATTCTTAAGGACTATTAACTCCTTTTGTAAGAGACAAAGAGGTGGNGCTCTCCCTGTCGGAGCACTGCCATGGCTGGGGAGTCTCTGCCACCTTCTACTGGCAAGCCCGGCTGGGCTCGTCTCTGCCGCCCCTGCTCCCTGCTCTGAGCTCCTGCCCCACGTCTGCTGCACGCCCGCCATTGCCCTGCCCGCCCCGCCCCGCCCGCTGCCTCTGGGCACTTCAGCACTGCCCGCACCCACAGAGCTGACCGCGCCACAGCGCCCCCTGCAGCTGCGCGGGAGTCATCGCACCCGCCCTGCCCGGCCGGGAGCCCGACAGCGCCCCTGCCGGCTGGGACCGGAACTGCACCGAACGGGAAAAGTGCCGGACAGCCCAGAGACTTCTGTCACTGCATCTTCTGGTTTTTGTTTGTTTGTTTGTTATTGCTACTGTTGTTGTTGATTGTTTGCCTTGCTATAGATACTAGTAAAAACACTGTTATTCTTTTTCCCCCGTATCTTTGCCTGAGAGCCTTTGATTCCAAAATGATAATGATTCGGAGGGAAGGGGTTGCAAATTTGTGGGTTCTGAGGGAGGTTCCCACCTTCCTTAGCAAACACCTGTCTTCAAACCAAGACACTGACAGAACTGACAGGCTCAAAGAGCTGTGATTAGTGTCACAAAAAGCAGCTGAAAGCCAGTTCTCCGCAGTGTATTCCAGGCATTGACACTGCTTAAAATCATCTTTAATGACAGAACTGAATGAACTGTCAGTCAGTTTGCAGGTGATAGAAAACTGCAAGAAACAGTAATACACCTAATGTGTGCCATCCAGAGTGACTTTAGAAGCTGGAGAAAAGGGTAAACAGAAACCTCATGAAATGCAGTAAAGGGAAATTCCAGGTCCTGTCCCTGAGCAGAAATAACTGCAGACACAGTATGTTCTGGGGGCTGGCCAGCTGGAAAACAGCTTTGTGAAAAACGATCGTAGGGTCCTGGAGAACAAGCCGAAAATGAGCAAAGCAGTGCACCCTTATGGCAAAGATGGGCAGCAGCTTCCTGGGCTGCACTAGGAAAAGCCTTGCTATCAGGCCAAGCAACATGTCCTTCCTCTTTTCACAGAACTGGTAAGATACTTCTGTAGCTCTAGGTCCAGATTTGGGCTCTCCAGTACAAGAGACGTGGAAATACTGGAGAGAGTCCCCTGCAGGACCACAAAAACCTCAAAAGACTGGAGTATCTTTCAAAGAAAATGAGGCTCAAGGAGCTGGGTCTTCTATAACATGGTGAAGACAAAGCTCAGGAAGATCTTGTGCATTTGTACTAATACTCAGCAGAAGGGTGTAATGATGATAAAGCCCCAATCTTCTCAGCAGTGCCCAGTAACAGGATGAGAAGCAATAAGAACAACCTGCAAAATAGGAAATTCCCTATACATGTAACAAACCCCCCTTTTTTATTATAAGGGTGATCAAACACTGTCTCATGTTGCCCAGAGATAACGTGGAATCTCCATCCTTGCAAATAGCCCATACTCAGCTGGAGATGGCTGGGGCAACATACCTCAGTTAACCTTTTCCTCATGCTGGAGGATTGTCAGACAATTTCCAGAGATGCCTTTCAACCTCAGCGACTCTGTATTTTACTCTGTTTTATGTTTCTTACATCTATAAACAATAGGACTCACTGCACTCTCAAACCAGGTGACAGGAAAAAGTTTGGGAGCTGAGGAGAAAGAAAGTGGCATTACCAAATGCATTACCCTGCATTACCAAACTTCCTTACACAAAATAGTGTCAGGCTGGAACCCAAGAGCAGCAAAGGTTCTGCTAGACCAGAGCTTCTCTACCTTTCTCTAAGTCTAGTTTTAAGGTAACATGGTAAACAAATACGAAAATACATTATTTTTATCCAGTTGAATAGTTCAAAGTTATTTTCACATGTCAATTAATATTTTCTTTCACATTGCACAGTGGATCCTGATTATCTTCCTTCTTTATGGTTACAAACTCAATTTTATCATTGAAAATATGTATGAAAGTGTATCGAAAAGGCTGCCTTATCCAATAAGTACTTTTTACGTGTTTCTCTCTAAAAGCTAAGCCCTTTCCCTTTCAAAAGCAAAATCCTTTTACAGGCATAATGCAAGGATACAGAGATGCAAATTAGTCCCAAAACTTTTTAAAAATCAGGTGTATGTTTTTCAACATTTCTTCAAGTCCAAAATTATGATCAGGTTTTACTTACTAAAAATATGATTCTGCCTGCGACCTTCCTGATAGTTTTGTGCATAATTCAGTACAGGGCTAAAAATAGGGAAGGACTAAATTGAAAAGAGTATTTGGTAAGGACTGGTGGTCAGCATGGCAGAGACAGGATGCACTTCTGAATCTCTGAATTGTTCTGAAAGCATGAAAAGAGAGCTCTTGGTCCTCCAGCTGAGAAGAAATATTAAGAAGCTCCGAAAATAATTCCTTGTCAATGTTAGGTATGATGCAGAGATGCTTCTAGGGTCATGCAGACCTGAGGAATTAAAGGTAGTTCATGTTGATATGAGAGAGGCAAAAAAAGGATGTGAATTTTTATAGTAGACAACAGCCATATCTTGCACTATTTTTTCTCTATTTTTCTGTTTCTGAATGATAGTATATTTCTGAGTGACCCTTCATGAATTATAAGTGATACCCATTTCAAGTTATGCTGTAGGTATAATTTTCCTAAGTCATCATAGTTTAAGAAGTTCCTCACTGTCTTAAGCTTTTCTCGCACAGAAGCAATCTTATTTTATATGTGCATAAAATTACACAACATATGAACATTCACAGGATAGTGCCTAAGCTGGTAGAAATCTCCCTATGACATCTTAACTTGAGTATTTTTCTGCAGCTCTAGCATGTGTTTTGTTACAGAAAAAAACTACTAATTTTAGATGCCATATTTATTTTTCTGGAACAATCTACATTTTATAAAACAAAAATTAAGTATGGTTTGGTATTTAACTCATTATCCAAAACATCAGCACTCAGTCTGGTTAGGAAAACAGTGAAGGACTCAGCTTTCCTGCTGTTAAGTTTAACTTGAAAACACATACATAGACACAATTATTTACTGGAGAAATCTTATTGAGACAGAGCAGGTTTTGAAAAATGTGTTTTGAAGAAACAAAGCATTCAAGACACAACCAACACCCCAGTAGAGTACAGCTATTCACAACAAAAGTGATCTTTTCACAAATTCAGCTCAAGTTCCAAAAGTAATATCCAATATTCTTCTTTACCTCTAATATATTTCTGTATCCCATGATGAAGCCACAATTTCTTTTTGACATGAGCTGCACATTTCTACTTAATACAGTAGGAGAAAGTTCTGCAAAACCTACTCCCACACCTGACATTTAGGCTACAGTTTAAATGTAAATGTCTTCCCACTTCTCTAGACTGTGCATAAGCAAGGAATGATTTAACCTCCTCTCACATTCATTGCTCTCCTAAGTCTATCTCACACCAATGATTACATTACACACAAAACCTTCTTATGTCATATTCATAATACACCAAATAATAAACACAATCCAAAATATATATTCATGCAACAGCTGATCCACAGTAGAGACTTATACATATCTACCTCCCAATAAATGTCTAGGAGTCTCCCTAGACTTGATGTTAATAACTGATAATAAGATAATAAGATCTGGAGAAAATAAGATCACAAAGTGCTATCACAGTTTTTGTCTGCAGTCCTGAAGGACTCTCTTACCTTAGATAATCACTTTGCAGGTCACAACTCCTGTCTAAAGCAGTGTTGGAGGACGGCATGGTTGGTTGTTTTTCTATTCTCTTTTACATCTTTGGTGGCAGCTGCTAATTGACTCACCTAACAGAAATTTCCGTACAGCTTCCAATGACAGAGAATTATGCAGGAAGAATGAGCAGATGAGAACCTCTATAGATACATAAGAGCAGCCTGACATTCACAAGCTCTGGTCCGCACAAGGAACTCCAACCACCCTGATATATGCTGTAGGGAAACCACAGTAGGGCATAAGTAAACAAGGAGGTTCCTGGAAGACTTCCTGATGATAACTTCCATCTCCAAGTGATAGAGGAGCCAACAAGGAGAGGGGCTGTTCTGGACCTTGTTCTCACCAAAAATGAGGGGTTGGTGGGGAATATGAAGCCCAAATGCAGCCTTGGCTGCAGTGACCATTTAGCCATGGCGTTCAAGATCCTTAGGGCAGTAAGGAGGGCACACAGCAAGCTCACTACCCTTGAGCTCAGGAGATCAGATGTTGGCCTTTTGAGATGTCTGCTTGGTAGGCTACCATGGGATAAATCCCTGGACAGAAGAGGG
>VZTX01008293.1:0-13144 GCA_013400915.1 Pardalotus punctatus | reverse complement strand
TTCAAGGACCCCCTCCTCCAAGCTCAAGATCAATGTATCCCAAAAAGAAAAAGTCAGGCAAAAATTCTGGGAGGCCTGGATAGATGAACAAGGAGATCCTGGACAATCTCAAACACAAAAAAGAAGGACACAGAGAGTGGAAGCAAGGACAGGTATCCTGGGAGGAGTACACAGAGATTGTCTGAGCAGCCAGGGATCAGCATAGTTAAATCTTGCCATGGATATCAAAGGCAATGAGAAAAGATTCTACAGGTACATCCATGATGCCACCCAAAGGGACCTGGACAAGCTGGAGAAATGGGGTTGTATAAATGTCATGGAGTTCAACAAGGCCAAGTTCAAGGTCCTNTGCAACAAGGCCAAGGTCAAGGCCCTGCACCTGGGTCAGGGCAGTTCCAAACAAAAGTACAGTCTGGGTGGAGAATGGATTGAGAGCAGTCCTGAAGAGAAGGATTTGGGGATGTTGGTGAATCAAAAGAAATGTGAAGAGCAGGTTCAAGGAGGTGATTTTCCCTCTCTACTCCTCTTTCATGAGATGCCACTTGGACAACAGCATCCAGCTTTGGGCCCTCCAACATAAGAAGGACATGAATGTGTTGGAGTGAGTCCACAGGAGGCCACAAAGATGATCAGAGGGCCAGAGAACCTCTCCTATGAAGGCAGGCTGAGACAGTTCGACTTGTTCAGACTGGGGAAGAGAAGGCTCTGAGAAGATCTGAGAGAAACATTCCAGAACCCCAAGGGAGCTTACAAAAGAGCTGGAGAAGGGCTTTTAGCAAGGCCATCTAGTCACAGAACAAGGTAGAATGGCTTTAAACTGACTGAGAGTAGGTTTTAGATTAGATGTTATGAAGAAATTACTTACTGTGAGGTTGGTAGGACACTGGAACAGGCTGCTGAGAGAAGTTGTGAATACCCTGTCCTTGAAAGTGGTCAGAGCCAGGTTGGGTGGTACTTTGAGACCATGGCAGGGCATTGGAACTGGATGATCTTGGTCCCTTCCAATTCAAACCATTCTATGATTCTGGGATTCTAATACACAGCCAGATTAGCCCTGCTTGTGAATTCTGAAAATATTCCCATTCATGTTATCTCATCTGTTGTAATTAAAAAACTTATATTAAGAATAGGGGCATTTTATAAATCATAAGACTAATTAATTTTATTTATATTCTTATCTATCACTTACCTAAGCTGTAATCTGGAAGGAATAATGAAATTTTGCAGCATGTATTAACTAAAAATAAGCACATTTAAAGTATAACATATCCTGCCCAAATGGAAAGAAAATGCAAAAACTGGATAATCTATACACCAAATTATGTTGTTGCTATTTCTTGTAGTATACACATCACCACTGGATGAAAGGAAATATAAATTGGAATATAGAGTATCTCTAGCTTGAGAGCTCTCAAGGGCTTATGTAACTATTTAAATGACTGAAAACATTAGAGGCTCAGGTCCATGCAGTTTGTCGTTTCAATAATTCTACAGGGTAAAAATCCTGTTCATTAAATGAAGAGCACCTTACAAAGAGTAATTATTAAGTTTTGGAGCATCCTGTTTAAAACTTCTGTGATTCTTTCCAATGGTATTCTCAATACTTCTGAAATCAGCATAATTTCCTTGGTCTGCATCCTGTAACAATATGGGGAGATTTCAGGTGAAAAAATCTTGCTGTTAATACAGCAGAATTATTTTCTCACTGGAGAGCACAATTTGAGCTAGAAAGAAAGCCTTTGTTTTACCTCTTTTAGTAAAATACCTATTTAGAAAGCAGATGAGGTATTCTCTCATTCTTCAAAAGAATGTTAGGACCTAGAGCAATCATGCTTCAAATGTACAATCAGTCCCTCAGCATCTTAAAGTAGGTAAGAATCATAGCGAGGAGCCAAGGGCAAGTCCTGAGAAACACCCTTAGAAAATGTTGATGTCTCTATCTGGTGTTCTCCAAGGTGCTGATAGTAAATGCTATACAAAGCAAAATGAGAAAATAAGATGGCTGTGTTCTCCATCCATTTTAGATATCCAACTGTGAAACTGGTGCAGGATGGGGGTTCATGCAAACAAGCTGAACATGAAGCACATGATGTAGGAGCACGGGATGGATGTTTTGTGGCTGTGCCAGGTCAGCAGCAGTAGCTGGCAACCCCACCTGCCGGTACTGCCCCAACAGCTCTCACCTCAGCCTCCGAGCTACGGTGGGTCCAGCACTCCACAGTCGCAGCAACTGGAGCAGAGCCAGTATCCTGCAACATGCACTATGACTGAAGCACTTCCAGAGCTGACTCATGGCTCACTCATCCATCTCTTTGCTGGAGGTGGTGAGAGGATGATGGGGAGATCTGGCACCTGTATACCCCACTCCTGGCTGCATGCCTTTATGCACTGCAATCAAAGGAGTTTATCTGAAGTGCTAGCAATGGCGCAGATTGCTGGCTCCAGATAGTGGCAAGAGCCACACACACACTGACAAATACATATGAAGACATTCAGCATCACCAGCATGTATATATCAACATCTTAAAAGGGTTCTGCAAAACAATGCCTCCATGTGAACAAACCTGATTCAAATACATTATTTAAGAAAGATGTGAGAGGATGATCAAAGAATATTCTAATACCAGAGAGCCAGGAAACACTCCAGTTAGGTAGAATAGAGCTAGTTACAATCTAACAATGCTGAAAATTGGCAGGACTTGTGATGGGATGAAATGCATAAAGAAGGCCAAAACTGTAAAAACCCCAAACCGAAAATAATAGACATGTGCCTTTTTGCCTCCTTTATATACTTAAATATAGTTAATCAATTCTGAATATGTTCACTTTAGTGTTTAAGGAATATAACGTGGCCTTAATGCAACTGTGACTCTCAAACCTTTACATCATCATGTTTAATAGCTCAATAACTGAATACAAATTTTCTCACTCAGGAAAATGATTTTGAAGGTAATTTGGATTTCCTAGTTTGACCATGTACATGCAGCAGGCAATGGTGTGAGTTAGAAATCCTTAACAGCTTTTCATTGCAAGGATGGCCTTAGCAATGTCTACTGGTCTTTTCTATCAAATGTTAAATTTTCAATGGTATCTAGAGTGAAATGAGGAAGTCTTCATGTCCTCACATGAACAAGTATTTTGTCTTATACTCTAATACACCCAGCCTATGAATGAAAAAGAACATCATAAACTGCTATTTTTGGCTGAAGGAGAGGATGTTTTTGAGACTAAGTCCCTGCTCATTATCCATAAACTAAATCAACCTTCCATACGACAGATTACTGAGCACTGTCATTTAATATTTATGATACTCCAGCATATGCTCAAATCAAGGAATTTACATGCCCACACCAAAATCTGCTTTGTTGCATTTCCTTTCCAACTGTGCCTACATACAGATGCAGAGCTGGAGTTTCTGGCATAACATACAATCCAGCCAACATCGCTGCGTTGTTCTTTTATTATGCAGTACATCAACAATGCTACACTAACTTTCAAAAGTCCTAAATGCACTACTTGACACAGGAGTCACAAGAAAAACATTATCTTGAAAGAGCCTGTTTCTGCATTCGGTTCTGTTTCTGCAACAGAACTTCAAAATACATTTAGGCACAGGCAAATTAAAACTTCCAGATTGCTTCAATGCACCTCTGCAATAACCACCTCTTTGCCTACTCCAGCCACCTAGGCCTTTGTCTTACCGGGCACAACCAGACAGCATACGTTGCACTTAACCTCATTCTCTGCCTCCTACCTGCACAGCTACATACAGAGGGCTTGGTTAGAGCTGCTGATGCCACCTCTACATTCATGGGAAGGATCAAGGTGGATGAGATCATAGTGTCTCTCGGAAGCAAGAGCTGCTTTTCACATCCTCCTCAGCAGCACCAGAGGCAGGAAGCCAAATTTCTGAGGTCTCAGCTGGCCATTTCTCCCAGATACTTGTTTTGGGATAGCTTTTTTGTAGTGGTCTTCCTTCTTGGTTTGACCAAATTCACAATTACATTGCTGAGAAGCCTGTGATCAGTCCAGAAAGGTCAAAGAGGAATGGAAGAGAGAACAGAACAGCTATATGGTTGCAGTTCATCAAGTGAGCAAGGCCCTATTGACTGCCCTGAGTGTTGCTTGTAGAGAAGAGAAACACGAAAGAAGGCAACGGTATTTCCACCCTTCCCCTGCCACTCAATGTCATTTTAATTTTTCAAACCAGTTGTCCTCTCATAGAGGTATTAATGCTATCCACATTCAGTAAGTAAATGTCCAGCAGAGAAAAGTGAGCAAGTACAAGGTTACTCATGTGAGCAATGTCTTCAGCCATAGCAAGTTCCATGAAGATGTTCAGGTTTTTACAATATTAATGTGACTATTTGTCAGATGAAACCTAAACTGAGATTGGTTTGAAATTTGATGCAACAGTGCCTCAGCATGTATCTGGCAGATTTAGAAAATAATTAAAACAGCAAGAGTCAGTTAAAAACTGCCAACACATTTGCATTCCCAAATAAACATATTTTAAGTACCTCTTTCCCCACAACACATATGTTTAAAATGTACATAGATTTACAGCATCTTTGTAAAGCTTTAAGAGATATTTTCTCTTTGCCAAAACCCCCTCCATTCTTAAAACAGTAGTTTGTTTTGTTAGTATAATGTAATCCCCTAGCAGAAGGAATACTTTGCCAAGGCAAACATGCTCATGACCACCTTATTCATAAAACTGAAAGGCACATTCTGCCTAAGATCAAGATTCAGACCAGCACAAGGCTACTCCAGCTGTACAGATAATTATAGGCTGTGCCAAATTTGCACAAACTGTCAGAGGACATACACCAGGCAGAATGCACATGGGTAGACATTTCTCTAAGGACTTACTTGGGCATCCTCTCTACAGAGTAAGTTCTTAATGCAACACTTTAGAAATAACAAAAGAAAAACTTCTACTTCCTATCCTATTAAATACTTTCTCCAAACTGCTATTATCATTACATTATTCTTTTATGCTCATCTGATACTTTTTCAATTCCAAAATACTTTAGAAGATTAAGGCAAATTCCGCCCAAGGAAAAATCACATTTCCCCAAAACATTTCAGGATAAACCCAAACATAAATATTACCAAAAGATGACAAAAATCAAGAAGGAAGAGTACAATTCTCCAAACGAATGATTTGCTGATTTACAACTGCACAGAGATTAATACAAGTTTCACAAAAAAATATGGGGATGTTCTGGCCACAGAAAGGTCTGCGAAAACCACTGAGATAAAAGATTTATCCAACAGCGGTAAACTGGCTCTTTTCTTCATTGGATCAGACCAATGGCGTCACGGTATCTGCAGCACTATTACGTACTGATACAAACTCATTGCTTTCATCTCCTTTTGCAGCAGTAAGCTGCATGAAGTTTGCAAGCTCTGCCATTCATTTACTGAATTCAGTACCTGAGCACAACTTAGGTCAGTCGAGCAAGTTGATCTCATCACCATCAGGCAGCACTTCACACACTCTCAACAACAAATTGGTTCAACCTGCTCCAGGAGCCATCTGGAGGGGTATTTGTAAATGCATGCCTGTTTATGTGGCAGCACATTACAGAATAAACAAGCCTCCATTTTTTACTGGATTTATTTCCAGTTGTTTGAAATGCACTTACTCATGTCATAAATAATAATGCCAAAAGAGTTTAATTACCTAACAACAGTCTGTGAACACTTTAAACAACCAATATTTTGAACTAGATTCATTAAATTTTTCGCAGGTGTATCAGAGATTTTGCTCTTCTGGGACAGAAGGCAGGAATTCCATTAAGTCATTATTTGTTTAGAGGTTCTGTAAAATTGCATTTTATAGCTGTAACCTTTTACAGACTTCAATAAAGACCATATAGTCTACAGCTGCAGTTTACTAATATGGTTGTTGCATGCAAAGAGAAGGATTGAAATCAGGATGCTCTCTATAGCTTCACTACTAGAGATCTAGGAAGAGGGGGGGAAAAAGTACAACTGTGATTTTAAAACCTCCCTAGAACCAAATATTGGAGGGAATTAAGATCTACCATAGTACCTGGGAAAACACTCTGGTTTCCATGCTAGGAACAACAAAGCTACACCTAAAAAAAAATCACCTCTTTGTGCCCATTTTCCTAGTCAAATTGTCTGAAGTAATTCAGTTCATGGCCTACTGGGAGGAAAATCCATTAATTTGTTTAAAGTTCCTTGTGTTAGTGGAGAGAAGCAGTTCTTAATGGAGAGGTTCCCTGGTGACTGATTCCCTTCTTTTTCATAGTTGGACAATCCCAGTGCCCAAGCAATACCCAAGCAATTGCAAGTCTTGTATGCGGGAAAATGGTGTTGGGAGAGTATTTAGGTACTGTTGACTTCTGTGGCCATTTGGCAGGCAGGCAACGAAAAAGAGAGCAATCAAGTTAGTCCTCCACAGAAAAATATCCAACTAATAGCAATGCTGATATCCCCCTTCTAGTTAACAGGGAAGAAGGTTGCAGTTCCATTTATCAAAACCAGGAAACACTGGGCAGCACACAAGTTTTTTTCCAGTAACATTAGTGGAAAGAAGAAACTTTAGCTTCATAAAGATACTGCAGAAATATGACCCTATTTTGCCTTTGAAGCAATTCAAAAGTCAGAATTATCTTTCTGAAAGTTTAGTTCCAAGCTGTGCAGGATCTTCTTGAATTGTGATGTTGCTTCAACCACCATTCAAATAATCCAACATTCCTTTCTGCAAGAGAACTCTACAACTGCTGTGTACAGGACCATATTTTTCCTTCCTCTGCTGTTTGGGACATGCTACATCAGCCACAGGCTTTCTTGGCCTTCTCTTGGGTCCTTTCCTTCCTGTAGTTGCCTGCAATTTTTCTACTACTTAAAAATCTAACAATCTTTGGACTTTTTCTAAAGTCCATTTCAGAAAAAAAAATCTGTTATGTTCAGTTTACAGAAAGCAGACACTGATTTTAAGCTATTTTCAGCAATAAATAACATTTCTTTTTATACTTTCAGGATCTTGTATTGAAAAGAGATCTCAGACAGCTCTGCATTCAAAATCAGTCAAAATCAACACATGCTGGCCCAATGAGCTACTTCATTGCAACTCCATAAAGGCAATTTATACCTACTTATGTATCATCATGATCACAGCACACTGTTTTATCATTAGCACTGTAAATTTCAAGAAGCATCGGTTCACAAGTACCAGCAGCAGTTCCATTCCAGTGGCCACCAAGAGAGTCTAGAGATGCTTTTGATGATAAACCTTGCAAGAAAACTCAGGATTCTACACTTATTTTGTTGAAAGTCTTGAGAGCTGTTTCTAGGAGGTTACTGCATTTCCGGTCACAGACGGAATATTACAGCCTTGAAAAATCATTAACATCTGCAGTCAGAACTTTCTTTCTTTCTTTCAATGCTATTTCAGACATTCAAACCCCTACATATTCTGTGCTGCATTTCTCAAATTCACACTCTAATGACGTACAACATCTGCTTTGGAAATTTGTGAAGATAACACATATAAAAGCACTCTTAGTAGAAAATTTTAAAGAAAGACAAAAATAGTCCAGATGGGAAATAATGAGGAAGTTGCTGCTTTAAGTTCATCTCCAGCTCAGAGGCTCCCAGGTTTCAAAGTCACACATCTCATCTGAAAGACAGCGGCAGGGATATTTATAACTACCTTCCAGCTCCCGTTAAGTACGTGCTCACAGACACTGGGAGTGGGTTTTTCTCATGTTTGGTACAGCAGTTGATTTCGCCTCTCTTTGATAGGACCACACTTGCAGGAATGGATATCAGACTCTATGCTTCTCAGCTGTGGGATAAATGTGGTCAGTAAGCAGAGGGATGTTTTGCAAGAGAATACAGAGTATGGTGTGAAAGAGAAGGATAGAAACAGATAGGTCCTAACTAGTTTGGTAATAAAGTGTGCACCAAAAAAGAGTGGATAGGATGTTGAGAATACTGGGTTGGAACTGGTATGAGAAAACTGAGACAGTAAATTTTGTACCTGACTGACAAATATTTTCCTTGTTCTTAAGTCATAGATTCTCAAATTTTTCCACACATGAAGTCAATGTGGACTCTGTTTTTCCTATTATTACATATTGAACTTCAGCTTCATTTTGCATTAAAATTCAGTGGTGAATAAGTAATTTCAAAGGAAGAACACAGACAGAAGAACACCTCTGATGAGCCAGTCAACAGAGTCAAGAGTCAAGTTATAGAAAATGTGAAATTTCAGACAATGCTGAAAAATATCTTTCCTTGTTTTTTAATTTCAAGATTACAAGACAGGAGGATTCTACTTGTCCTTTCATTCAAAATTTACACAATTTGATGAGAAAGGTGGAAGAAACCAATATAGGGGATAGGTACTTCTTTGCTGTATAAATGCAGAAGGCACTTAACCCTCCCCATTCCAGCATTACCCCACTGAAAATACAGCTATATTAAAAGTAAGTCTCTAGTTGTTTCGGCCACCTTTTTATAGAGGAAACTATGTAAACTGAAAAACATAGAACAGATAACAACGCTCCAATGGGATTTTTCAAATTACAGCTTTACAGCAATTGTAATATGCAAGTTGGACATGATCATTTTTTCTGACCAGGAATTCCATACCCATAAGGACTCTCACAACGTCTTTCTTTGCAAAAGGTCTGTTCTTGGGCATACACATGAAGGATGGATTGATGAGGTTTCTCTATTTTATAATAAACTGTCAAAAGACTTGAAAATATTGTCTGTCAAAACAAAGGGAGAAAATATGCAAAGACAAAGCCATATTTTCTTTTTCTACCCAGTATACTGCATTAAATCTTGAAGAGCTGGAGCTCATTTCCCCATAGCAGACCTCATGGTGCAGTGCTTTGCATTGGTAGCTAGAAAGGTATTGGTAACACACCAGTATTTTGACTACTTAACCTCCTAAGATGGTAAAATGGCAAAAGCATACTTAGGCATTCACAGATGGATCTTTGCGTTTGCAGTAGAAAACCTGATGGGCAAAATTTAGCCCCTTCATTTTCTTAGCCACTGCAGTAATCATCACTAAGTACTAAATTCCAAAAACATCCCCAATTGGACTGTGAAGGTGAGATGTTCCATATAATGTTTCTATTGTCACAGTATAATGAGGAATCATAATTGTGAATCATAATTGTTTTTCTATTACAATGAAGGAGTAATCATAAAGATGTATTATCCACACTAAAATTAGGCTTTTTGAAGAGAATGAATAGGTTTGCCTCCATGTGCTTCATTCAGACATGAGTATTCTTCTGAACAATTTTAAAGTTTAGTTTTATGATTACATGTGTAACAGTTGTGTTTGCCAAAATTATACTCTATGGTTGATATTATCATGGAACTTATAGGGATAAATCATTTTACAGTGCTCACGTACCATGCTTTTTTAAGGTTCTCAGCAAAGCTATTAAAAAAACCCCTAGTTCATATAGGTTCAGAAAATGTTTCATGCCATTCAAAAACTGGATTACACACATATTTGTTTTGGAAGAAAGTGCTCAACCAGGTAATTTTTCAGCAAAGGGAGAAGATTGGCCAATACTGTCGGTGATGTAATGGAATGTTTCCACTTCAATTGAAAGGGAAGTTAACTAAGCAGTTTTTTGGCTGTGGTGGAGAGTTCATATACAATATTAACAATATTCAAATTAATATTGTATATTAATATTAAAATTACAACTATATTAAAATATTCAATTTTTGATTGAACATGAGTTTTTATGCCACCAGTCTCTGTGCCAAGACTGTTTTCTTCTTCTGCTCAGACCCACCTCAGATCATGAGTGTCAAGGTCGACCAAGAGAACAAAGACACCACATTTATCCACTTTCTATTAATCTCTTCCATTTATTTTCTTTTCATTAATGTAACTCTAAATTTGATTCAGAATGCAGGGGTTTTAAACAACCAGTAATGGTCAATGGGCCACTTTTAAAGGGTTTTATTATCAAGGCTCCAGGAAAAAAAAGACAAGTAAGAGTAAGTGCTGTAAACACCAATCTTTTCTCCTTTTCAGAGACATTTTAGTTTAGGGATTTTAAGGGGTTTTTTTTTTTTTTTGGAGGAAAATATTTTGAGGCAACTCAGTCCTCCTCTGTAGTCAACTAAGTGCTAGCCAAATATTTATTACTAATCTATAAAGAGTTGGCTGATCACACAATTGTAGCTCTTTTCCTTGCTAACAGATTTAAAACCCCAAGTGAGTGGAGGCAGTTGGTGGAAAAGAAGCAGAGACTAAGATGCATAATTTTCAGAAGAGAGTAAAGTAATATATTACTTCAGTATGCCAGTACTAGTCTAACATTGCTCTTTCAGAGTTGTCACAGTTGCACAGGGCTGTAGTATGACTGGGGGGAAAAAAAAAAGAGATTATGATGGTGACGACGATTTTTGATGGTGAACATGACGATGATCATGATGATGGGTAAATTAATATGATCCATACAAGCACCTCGCAGCCCATATGAAGAGATAACTAAAATTAGGTAGGATAAATTTAATACAAAGTGACACATTTCTTTCTTCTCAGAAGTTTTCTTAATTACTACATGAATGTGATTCTTGTCACCAGCACGTTCTAGTATAATGTGAAAAGAGAGGCTAAATTTACAAAGCAGATATTTCAAATTTAATTATAGGCAAATGAAACAAGAGTTTCTATGGTAAATTAACTCACAACCATATGAATTCTTCTGTCTCATATAAATCGTGTTCTAGAAAATGGTATCTTAGCAAAACCAGCGTGTATGCACTTATTTTTCCAACATATATAGAAAGACTGTTATGAACACCAAAAAGAGAAAGTCATATTTCATAATGAAGATTGTGTTAGAAACCTGGATTTCACTCACATCCATGAAATATTATTTTTTAGTGCAAAGGAAAATTTAGGGTATTTCAAAGAACAAAATAACAATGTCGTACTAATTCTAAAATATTTATTAAATGCCTTAAGTTATTATTACCCTTTGTATCTCTTGGCTTACACTCATCTGACCTTTATCCTTCTAGAAACAAGTACCTGAAGGCAAAGACTAAGTCTACGTCTCTTGTGGCAGACCTTAAAGAAATTACTAAAATTAATAATTAGATATAACAAAATATTAAATACCCCTTGAAGTATCTGCATGGTCTGTAGTTTCACTGCCCAAGTCTACATTGATCCAGTGATCTCATTATTAAAGTAGCGTTAAAATACTAGGCTAAAGACAGTCCAAGATTGCCACAGATCAGTAGGTAACTCCAGGTAAACTTCAGCAAGATTTGTTTCCTATCTGCCAAGATAGCATAACCATATTTTAAAAAACCCAACTCCAAATATTAAGGCAAAAACACACCATTAGCCACCAGACAGATGTTGGTTTACAGTCATTATTACAACTCTCTTTCCAAAATAAGCTAAAAAGTGTTCACAAGCACAAGCACAGTTTTACTGATAAAAATTCTGAGACCTGGTAGTATGCCATTTACACACATTTTCTTTGTTGTTGAATCCATTCACAGCTCTTGTTTTTATCACTTTATTCTTAAATATTCATGACAGGCACAGCAGGCCCATCCACAGACTTGTCCATTCACGACTGCATTGAGTTACAGTCTTTAAAGACAAACCAGAAATTTCTCTACTACAGGTCTGATATAGTGAGCTGAAGAAACTTGTTAGGAAACTGCAGAGGTCTCTTCATCCTTTTGAGATGGTTGCCCAGTCTCTTCATGCTATGTCTTTTTGTCTTAGTGCAGGCACATTACAGTTCTTTGTGCTTTTGAGAGGACAAGTTTTCACATGAGTTTTGGCATGGAAAAATTCTTTCTTGTCACAATCACAATACTAAATGACACATCAAAATAGAAGACATTTGAGCTGGTATTTTTTTCCTGGATGATTTTTTCAGTCGTGCTGGTATGGCTTCTTATCTTGTTGAAGAAGCTAGTAATTTCCCGCTCATCGGTTCCTCCAACTCCAAGAATGGTGTCCTTCAATTATGTATACAAAGACAGTTTTACTACCTCTCAGACCCTTATGTCTTTTTCCCCTACAGTGTCAAGGGTCTTTCCAGTTCCTTAAGCCTGAATACCACAGCTACAATGCCCCAGTGAAAATGCGGTGCAGATCCAGCCCAGGAGAGGTAGTGATGAACAGCTTGGGGATAGAAATTGAATGCCTCCTTTGGACAGCATTTTACCTCACAGAAATACATACTCCTCACAACAAACTGTAAGGAGGCCATAGCCTTCTTTCTTCCAATATCCAGCCCATGGTTTCTTTCTGAGTACTCCTAGACACACTACCAATCTGTAAATTCAGACATCAAGAAAAATAGGCCACAGGAGGGCACAGATTTGCAAGTCATCATCATCTTATCCAGTAAAAGGAATGGGGTTAGCTATTACACACAAGGACAGTAAATGCAATTTCAGTTGGTATTCACAGAGATTTCTGAGATTTATGACTAAAAGAGAAGAGTGCTTAAGCCTCTGAAAGTTGATTAGGATGTTTTCCTCTCTGTCTAAATCACATTGTTCATCAATCAGACTCTAAAACAACAGATGCAAAGGCAACCAAAAATCTGTGAAGTCTACCAAGAAACAAACATCATGCTATGTACACTAAAGCAGCTCAAAAAGTGTCTTGTATCTCCATGCAGCAAGAGTAGAGCAGACTCTGGAGGATATAAACATCTGTTTTCTGTAAGAACCTAAGATCCAAGTCTGGATCCATGAGTGTTTAATGTCTTTCGGGCACCTCACTACAAGAAAAACACTGAGATGCTGAAACAAGTCAGGAGAAGTGCAACAGAGCTGCTGAATGATCTGGAGCACAAGTCTTATGAGGACCAGCTGAGAGACATGAGGGGTGTTGATTCTGGGGAAAAGGAGACTCGGTGGAGACCTTACCCCTCGCTACAATGACCTGAAAGGAAGTCACAGTGACATGGGGTCATTCTCCTCTCCTCAGTCACAAGTGACAGGACAAGATAAAACAGCCTGAAGTTGCACCAGGGATGTTTATACTGGAAAAATTTCTTCACAGAAAGGATTAGCAAGCATCTGATGCTCAAAGAGCATTAAGGAAGAAAAGGCTTTCTGTAGTTGCAGTGTTTTA